>CM037854.1:13749528-14349528 GCA_021234595.1 Delia radicum | reverse complement strand
TCCAAGTTGATTTACCTTGAATAAAATTGTTTTCACAAAGATTATAAAATGTTTTTATGAAATGATGAAAAACTATAAAATATTTGCCTTCAATTTTTATAAAATTTTCAAAAAACTTTTAATAATTGTTGACAAACGATTTATGAAACATTTTCATCAATATGAAAAAAAATATATTGTACTAAAAATTAATACAAAAATAGTAAAGTGAAATTGAAAACCTTTTGCAGATTTCTCTGCTTACTTTTTGGTCTAAGTGTACACACTATTCAAGACGCAAACAATTTTAACTTATCTGTTTACTCATAAAAAAAACATGAACGTGGCGAGAAAAATTTATTTGTTATTATACAAAAAAAATATTTAATTTTAACAATTTTTAACCGAACAAAAACTTTGTTTACTCAACATTAAACTTAATTTTAAGAAAAAATAAGTAAAACATTGGTTTTCAAATAAATTATTCAAAAAAAATGGAGCCAAAGTTTAAAAAAATTTCAAAATTATATATATTTTGTATAATATTTTCACATAGTTTTGTTAAAAGTATAAACATTTATGTATATATATATTTGAAAAGCCTACTATTCATCTTTCAAAAATTGTTCAAAAATTTTAAATCGTTTCAAAACTGACTTATTTAAAAGTATTTTAGTCCGTGGAGTCTTGAAAAAGCGTTTTTTTTATCGATAACTTCAGATTTTGATTCAGAATTCTGAAAATTGAAAAGTGATTTACTCAACCAGGCTTACAATCTACACTACGTCATTTTAAACGTATATTTTCACTGTCACACTGTGTTATTAAACGAGATATTAGTTACTAATATAGAATTTTCTTGTGTTAGAAATTAAAAAAATAAAAACGAAAATAATTTAGAAATCGTCAAATATGTCTTACGTTAATAAATGTTATTAAAGAAAACGAAATTACTTTCAACCAATTGTGTTTTATTTTTAAACAAATGAACATTTTTATAAGTTTAATTTTTAAAATTGCAAAGCCTGGCACAGAACACATTTTTTTTCCAAAAAAAAAAAATCTTTTCGTATCATCAATACTGGGAAATAGTAGATATGTATGGACAGAGATGGATAGCGTGTAAATTGCGCCTTTAATTAAAAAAAAATAAAAGTTGTTAGTTGATATTCCTGATTTAGTAGCTTTTTAACCAAATCGATTGAATTGATGTCATATTGATTTTCAGAGTTGCTAGATTGAAAGAATTTAATGAGCTTTGGTTTATGTTTGCAATATGATTGCGGCCAAAAAACTATGTTTACTACAACCATAAATGGTTGTTTCAATTAAATTATTATTGAATCAATCATATTTAACCAATAATATGGTTGCTTTAATCATGTTATAGTAAAACTCTCAATTTTTTCGGTTACCATATTATTCTCTTGTCTACTATCATAATATAATATTTATTATCATATTCCTCTCTCTAACATCCATATTATAGTTCCGCCAACTATAAGATGATCAGTCTGTTATTTATGAGCTTCTTTCTTTTTTAAGTGTCATTCTTGTTTAAGATTTTGTGAAAAGTAGTTCTGGGAAGCAGGAACTGCCTGCTTCAAATTAAATAATATTAAGCAAAAATACATAAAAATAGAAAAACAACGTAAGGGTGTTAATTTTAATGGTGATATTTATAGTTCAAAAGGAATAATTTTGTAGTCTCAACACGGTATACCATGGGAGCCTAGCCAAAATTTAAATTGACACTCATCCCTTAAATAAAGTTAATGTTTATTATACATAAAAGTGTTATCTTAGGTAAAAAGTTATAAAAAAGTGATTTATATTTGTTGTAATGATGCAAAATTAATAGTAAAAAAATTTAAGAAATGTGGAAGAAAAATTTAAACAAAATACACGCTCTTTTAAGTCTGTAGTACGATGTAATCATAATATGATGCAATAATCATAATATGGTAATAAATGACGAAATTCTTTACCGTAATTATAATATGATAACTAGGACAATAATATGGTTATAGTGCAAATATTATGATTGCTACAAACATGCTATGATCATTATAATGGGTCCGCCATCTAACGTTTTTTTTTCAACTAGTGGTTATTTCGTGAATGGTAACACTTAGCTCATGTCTGATTTGACAGATAATTAGTTTTATCCTTCCGCTGAACGAATGTGGTTGTGTATACGCTTGAACAACGCTGGGAAATGTTGCGACATTACTTTGAAAATCATGGTAATGAGCAAGGAGTGGCCGTTACAGTCAATGGCGATCGTTATTGGGGCATGTTGAACGAATTTTTGTTCACAAAAATTGAAGAGGAGGATATTGGCAACATTTGGTTTCAACAGGACGGCGCTACGTGCGACACAGCCGAAGCTACACTCGATGTTTTGCGCCCTGTTTTTGAAGATCGCATTATCAGCCGCAGTGCTGATGTCGTTTGGCCACCTCGGAGCTGCGATTTGACACCGTTGGACTATTATTTGTGGGGTGCCTTTAAATGTATTGTGAAATTATATTCTTAACAATATTTTAATAAGAGAAATAAAGTTACAACCGAATTGAAAAGTGTATTTTAATGGTAACAACTTAAAACTTCAGTTAGTACAACGATATTTACATTAGATTTCTGAATTTGGGTCGTAATAACCGAATTTCAGTTGGCAAATGGCTAAATTTTTCTCTATGTGTACTTATGCTGTAATCACATGTTTCCATTATTTTATTATTCCTGACAAAATAAGAGTTTAGTTTTGCCTTTTTAGATACTAATATAAAAAAATTCTGTAAACATCGCATAGCGACAAAATAATGATTTATGTAACTCCTTAATGACACAAATCTTATTCGTCAGCGCAAATACAATTTGATTACTTGAATTATTTTAAAATAAGTTTATTATAAATATGTAATTTATTCAATTAATAAATTTGTGCTATTTAAAAAAAAACATGCTTAGCTTTTTAATCGAGCTTCAACATAATCCTGGGAGAATAATGTAGGAATCATACTATGATAGTTTATAAACATTTGCATAACCATAATATGATAATATTGAGATCGATTGGGAACCATAATGTGGTAATCTAATTATCATATAATGATTAAGAAAAATTTAAGAGTATGATTGTCACAACCATAGTAACATTGTTGTCGCAATCATAAATAAAAGAAATGTATGATTCCCTTTGAATATATTTGCCCCAACCATGTTTTTTATATGTGTGAATCTTGATTAATTATTGGTTAACTACGATTTCGAACTGAATTTCTAAAAAGGTGTGGCAGTGGGCGTTTTATAACACTTTACCTTTAAAATAATATAAACACAATGTTTTAATATAATTTTGTTTTATTTATTTAAATAAATGCAGTTTTTTAAATGTTTTCAAGCCAAAAATAATAAATGTGATGATTTTGTTTGTTTTACTAACGACAACAATTTTATACATAAAAAATAAAATCCATCTATATCAAAATGAATTTCGTATAACAAAAAAATTTTAATAAACAATAACAGATTTTTTTTTTTTTAATAATATAAATAAATTTTTTGTTTTTCTTTAAAATTTAAACTTAAATCAATTTTTTGTTTTCAATTCACTACAAAATAATCCAATTTTGTTAATCTTTCTCAACAATTATCCATAAATCAGAAAGAGGTGGTGATAGTGGGCAGAGTAGGGACAATTTTCAATGTTAAAAAAACTCAAATATTTTACAGACGTAGACCAGCATTACGGGAGCGTACAAAATTTAAAAGTTCATCGGAATCTTCGCAGACAAATGGTTTAAGATGATGACAAGCCACATCATGCCATTTAACACCGTCATTGTAAAAGTTATTTAAAATGGAAAGGCAAGACTCATCATTACCCTGGGCGGCCTCACGATTATCAGGTTGAGGTTGATTATAACCGCCAGTTTGAGACCAATCGCCGGTATTACGTTGAGAGGTGGGACCAATTTTACCACCCGAACCAGACCAGAACCAACCATTCTCATTTGGTGGCTGTAAATCGGGACGATCACAACCGGCAAAATTACATTTACGACCAGAGGTCCAAATGTAGCGAACATTACCACGGGCTATACGTTGCTTAACAAACTCATTTTCCTGTGGTGTTTCTAGAGACACAGCATCCATACAATGACGACGACATATGTTGCGGGCATCTAACCAATCAACTTCTAAACTACGAGTGGGAGCATGTTCCCAACTGAAGAAGTAGGAATGAGAGACACCACGAGCATCACGATATGAGGCATGTCGTACACCTAGAATATAGAAAAAAATTTAAATTTTAGGAAATTTTATTAGCACTTTTTGTTGAGAATTTTATTCCACAAAAAGTTAACAAGTTTATTTGAAATACCCCTAGTTTTGAGAATTTTTTTCGTTTTAAACAAATATACTTTATTTATCGGGTATTATCTGAAAAACGAATCCATTTAAAATTGTTCATGTTCACGTAAAATTACGTAAAATCGAGTTGCTATTAAAATATTTGTTGATTCAATTAAAAGTTTAATTGAATTCGATCCTATTAAGGAAATTCTAGTATCAATTAAAATAATGTGAAACTATTTAATTGACTTAGTTTCAATTAAGATTTTAATCATATCTATTAAAAATTTTATTGATAGATATTACACTCAGATAGATATTACACTCAGATAGATATTACACTCAGAAAAAACAATTTCATCATATTTACGAGATAGTTTCATTGGTAGAAAATCTATGAAGCATTGTCATATATATAAAGTTTTCATAAACATGATGATATTTTTCATAAATATTTATGAAACTTTCTATGAAACATAACTTCTTTAGCATTTCATAGAAAAATATGGCAACACTGAGAAATGTTTTAAGTCTAGTGGTGTACAAACACACTTCGGTATTAAAATTCCGGCTGGAATTCCGAAACGCATTACCTTAACAATAATTTGTATGAAACTGTTTCATAAATATTTATGAAACAGTTGCATTGAACGAAAAATAATGAAGTTTTCATCACATTTATGTAATTTTAATTCTTATTAAATGAAAATTGAAAAAAATAAAAAATAGTTAAATTAAAAAAAAAAAAACACAAATAAAAAATTGCAAATATTTAAATAATCACCACAATTAAAAAATATCCAAAATTGGAAAAAATCGTCAAAATTTAAAAAAAAACCTGAAAAATAATTTTTTTTTTTTCAATTTTGGGTCTATTGGCTATATTTTGAATTTTTTTGCCAATTTTTTATTTGTATTTTGCCGAATTTATAAAATTCTGAAGATTTTTTAACTGTGCTATTTTTTTAATTTTAATTTAACCAATTTAATAGATTTTTTTTTTTATATTTTGGCGATTTTTTTTTTTTTAATTTTTTGCAAAATATGAGCAAAATAAGTGAATCAACATGTTGCAATTATTTTTCAGTGTAAAAAAAATGTTTTCATTTGCTTGCCCGAGATCGGTATTCTGTTGCGGAGAGTCGTGGGAAGTGTAGTCTCTCTATTTGTGTATACTCTTTGATATATATATTTTTTTTTTTTTAAAGAGAAGCAACACTCAGGAAATTCTTCCTATTAATTAATGTGTTGCTTTCTTGGAAAGGGAATAGTATAGAGATGAAAGGTGGTGAAAGGTGGAGGGCTTCAAACATGGCAACACTGTAATTGCGCGAGATGATAAGTCTGAGAACAGTTGTTGCTCGACATTTTATGTAGAGTTGGCGAATTTATTGAAGCTGTTTGTTTCATAGCCCTGATTCATTATTTTACTTCGGTGGGGTTAAGTGCTATGGGAACACCGAAGGTGGGCGCAGCGATACATATAAGTGATAAAAAACTCATACATATTATTTTTCTAAATTGATGTTGTCGTCACCGGGAATCGAACCCGGGACCATCTGTGTAACAGTCCAACGCGCTAACCATTACACCACAACGCTCACATTTTTTGTCCGAAGCCGTAGCCGAACTTCGGCTAAATTTTCAATGTTCGGCCGAATCGGAGTAGAATTTTATAATTTTCTTTTTAATTTGAATGAAAAGTAAATTTTCGGTTGATTTTGACAACGAAATTTGTTTCAAAAAAACAAAAAATATTTAAACATGATAAAATCTTAAAAAACGCTAATTTAGAATTTTTTTCTCAATAATATTAAATAATGAGTTAAATTATTGTAATGACGTTTAAAAAAAAAAAAAAAAACAGAAAGGCTTAAACTTAATTAGTTTCACTGAAATATATAACGAGTTCAATTCAAATTCGTGTGTTTGTACTTGAAATTCAAGAATTTTTTCGGAAAATATACTCAATTTCTCCAAACGCCGAACTTGTCCAAACTCCGAAGCCGAATACTCGGTCGGACACTAACAAACAAATATTAAACCTTTATGGATTCATATATCAAAATTTTTACCTTGGATATTAAAAAAAGAGATATTAAAGAACGTTCTAAAGCTGTTTTAAAAAATGTTGTGAAAAATTTCAAAGTTTAATAAAAAATAAAATTACTTACGATTAGCACAACTTCTAGGATCTGGTAAAGCTAAACGTCTTTGAGCCAAAGTCATGGTGGCACCTAAAGCCAATAATAACATGGTACGTAGCACCGACATTCTATACGAAATTCGTCTGGCAATTTAACTAAAAATATATAAAAATTAAACGCAAAATTAAAAACACTTGCTACGATGGAAATTTCAAAATAAAATAAAACCAAAATTTTTACAAAATTCGCAATACACCTTAAATATTTCGATTGAAAATGTTAGAAAAATCAAAACAACACAACCCTTTTAGGTAGAGGTGGAGTTTGTAACAGGTACGGTCATTGGTCTTTAGTTAATGTAAACACAGAAGACCAGACGCACCTAATGATACGCTTGAATAATCCAAATCTATCTCTACCCCCATAATCCAAAAAAAAAGAAAAACCTACTGGTGAGTAAACAAACAAATTTGTTACAGTTTTCTATTTTCGCTAGTCATCAAGTTTTAGGTATCTACACTGAAAAAAAATCAATGGAACTTTTTACACAAAAAAACAAAAAAAAAAATACGAAACTAACGAAATCATACTTAACTACTTTTTTTTCGTAATATACAGTATCGAATACTCGGTATAACGAAAACGCGATATAACGAACGAGCAAATTGTTTGCTTACATAACGATTTTTTCTAAAAATTTATACACGACATAACGAACAATTGATAAAAAAATGTAAAATTAAAAAAAAAAAAAAAAAAAATAAATATATATATATATAAAGTAATGAGAAAAGAATTTTTTGTTGGAAATCCTTTTAATTTAGGAGAGTACCCACTATTGCAGTTTTATGTTCCATTTTGAATAAACTCGGCATTTTGAGAAATGTTAAATGTGCAGCCGATTTTATACAAAAAGTTGTTTCGACCCAGCGAAGACTAATCTTAACAAATATTGAGTCTAGTAATCTAATCTAGAAGATTTGGACATATTACCCTTTATATTATAATTCTAAGTTTTTTCATATGAAATGTGCCAAAAGTAATTAGTAATGCATTACTGGCAGCTTACGTAAATATGAAGTATAATCTGTTACCCATATGCATACAAGGGTATGAATAATAAGCCATTACCAGAAGGACAAAAATAATGGACTTAAAAATAGATTTAAAAAAATACGAACTAAAAATTATATTCTTAATTTTTTTTAAAACATGGTCTAGCCGGGAATCGATTTCGTGTCGTCAGATTAACAGGCGACTGCTTTATACCCTTAGCCTCCGACGCATATAACATTTGATTGTTTAAAACATAAATGAAGTTTTCTTCTATGTAAATTCGTTCAAGATTTACCAAAACCAACACCTTACCTTTAAGCTTATAAAAAGATGAATTATAATGAGTCTAGAAATAGAATCCAGAAAAATTTTGTATCATTATATTTTACCTGAAAGTAATAAGATAAATAACCTATTATTGTTCACCAATTATTTTTTTGTATGAATGTAATACATTATAAGTTCCTTATTGATAACCCATTATTTTAGTATTCAACGTAATGTATAAGGTAATAGGTACTCATTACGAAGTAATGTATTTTTTTTTTTTTTTTTTTTTAAAGAGAAGCAACACTCAGGAAATTCTTCCTATTAATTAATGTGTTGCTTTCTTTCGAAAGGGGATAGTAGAGAGGTGAAAGGTGGGGAAATATGAGGGGCTTCAGGCATGGCAACATTGCAATTGAGCGAGATGATAAGTCTTAGAACAGTTGTTGCTCGCCACCTGTTAAAGAGTTAGTGAATTTATTGAAGCTTTTTAATTCATAGCGCAGATTCATTAATTTAATTCGGTGGGTTTAAGTGCTATGGGAACACCGAAGGTGGGCGCAGCGATACATATAAGTGATAAAAATCTCATACATATTATTTTTCTAAATTGATGTTGTCGTCACCGGGAATCGTCACCGGGAATCGAACAGGGACCATCTGTTACACAGATGGTCCCGGGTTCGATTATTATTGTATATTATATTGTATATTATATATTATTGTTCCTTAAAAATAATGTTACAATATAAAAATCCATTACTTTAATTATAAGATTTTTAATCTTGTTGTTTTGGAAATCAATAAACTAAACTAAACTAACGCGCTAACCATTACACCACAACGGACGATTAGGGACGATTGCTCATATTTCAATAGACTGATAAAGTCTTTGTTATAAAGTGGATTTTTTATTTTCAAAAACAGTTAGATTGTGTATGAAAACAGTGACCTTTCGTTATACAAATACTCAGGAAGAAATAGACGATCGTGAAAGCGTTTTAAAAGCATTTTCAAAGGTGGTATAAGCGTTTTCAGAACATTCCGATTTACAGCTTTAAAGCTAAGCTAATAACCATGTTGTACGGTGTAAGGATGGTATTTTATAACGTTTTCAAAGCGTTGCAACAAAACAAACTTTAAAATGATTTTTTTTTAACCAAACATTATTGGTCCTGCCGGGACTGGAACCCTGGAGACATATAATACTTGATAGCTTAAGGCGTAAATAAGTGATAACAGCTGGTCTAGTTTGCCAGCACTAAGAAACGTCTGTTTGACGTAACTTGACAACGCTGGAAAATCAAAAAAAAGTTGGTCTAAAAAAGATGTTTCACAAACATAAAAAACCCCATTTTACAATTTTTTAACAAAGTTTTGTAATTTTTTTATAATCAATGCTTTGGTAAAGCGTTACAAATCGGGACTTTGCCAGTGCTTAAATTTTTTTTTTAACGGTTGTAAAATTTATAAATAAAGTACTGGCAAAGCACATTTTGCCAACGTTGGGAAACGTTGCTAACGTAAGGGCTTTGCCAGTGCTTTAATTTGAATTTCTGTCATTGGTACTTTAAATAAAGTGCATTACCAGTGCTTGATTTTTCTGACCATCGTCAATTTCTGGCTGGGTAAATATATTTTTAAGTGCGGCTGTACCCTTTAAAAAATATAAAATTTTAAGATCTTCTCCCATAGACCTGATGAAATTGGCATATCTTCTTTATTTCTAAAGGTTTGAGTCCCGAGTGATATGGAATCGTGCAGTTCCGTAGATTTTCCCACAGGAGTCTAAAGATTTTACACAATTAAAAATAATTGTGATTTGAAGCGATATATATCAAAATTTTTACCTAAAATAAACCCATTTTGATTTGGACACATTTATTATTAATGTTTCGTCAAACTTTTAGCGGAAAATTATTTTGTTTTATCATATTCAGACACTTTTCGAATGTTTCTAAGAAATTTCACATTTTTTTTTGCTAAAATTTTATCATTATTAATTTATTTAGAGGGTTGGTGGTTTTCTCCCTAATTAGGCTCATTATAATGAGCCCATTTAATGTTTTTAAATAAAAGTCATCGTTTTAATTAACTGAACAACCGGATTAAGACTAAATTAGGCAGAAATAATATAATATTCTGTCTCTCTCAACCTGCCCTCTTTTTATTTCTTCGTAAACTCACTCCGAGCAAATGAAAACATGTTGCAGAAACGTAAAAGTTTAAATTAATTTTTTTTATGTCTCTTACCCCTGGTTTCTACAACACGTTCGCCTCTACACGAACGGGTGACTACATGTATTTTGTTTTTGCATTGCATGTATTTTGTTATTGTTTTTAGACGAACGTGAAGCAAAACGTGTTCTAGAAACAGGGCGTTAATAAACTTCTAATATAAAATGTTTAATTATTTGAAATATTTACGATAAGAACAGTAAAATGAAATTAAAATACATTAAATTTTATTAAAAAATAACAAAATAAACCCAAAATAAAAGTGCGTGTTTTTAGCACCAAATTTTTAAAGCAACATGTTGCAATGATTTTTAAGTAGAAACAAAGTGTTTTCATTTTTTGTTGCCAGTGTCGTGGCAAGTGTAGTTTCTATATTGGTTGATATTCTTTGAATCTACTTCAAACTCTTTAGAACACTACGATTCCATTTGGTCATTTATACGATTTTATTACTTTAATGTATTCTCTAGAACCTAATTCTGATAGGCTCTACGAAACTTCATTCGACTGAACATCATTTAAACTTTAATATACATATATAAATTTTACATAAAAATTTTTGATTTATCCATGTTTAAAAAATTTTTTAAGGGGAGAACATTTTCGAAAAAGCATCTTAAAATTGCATATGGGTAAAACAATTTTTTAAATGCATTTATTTTATTAGATTAGCGCAAAAGAAGATAATTGTAAAAATCGAAAGCTTTTCGAATCAAGGAAATCCGAATACAACTTTCGAGTATAGGCTCTTCTCTTTAACAAATCCGCATAATATGAGAAAAAATGAACGGTTAAAATTGAACTAGTTCATTTGGGATTTTCTCTCATATTATGGATATTTGTTAAACAAACAAGTGGCCAATATAATACTATGAAAAATTAAAAAAAAAAAAAAATCGAACATATAACAATAAAACAACGAACTAGTTCAATAAATGCAAATGAACAAAATGAACTATGAACTAGAATGCCAAACACTACTTGTAACGGCACCTGAACACACTACTCTTAACACTTTTTTCAGTTTTTGAATTTGTAAGATTACTTTTTTCATTACGAAAATATTGTATATTAAAATTTAGGTTGTAACTGCAATTTTAAAGTCCTGCAGTGTAAAATTTAAAAAAAATTTAATTTATTATCAAGTTCAGCCGACGATAATTTCAAGAAAAAATAAAATATCTTAAAAATTCAAAAACGGAAAAAGGGTAAAAGTAGTGTGTTCAGGTGCCGTTACAAGTATTATGAAAAATATATTTCGAGAAAGGTTAAAAATCGAAGTATCTTGATAAAAACGACACTTTTCTCCTTAATATAGCTTGAACGCCTGATGTCGGAGAGTGATTCTGATACCAGATTTGGTTCAAGTGTCAAATTTTTTTATGCCTGAATCTTCAGGTGTAAAAAGTACATATCGCTCATTTACTTCAAAACGTCATAACTTAAAAATTTTAATTTAGTTTAAAGCTTTCAATTTATTCCCACCTTGAAAAAAAATAACGATATAATTTCTAATGTGGTTAGTATACAAGATATCAGTACGAATTTTTTACACAATATGATTCGTGATAGAACAAATAATTCGGCATCATTAACTCAAAAATCATGTTTTTTGAGTTGTGACGTTCTTAAAGTAAATGAGCGATAGCGAGTGCTCCCCATTGTATGTGTTCGTATAATTTACACCAGCCTTTCGTAGTGCGAAACAACAAAATATTTCGTACAATATACATCGATTTTCGGATCGATTTTTTTTACGGTGTATGCATTGCGTATAATTTAAACAATAGCTAACATATTAAAAAAGTAGGTATATTAAAAGTAACGTATTCACTGATTGGAAAATTTTTGGCTTAATCTAAATAACCCAACCATTCATCATTCACTCGATTACTCACAACATATGATTATATTAAATGATATGTTTTTGTTGTTAAATGACTTTTATTACCTTCATTAGTTTTATTTGTTTAAAAAAAAGTTTAAATAAATGAAAAGAAAATTTAAATTAGTTTTTTTTCTATTTAAAATCTAATCAAAATCTAAATCAAAGTTTTTGTGTAATTGTAAAAAACATTTATTTTGTAACAATACAACGTGAGAATTACATAAAATGTATTTAAATTGTTTACATCAAATTAGATTATAATTACTATAGCAGCATGTTGCTGCAACATGTTGTTGTTAGCTTTAAAACATTTAATGTTAACAGATCTTTGCAATATTATTGCAAATATTATTGTATTTGCCAGTATTATTGTCATTTTGCCCTACACAGTGCAGTAAGATGTACAATGGTTTTGCACAAAATGTGGCACCACTCTTGTGTTCTATTGTTGAGGGATATAAAAATTGCACAATGTGACCAAAACATCATAAAATATTTTTCACATTTCTAGGTTGCGCCATAAGAATCAAAACCTTTTTGATTTTTTCCAATATATTGTACAACCTTCCAATATGACATACATTCTGGTAATATTTTGCACAATACGGGTATACAAGTTAATAATGTCCATTTTTTTTGCTTGAAAAATGCATTTATTATAATAACAAAATGAATTGATACATTATTCAAAGTATTGTCCATCGTTAGCCACTTCTTTTTCCCATCTTTCTGGTAGCATGTGGATTCCGCGCCAAAAGAATTGCTCCAGTTTTGAGGTAAAGAATAAATCAAGCCAATTTCTGATACCCTGTTCTGAAGTGAAACGTATTCCAATCAAGGGCGTTCTGCATCAATCGAAATAAATGGTAGTCAGAAGGGGCATGGTCTGGGCTATAAGGCGCGTCAGCCAAAACTTCCCATCCACTGTTTTACAAATATTTTTTGACCGGTCTTACAACATGTAGCCGAGCGTTGTCATGATGGAAGATTATGGCCTATTGTCTGGTCGAATATTCTGGTCGTTTTTCTCTTCAAACCAATCAATTGTGTTCAGTACAGGTCCCGTGTGATCGTTTGATTCGATTTCAACAGCTCATAATAGAAAACACCCTTCTGATCCCACCATATACAGAGCATTACCTTGTCGCCATGGAAATTCGGCTTCGGGGTTGATTTAGCTGGTTGGCCGGGCTTAACATATGACTTTTTGAGCTTGGGGTTATCGTAATGTATCCATTTTTCATCACCAGTAACAATACGATGCAAAAATTACTTCTTTTTGTAGCGTTCAAGCAGCATTTCCAACATGCATAATTCCCTTCCAACGTCTCTTGGCTTAAGTTCATATGGTACCCAATTTAGGGAAATGGCTTGATGTGTGACTCCCAATGATAATGCAAGTTCTTCTTGCGTTTGTAGTAATGCTTCCAATTCCTCATCTTCAAACTTTTTCGGCTGACCAGGCCTCTCCTTGTCTTCTGTGTCGAAATCACCACTTTTGAATCGAGCGAACCATCGTTCACAACTTTTTTGAGTAGGTGCATGTTGACCTTAAGCTTCTACCAACAATCGATAACTTTCAGCAGCCGTTTTCTTCAAATGGAAGAAGGTTATCAGACTTCCAAGCAAAACATGTTTTTTAGGCACAAAATTCGACATTATTATAGTGAAAGAAGAAAATGTATGTTTACACTTTGGCGTCTATCGAATACTGAATTATAATGACAGATGTTTACCCTTCAAAATACCTTATATGTTATTATTTACACAAATCATACGTGATAGTTATGCCATATGTTGTCCACATCGACATTATTAACTTGTATACCCAATAAAAGTTGAACAAGAATATTATGAAGTGTGTGGGTACTAGTGAATTTTATCGTTGATCTATAAGTTTATGTGTGAGATTTTATTTGTTCGGTTTTAGATCATGACAAATTTTTCTCTAAATTAACAGAAAAATTATAATTTTTTTATGATAATTTACTTTGACTATTAGAAAAAACACAGAAAAAGTTATTAGACACTAGCATGAATGGAATGCATTTTCTGACTCACTACGGTCTTCATCAACATTTTTCGTGCCATTTAGTGTTAATCGTAAATATTTTCTATTTAACTCACACGTTAAAGGAATTGGGTGACTTTAATTCCCACATTACTCTGTGTGTTCAGTTAGAATGAAATTTACCCCGAACGATTTCTATTTATAGTGTGTTTGTTTTTCTCTAGTCATTATCACTTTTACAAAGGAACTCTTCCTAGTGAGAATTCCCTTCTATGGAGAGTTTGAATGTGTGATAGAGATGACATGTTTGATAGGGAGGGAATTAATTATTTCAAAGCTTTCCAAGCCAACTGCAAATCGGCCGAAATTATAAAATTTTTGTGAGTTGAAAATTAACCAATAATTTGTTTAAGTTAACTTCAAAAAATGCTATCAACATGTTGCAAACTAAAGCATAATTAATCTTTTTGCATTTTTTTGCTGCTAGATTTCATCATCATTAACTGCGGTTAAGCAAAAAATTTGAAAGGTTTATAACCTCTGCTAATATAATTTACTCTAGGCTTTAACATCTAAACTTGTCTTTTTGACGATCTATTGTTAAAATTTTCTCAGTAATTTTAATTTATAAAACAATGCAGTTTTTTTAGTGCATATAAATCATTTTAAATGACTGTTATAAGTTCGTTTCTCGAATATACTTTTAATAAAATTGTCACTGCTAACTAAATCTAATTTACCATCATAATTTTTATATTTTAAAGAAGAATATTAACCACAACACATAAAACTTTGTTAATTTTTAAAAATAAAAATAACTGACAAAATGTACTTTCGTAATGCAGTGGCAGCAAATCCGTCTCTCATCGTCAACATAACAATTATTAAGTTTCGCCTATTTATGCTACTGCAATTGTTGTGAGTGAATTGCACTCGATTTGTGGTTTGTCTTGTTTTATTGTCGGCTACCTGCATGTTGCATGCATGTTGGTGGGCAAATACCGTGATTTAGCATCATCTTTATTTTTGTTTTGTTTTTGTATTTAACATTCATGGCCATTTGATGAACGTTAAGGGAACGTTCGCTAATGTGGCCTGTTTGCTTAAGTGGACCTTACGTTATTTTTTTTCGTGTTATTGATTTAATATGTCAAAACTGTCATCAAGAATTATTTTTACCCCTTGACTATACTTTTATCATACATTTTTTTTTATAGAAAAGTAAAGTTTTTCCATTAACTCGTTTTTCTTTTGCATACATTTATAAACATATACCTATATTGCACATATAAATAATAATATTTAATTCCAAAAAATGTTATAAACCTATTATTTATGTGGAAAGTTGTTTTGGCTTCCCCAAAACAACTTTCAAAACTATTTTATAATTATAACTCAGAGAATTTATTGTCAAATATTTTCAATTAAATTTAGGAATAAATAAATTAAAAAAAAAAACATATATTTTATAAAAAATTGGAGTAAAATTGTTTAATATAAAATAAATAAAAAGTGGGAGACTTATCACGTTCCCATAAGTGGTGACCCCGTCAAAAAAGAATAAGAAATAGGAATCATCTAAATTAAGAGAAAGTTTGTTTCAAAAATATGCATCAAATCTTCACAATAACAAGATCAAGCTCAACAAAAAAAAAGTCATAAAAAGTCATAATTATTAAAAAACTTTCAGGAAATTCTGAATACCTGAATCATATAAGTTAGTTGTAAAAAATATATGTTCAAGAAATGTTTAAGGAATCACAATGTCCCGTTTTACAATAGAAGTTCGCAAGACGCTAAATCTTACACTCAATTCTTCCTGTAACTCATTTAATCAAACAATCAAAACTAATATAACCCAAATCTCCTTGCATATCGGTCCATTTATCTTCATTTTTAAAAGTCACCGAAGGCACATTAACGATTTGTAGATCAAATCTCAAATGAAATTCGGTCTACTACATTCAAGATTCATTCATCTTTATGCAGTTTGACTTCAAATAAAGGTATCGGATTAACCACAGCAGAATTGGTTTTCTAATCAATAGCATAACTCAACAATTAATTTATCCTGATTTCATGGATAAACCTACAAATGTCAAACTATTTAAGACAGCGTATTTAAGAAAGAAAAACAACAAAAATTAAAGGATATTCATCGTACACAAAAGCAAATTTTTCAAGAAACTTTCAGTTCCTGTCTTAGAAGGGGGGTAATGTGGAGGTTTCCCCAAAACAACTTTCAAAACTATTTTATAATTATAACTCAGAGAATTTATTGTCAAATATTTTCAATTCAATTTAGGAATTAATTTTAAAAAGAAAAAAAATATATTTTATAAAAAATTGGACTAAAATTGTTTAATATAAATTATATAAAAAGTGGGAGACTTATCACGTTCCCATATATGTATATAATGTACTCGAGAGCCCGAATATGTGACTATGTATAATAATTTATATTATAAACTGTTTGTTTATTTATAGTTTAAGTATTAAAAAAATTTTTTTTTGTTTAAATAAACGTTGAACACAAAACAAAAAAAAACGGTCATCAAGTTTCATTTCCACCATCTCTATTTTAAAAGAGTCTCGACGTGAATACACACGCTTTTCCTTTGCGATGTAATTTTTCGTTAACATAAAAAAGTGAATAAAAAACAAGTTTTAAAGAAAAAGCATATTTATGAAGTTTTTCATAAATATGATGAAAAACTTCATTGATTTTCGTCCAATTTAACACTTCATAAATATGATGAAACTGTTTCATAAAATTGCAAACTTGATGACAGGCTTCTTCATATTTATGAAATGCTTCATAAATATGATGTAGAAGTTTCATAAGTTTCTATGAAATGCTTTATTTTTAACTATTAACTGTTTTATAAATTGGATGAAGCTGTTCATAAATTTTTATGAAAAGTTTTATAAATTTTTATGAAATGTTTCATAAAGGTTTCATGTTATATTTAAAAAATTCTATTTAAAATTAAGAACACATCAAATTATAATATTTAATTGATGTTTTAGAATTTCAAATAATTTTTGGTAATTTTTGAGTTTTAAAAAGTCTTAACCCTCTAACTGGCAAACGATGTTTTGTAACGAAATTCATACCATGTGCTTCACTCGAAAAACAAATAATAAGTTCTTCAACAAAATTGTTAATGTTGCCTAATTTGCATTTTGAAAACTAAAGCATATAAAAGAGAAGTTTCGAACAGAAAACATTTCTCTTACAAAGATATAATTCATATTTCAGTAGCTTAAACTTATTTCTATATGCTATGAAAAATTTGGAGAAAAAATCGCAGAACTAAAAAAGTTACAGCTTGTTAAACAAACTCCTTGCCCTATAATTTACATGAGCAATATTTACTTAAAATACTTTTTTCTCAAAACAAGATATTAAAAATCGGGTGCCGCCACTGTGCAGCCTTAACGGTTGGACCGATTTTAAATCGTTTTTTTTTTTGTTTTGCAGATGATTAAAAAATGAAGTCCCTAACGACATTTTTAAAGTTTTGCGTATAATTTTTTTTTAAATAAAAAACAAAGATTTTTTGGGTGTTTTTTGAGTTTACCCTCGTATCATTTTAATGCAAATCAAAAATTTAAAAATCCGGCTACGTTAGCTATTAATATATGTATTCGTGTGTGAAACAAAATATGTTTTTTTCTCAGATAAATACCCAAAGGCTCCACGATGGCACCCGATTTTGCATTTAAAAAAAGTGGTCTATAATGAAATGGTTACCAGTGTTGCCATGGTACTCAAAATTCTAAAGTATAGGTTTTAGAATAATATCTAATATTGTGTATTTTTATCGCAAACAGAATTGTTTGAATAAATCATTTATTTAATTTTTTATAATTGCTAAATATTGTCTTTTTTATTGATTTTTAAACCAAAAAGTACCGACAAAAAGTACCGACTTTTTAAATTGTGGGTAGTTATTTTTTACCACTGGGGCAGCTAATCGGAGAGAATATTTACGAAACTTTTTTGAGTAAAGATTTCAGTGTAGAGTGCTTGTATAGCAGTATAATTTTTTTTAAGTTACATAATACACTTATTTCGTTATCACTGATTTCGGAATTAAATTTTGAAATTCCTATCTGTCGTATTGTTTATTTTTCTTATTTTTAGTTATTAAAATTTTAATAATTTAAGATTTATGGATTTTTTTTTGTTTTAATTGAGAAATTAATCCTCATCCGGATTTTTTTTTTTTTGGGTTATGGGCTTCACGAAATTCGTTCTGGGCCGCATTTGCACATGTCTGACATATGACACAGTGTTCCTTTTCGACACATTACTTTTAACGGTATCTTTATTATTGGAAAAGCAAAATTAAGTAATTTAAAAACCCTAAAACTATTGAAGAGTTACCAAATATCTGGTCAAAGTTTATATCTGGTCAAAGTTTCTACTTTAGTTGCTAATATTTTCACTAGAGAGCGCTTTAAGGCAAAAAAATTAAAAAAATTTCATAATGAAGCATATATACCTGCAAAGTTTGGTTGCAAAATGTTCAGCCGATCTATGACTTGAAATTAATGAGTTAAACTACATACAACGCTTTAATAAACAAAATCTAAATAAAATTTAACTTAAACATACATTTTTTGTCGATTTTTCTCCATTTTCTAACAATTTTATATGATTTAATAGAGTATTTTAATTTATGTTAATTTTTACAAACATGTTCGCTAATGAGGGCGTTTTTAGTTGTTTTGAAAATTGTTATAAATATAACGTTTTTTTATTAGTTTCCACAAGAAAATTATCTATGACAAAAAAAAAAATGACCAAAGAGTTTTCCAATATGCTGATGTATTTGGATTATTCCAAATAGCGTTTTTAATACAGCCTAAACTCCAGATGTAGGACCACATAAGCGAACATTCCCTTATTTATTAGTTTAAACATATTTAACAATGTTTAGATTTATGTTTGGTTTAGTATGTGTGGCAAGGTATGCATAAAATGTTTATAAAATTGTCACTTGTTTATTTTATGGACAGTTTTTTTTTGTAATTATTTTCTCAAGCGGATTTAACAATTTTAAATTAATGATTGATTGATTAATAGAGAAGGCAAAAAATGGCAAAATCTGAGGTGTGTGGCAAAAAAATATTGTAAAAAGGAAAAAAATAGCAAAACTACAAAAAATATAAAAAAATTAACCTTTTTGCAATAAAAATAAAAAATTAAGGAAAAACGCATTCAAAGCAAGGAATGTCTGAAAAAAGCAATTGTAAAGAAAAAGCTGCTTTTAAGTCCAAAATTTAACAATAAAAAAATGACAAAAAAGTAAAAATGTTAAAAAAGCATAAATTTACCATCCCAGCTAAAAATTTTCATATATGGTTTAATGTATGTTTGTACATACTCATAAACCTGCATGCATGTCCCTAAAGGGATACATAAATCACCATACATGCTTCCATATATCTCCATACATGTGCATTAACAAATGCATGCTTTTTTTCCTTAACCCGAAACATCCTAGACATTTTTTTGTTGAATTTTGAAAAGATATTTTACATATGCTTTTGTAATGACGTCAGTATAAAAAACTACAATCAGTTTTTTATCCTGCCTCCAGGACATTCAAAATTACCTGTTATCATATGGTAACTATGGGCGGGCTAGGGGACTGGTTTTTGTACATATAGGAAAATGTATTGTTTTGCAAGAAAACGTATTATCGGAATTTATTTTGATTTCATACAGTGAAAAAAAGTGATATTAATACAAAAAATTACCACATCAGCAAAAAAAATTGTCACGGAAAACCATATTGGAGCTCTAAGTAGTAAACAGTTTTTCTTACAAATATTCTTGGCTAATTTGCATCTAGTTCATTACGTTATTAAAACAATATAATGAAATAATATGTGGAATAAAATATATGGTTTTTATTAGAGAGGCAAACTCCAAACCAACCAAGACTTTGGCTAATGAAAAAATTTTGAAAACAAAAGTGTGAATTTTAATTTATTTTATTTAGATACCATAAAAAATAGCAATTTTTTTTTAAATTTTTTTTTTATTGATGAAAAATTTTCCTTTAATCTAACTGTTGACAACAATAAAAATATTGTTTGTAGCTAAGATTTTGAGGAAAACCACAAAATACTTCTGTTTCCAAAATCAGTCCTTAAAAAAAAGAACAACAAAAAATATATTTCAAAAAAACAAGTCAGTCATTATTATATTGGAGTTGTATTTTCAAGTGAATAACACTTTGTTTCAATATTTTTTAATAAATATATCCATTTTTAATACATTTACTTTGAAGAGTCACTCTTTTTTGCATTTTTGACAAAGTTTGAGGTTATGTAGCATTTATTATCAATAAGCTACTGTACTAAAAATTATTTTAGTAAAAATTTACAAGTCTACTTCATAAAACCCGTCTTTGTTTATTAAGGTATTTTCATTACATTACAGGCACCCCAAACGTACATGCATGTTTTGTGTTACCATATGGTAACTTCAGGGTGTTATGGGTTAAACAAATTAGTTCATTATATTAAAAAGCTCGCTATAAACGGTTTTCGTTGTAACCGTATTATTTTGTATGAAATATGTTAGTAAATGCTTTGGACCAGAAAAGTCATTCGTTATAAAAAAAGTTCGTTATAACCGGTATGCGTTATAAGCGTACTCCACTGTATTTATATTTCAAAATACGCATTTAAAAAACCATTAAAAACTTTTTCCATAATCCCAGTTTGCATATAAAATTTAAGAGAACACTTAACAATTATTTTAAAATATGCGTTTAAGGAAATATAAGTAAAAATATGCACTTAAAGCAAAATATGGAAAAATTTGCATTTATTCCAAAATATGCAAAAATATGCTCTAACAAACCGATACTATTTTAACGTAAATTCTTAGATTTGCACAGACATTTTGTTTACCCTCTTATCAGCATTAACCCCTTTCCGAATTTTCATACAAATTTTTAAAAAAATTAAAAATGTGCTGTAATTTTTAAAAACTTAAGCTATATGAAGCGTAATTTAATAGTAGAATTGTTTCAATATTACAAACAAAAATTTAAAAATTTTGAGAATTTAAGAAAAAAACCTGCCATTTGATTAATTCAATTTTAATATGTTTACCACGCTTATAGCGAACTTCGCTTATAACGCACAAAATTGACCGGTCCCTACGAGTTCATTATAACGGTGCTAAACTGTAATTAAAATTTTGTGTTATCTGTGCAAAATGTTACTTTTTAGCATGTGATGAACATAAAAAACAAATTTGCATTTTTTTTCGCCATTTTTACTTATATTCGCATATTTTGGCATTTTTTTATTTAAAATTTTAGGGCTTAACTAAACCATATTTTTCGCAAGATTTTTTAGCTTTAAAATTGTCTCTTTCAAATGTTCTTCCCTTGAAGAGAAAGAAAATTTAAAAATTTTTGTATTTGATATTTTTGCAATTCGTTCGAAATCAAAATCGATCGGTTTTCATCACATGAATCAAAATTGCCTAAAAACATAAAACTCATTTTTTGGTTAATATATTTAACCAAATTTGATAAACTTTTTTCTAGTCTCTAAGTTTAGCCGAAATCTCTGATGATCCGGAGTTTCATGTTGATATCTTTAATAATATAGGAACAGCAGCACTTTAAAGTTCAAATTGGGTACCCGGGTACCCAGTTATGGACTGTAGGGTTAAAGTGTCTCTCTTTTCAAGTTTTTTGTTACTTTTCATGAAAACTCTCAGAATTAACATCGTTTTAACATGCACCGATCACAACGTTGACCGGTCATTTTAAATGTTCAAAAACTTTTTGAGAACAAATAGATTAAATTTTACGTTTGAAAATACAAAAAGAAACTTATTTAAAAAATGCAAGTGGTATGCTTTTAAATTTTTGGTGCATATTATAAGATTTTTGATGATGCATATTATAAGCACTTGAACCACACTTTTTAAGTGCATGAAGTTCCCGTAACTGGTCATGATGGATTAGCTTTTTATGATATATATACTCAAAAAATAACTTAGTAGAAAAGTTAGTAAAACGTCTTTTATATCAAGTATACTATTATTCAGCAAATTTTTTGCTGAAATTGTGTTTTCAGCTAACATTTTAGTTATACTTATTCAGCTCTTAACTGTTTTGAACTAATGTTTTACTAATATTTTACAAATGTTTTACTAATTTATTTTGCTAAAAAAATTGTGCTAATAAGCACATTAAAAGTGTGGTGGCCAACCAGATTGAAAGATATACGTAAAATGAAGTAGGTGTCGCGGCATGTCAATATGTATGATACTAAAACGTACAACTCTTGTAAGACATATACAAAAAACAACAGTGGAATATTTTTGTATCTGTTTTTCATACATAATAAAACAAGAGGACGTTACCGGCTTGTCAAAGTAATTGTGTATTAATCAAATTAAAGACAAAATAAAATATTTAAATGTGATAAAGATTAAATGTGTACATATTTGTAAACTAAATGATTATAGTGACTATTAATGTAGTGTGTTCAAATTGCAAACAAATATACGTTCAGGTAGGCAGACTAACGTGAAAGACAAGGACACACATCTTACGTAATATTGTATGTTTCCTTAGTGCAAAAATATGGTTGCATATTTAGACAACCATTGCTGTAAGTAGTTAAAAGATAATTTGTTTATGTTATATATGATTATTTCTAGATATTTTCAGACATTAAGTTAACTTTTTTATATATTGTAACGTATTATAAATTATTTAAAAAAGAATAACAAAAATAATTTATGATTTTTAGCAATTAAATTAACTAAAGTATAATTTTTCTAAAATTTTTTTGAGTTTTTTTCAGCTTACTAGTATTCAGCAATAATTTTATTAACTAAAGGGTCCGCCAAATAACTTTTTTTTTTTTGAAAATGCTATAAAAAAAAACTACTGAATATTTTCTCAAATTTCTTTTTTATTTGAAAGTACAATCCTTCCGGTTAATAATGGAAAATTATTTCATTCAAATGGCTGCCTCGGCTGGCCATGCAGTAGCCTACACGATCGGTCCAATTTTTAAGCACATTATCGAATTATAGATTGTGTGCAGCTGTATTTCACCAATGGCTTCACAAATATTGTCCTTTAAAGCGTCAATTGTCTCTGGCTTGTTGGCGTAACACTTATCTTTGACGGCACCCCACAAATAATAGTCCAACGGTGTCAAATCGCAGCTCCGAAGTGGCCAAACGACATCAGCTCTGCGGCTGATTTGAATTTTCGCACACATTCTGCAACATTACCATGATTTTCAAAGTAATGTCGCAATATTTCAAAGCGTTGTTCAAGCGTATACCAACCGTATTCGTTCAGCGGAAGGATAAAACTAATTATCTGTCAAATCAGACATGAGCTAAGTGTTACCATTCACGAAATAAGCACTAGTTGAAAAAAAACGTTAGATGGCGGACCCTTTATTAGCAGGGAATTTTTAATTTTGAATCAACCAAGTGTTGGCAAAACATTTGCTGAATCTACTAATTTTGTTGCTAAAAATCAAAAGATTTTGCTGACATTAGCAATTTTTTTGAAGCACCCTCCAGACTTTATTAACTTTTTTTTTGAGTGTACTTGATAAAATATCGAATATTTATAAAATAAGTTCGCAAATATAGAATTAGGCTTCTAAATTTGCAAATAAATTTGTTTGTAGACAATTGTCAGAAACAATTATAACAATCAATTATTATTGTCTATTAAAGGCATTGTCATTGATCAATGTCAATTGAAACAACATTTCATTAGCATTGTTTTTAAGTAATTGTAATGCCGATACATTTAATTACCATTGACATCAAACCATGCCAATTAAATCGTCAATTAATTGGTGCATTCAATGAACTAGTCCCAAGTATGACTGGGATGTAAGAGATACACAGAAAACCATTGCTTTAGAAGCCTGTTTATTGAAAAGGATACATTTCTTAAAACCTTATATTAAAAACCAGGAAATACAATAAAATACTAGAAATTCCATTCAACTCTTAAACCACTCTACTTAGTATCTTATTATCTGCAATGTTGCTAAGAAAATAAAAACAAGTTTACACCTTCACTTACATAAATTTATTTTGATTCCTTGTTGTGAACGTTAATTTAAAATAATTTATAGTGTCAATGAAGATTTCACAAAGAATTAATTTTGTACGTAATCTTGTTGAAAATTTCTGGTATTCGCATGGAAAACTTTAAACCGATAAAGAAAAAAAAAAAACTAAAAGTAGCCTAAAATCTTCAACTCTCTGGTTACAGGCAGTAAAACTTAATAAGAGAATGGCATACAATATCTAAAGTGACTATAAAAACCACCATAAAACTAGTATTTTTTATATAAAAAATGTATATAATTTTATTTTTTTATTTGCAGATGTACAATTCAGAAGAAAAAAAAAAAAAATAAATAACGACATAAACAAAAATATTACTTAAATACAGTACGAGTTCAGACAAATGTTGCTACTTTTATAAGTTACGCGAATTACACCATGTAAATTATGCAATAAAAGACAACATTTTTGTATATCTTTAATTTTTACACTGATAGGAAAAAATTAGTAGAACTTCTTGCTAAAACTACTGAAAATTAGTTAAGAATTACATTGCAGAAAAAGCTGCTAAATTTAGCAGATTGTTAAATATTAATAAGAAAAGAATAGCTAAAATAAAGCTGTTGAAATCTACAAATTATCCGAGTAAAAATAATTAGATTAAATATAATTAGATATGCCTGAATATGATTATATCGGGTGCCAGATCTGATCATATATGATAAGATATGGCATTGGTCAGATCTGATCAGATATAGTTCATATCTGAACTAATCTTAGAAATTGGATAACTTTCGTATTCAGATATAATCAGATCTGGTCATATTTGATCATATTTGGTGAAAGATCTCTTTATATCTAAAAAGATTTCATAATCCCTCCCAGATCTGGTACCAGATCTGATCCCTTTCAAAGATACCAAAATAAAAATGAACATATATTTTATTTTTTTATGACATATAAACTTCCAATTTTGTTTTATATTTTATAGTATTTTATTTTGTTTATTATTGAAATTTTCCAAACTTTAAGAAAATTTAAAAAATGTACATTAATTTTTTGTATGTATTTTAAATTGTTTTTAATATGTAGAAATGTGCCAGTTTTTGCAAAATGGAAAGAAGGAGGCATATTAAAAACATATATTATTGAGAATGTTTATTAACAATGATATTTGTAGGTCCATCAACCATTATTTTCTACATATTTAAATACAAGCAAAGAAATTGATATTCCGTTTCAATCTATGTCCCTATCTGAAACAGACGAAGAATGCGGTTGATCGGCGAATTATTCAGGATTTATAAAAACTAACAAATAACTAAGCAACATTTTCAGATGAACCCGGCAGCCATAGCCGTTTTCAAAAAATGTGAAATATTTAAAAATGTGGATTTGTTTTAACTTGTCTGAAAAATGTCATATATATATATATATATCATGTGATCCCATCTGAACTCATCTGATATAATTTGATCCGCAAAACGGATCTATCTAATTTGATAAAATTTGATCATTTCATAAAATTCTTTGGAAATCTGCACTTACATATTGTTTTACATTCCAAATAATAATGAAAATTTACACACAGAGAAATAAAGTGCCAACCGAATTAAAATGTGTATATTAATGGTAACAACTTATAAATTCAGTTAGTACAACGATATTTAATTTCGATTTCTCAATTGTTTGGGTGTTGCAACTAAAACTCAGTTGACTTAACAGAATTTGATTGCGAAAACTAATGTTAAGTTTTGTCAACCGTCTGAAATTCGTAATAACCGAATTTGAGTAGTAGAAACCGAATTTCAGTTGGCAAATAGCTAAATTTTTCTCTGTGTGTATGTATAAATCAATGGATTGGAAAATTAGACACGATTTCAATTCGACTAATATGTCAAAGAAGACTAATTAGCTATTTTAATTTTTTTTTTATTTGTTTGGATTTTAATTGTTTTTTTTAAGATTTTCTGAATTGAAATTGTAAACTTCCAATCCATTGATTTATAATTTTTATACTCATGAAATATTATTTATTCTATTAACTTTGAATTTTTGTTTTAAGGAGTAGCTTTTCTAAGTTTTTTTACTTTTACTTTTCACAATATTTTTTGTTTTAAATACATTGCATTTAGCTTTTTTTTTGTATTTTCTGATAATTATATATAAAAGTGATAATTCTTTTGTTAATTTGTACCATATATGTTTATATATAATTATATATAAAAGTAATATAATTTTTCTTTTTGATTTGAACATATATTTATATAAAATTGTATGTGATGGCATATATTATTATATATATTTAAAAGTGATAGAATTTGTTTACATGGAAGTATATATGATCTCACATTTAGCTGTATCAAGTATATATGATGAGATAAAAAGATCAACTTATATATAACATGAGATATAACAACATATGATGATATATAGTGCTGTATTAAAAATTTTAGTAAAAACAGATATGAGATGTAAATATATATCGTTATATATTTCCGCATAGGTAATAATTTATTATTATATCAAGTCATATATTAGTATATATAAACTTTTTTCGTCGGGTTTTTAAAGTTTTTTTTTTAATTTTTTTTTTTAATGCGAATAAAAATCTGCTCTTCTGAAATCAGCAAAAATTTATGTTGATTTTATTAAAATATACTGTTATATGAATTCTACAAAATTTAAGGTAAGTATACACTGAGAAAACTATATTCAGTAATTCATTTCTTCATAGCTTAAAAAATTGTCTCTGGAACTCGTCATTAAAGTCAATGTTTATGAAATGTTTGTAGAATTGATGAAAATCTTCATAAAACTAATAAATCATTACGACTATGAAGCAGTTAAAAGAATTTATAAAACATTTTCTTACAGTTTTTTAATATTAAGAAGTTTTTTTTGATTAAATAAAACTCTTCATGAATGTTTTGAAAAATAAATTGTAACTAAGACAATAAAACGCTTCATAAGATTTTTTTTATCAATTTCATAGAAGTCCAAAATTAATAAAAGGCTACAGTGAAATAATAAAACACTTTATATAATATGCTGAACACTTGAGAATTAAATATTGAAAGTAAAGTTGGAAATTTATGAAATTTTTTGAAATTATGAAATTTTATGAAAAAATAAAAAAATAAGTCTTTGAAATAATTTCATAGTTCTAAAGATAATAATAATTTCAAAGTTCATTAAATTCTTGAAGAAATCATTTATTTTTTTTTTTTTTTTTTAAAGAGAGGCAACACTCAGGAAATACTTCCTATATTTAGTGTGTTGCTTTCTTTGGAAAGGGATAGTATAGAGATGAAAGGTGGGGAAAGATGAAGGGCTTCAGACATGGCAACACTGTAATTGCGCGAGATGATAAGTCTTAGAACAGTTGTTGCTCGCCACCTGATGGAGAGTTGGCGCACTTATTGAAGCTTTTTGGTTCATAGCCCTGATTCATTATTTTACTTCGGTGGGGTTAATTGCTATGGGAACACCGAAGGTGGACATTGCGATACGTATGAGGGATAGAAAAAACTCATACATATTAATTTGATGTTGCCGGCACCGGGGATCGAACCCGGGACCTTCTGTGTAAAAGTCCAACGCGCTAACCATTACACCACAACGCCCATAATTTCTTGGATGTAATGAAATTATTCATTGAATCTACGAAAAAAATCAATAAAATTGTTTCATTAATATCATGAAGGATAGTTCTCGCAGTGTAGCAAAAATGTTGTTGATATTACAGTTAATGTTTGCTGTTTTTAGTCTACAAATCGCACACCCAGTTCAAAAGTGACTCAACTCAAAATTTTAATTTTTCGCTTTTATATGCTTAAACTATGCAGAATATACCTGTTTACCTATCAAAATATCAGTGTTGTTAACTGTTGCTAAAAAACAGATATGTCTTTCTTTATGTTTTAATTGGTATAAAGTTGCAAATTTTTTTTTCGATTTCTGAAAAACGAAAAATTTTGAGTTGAGTCACTTTTGTACTAGGTGTGCGAAATATTTATTACAAGTTTTTGTTAATTTTAGCAAAGTAATTTACTCTGATAAAATTAACAATTAACTAAAATTGAACTCATAACAATTAACTAACTAAAATTTTGTAGAGTTACAATATTTATTTTTGCTGTTCTTATTTATTTTATTAATATTTAGCAAATAAAAAAATGCTAATTTTAGCTGTTATTTCTACAACGTAATTTTTACTAATTTTAAGTAGCATTTTCTGCTATTTTTACAGGTTTATTTCTATAAGTGTACAATTGATGATATGGGTGGTTTTTTGCTAATAGAGATGCCTCAATGATGATGAATATGAAAAATATTCAAACTTAAAAAAAAAAATTATTTAATTATTTTGCCACAAGCTTCGTAAAACTATTTGATCAAATTATGTATTATTGTTTTTTTTTTTTGTTTATTAGTAGGGTGTTCAAATTACTCGGGTTTGGTTTTGTTCGAGTAAACGAGTAACTCGATTTTGAGGGTTTTAAGTTATTCGATTAATCGAGTAAGATTTTAAAATTACTCTAGTAACTCGAATAATTTCAATAGTTGAAATTTCATAAATTTATGAAACATTTCATAAATATGAGGAATACCTGTCATCAATTTGCTGTTTTAAGAAACTGCTTCATCATATTTATGAAGTGTTACATTAGACGAAAGTCAATTAAGTTTTTCTATATATTTATGAAATTGTTCACAAATATGATGAAGCTTTTTCTCTGAGTGTAATTAGATTCATTTTCCCAAAAAGAATTGTTTTATTTGCTTTTAAATTGTGAAACATTGCCTGACTTTTGCGCCACAGTGTATATTACCATTATTGTTTTCGAATACCCACTGTACATCGTTTTTAACTAATTTTTAGTAGCTTTTTCTGCTATTTTAATAGGCTTATTTCTTTGAGTGTATAAATTTGTGTCTAAGCAATTATATAAATGTTGCCATAAACTACTTGGAGTCTTTTTATTTAAATTCATTGGTACTTGTTATAACGAAATACATTTTTCCCTAATTCCACAAAAACCATTTAAATTAAATTATATCAATGGGTTTCTATCCACCAAAATTGAATTGAAATTAAAATACATTAAATTTTAGTAGAATATAACAAAATATAAGCGAAATAAAAGTTAGTGTTTTAAGCAACATTTTTTTTATCAACATGTTTTTTTTTAGTGGAAACAAAATGTTTTCATTTGCTTGACCGAGATCGGTATTGTGTTGCTGAGAGGCGTAGGAAGTGTAGTTTCTATATTTGTATATACTCTTTGATTATATTTACAAGTGTCCTGACATGGCGGTGGATTCACCGTGGGTTTCCATACTACTCTTTGTCGCTCAATCTGATCTCTTTTTATTTGATCGTTAACTCCCACCTAGCAAATGAGAACAGGTTGCAGAAATTTAAAAGTTTAAATTAAATTGTATCATATTGTTAATAAAATTTAAAAAAATTTTAATTATTTGAAATAATAATAATAAAATCAGAAAGATATAATTAAAATATATTAATTTTTAATAGAAAATAACAATATAATTATGTATAATAAAAGTGAGTGTTTTATCAACATGTTGCAATAATTTTTTAATATAAAAAAATATTTTCATTTTCTTTCCCGAGTTCGGTATTTTGTTGCTGAGAAGCGTGGGAAGTGTAGGCTCTCTATTTGTATATACTCTTTGGTGAATCTTCTTGAAAAATGTTTTCAAACATAAGTGTGTCATTATTGTGTATGAGTATATTTCCAAACAAGGCCTTAATAAATAAATCGTTATGGCGAAAGCTGTTGATTGTTTTACGTTTTTTTTTTTATTTGTCATTGGCTTCCGCATAGTAAAATTTTTGTTTGTACTGTTAAACTATGGCAGAAGAGTTTGTCTGGCAAAGCGTAAAATTTTTTTGTTAAATAAAATAATTATCAAATAACAAAACCCTCTTATGTGCAAGGTTTCATTGTATAAACAATTACCTACAATTTCGATTTTAGTATTTTTAAGTTTTAGTATTTATTATTATTATTCATATAATGTTAAATAAAAGTAGACAAACAGTGTGTTTGTGTGTAATCTAAAGTACACTCATAAAAATAAACCATTAATAGCATAAAAAGTTACTAAAAATTAGTTAAAAGTGACGTTTTAGCAAAAACTGTTAAAATTAGCAGATTTTTTTATTTTGGCTAAATATGAATAAAATAAGAACAGTAAAAACAAAACTGTTAACTTTATACAATTTAAGTTATATATTGAATTTTAGTTATTTTAAATTGACAATTTAATCTGCTAAAATTGGCAACAACTTTATATTTGTAGACAAAATACAGCAAACAAAAACTGTTATATCAACAACATTTTTGCTATATTTACCTTAAATTAAGTAGAATGCAGATAACGGTATATTTTGCTAAAATCAACCGAAGTTTTGTCGAACAAATTATAAAGGGTCCGACATCTAACGTTTTTTTTTCAACTAGTGCTTATTTCGTGAATGGTATCACTTAGCTCATGTCTGATTTTACAGATAATTAGTTTTATCCTTCCGCTGAATATGGTCCGTATGTTCGTTATCTTATGAAAAAAGTGAAAGAAACTGGCATCTTCATCGATAAACCAAAGCGTGAAAAGCCAAAAACAGTGCGTACACCCAAGAATATTGCTGGTGTGGCAGAAAGTGTGCGTGAAGCGCCATCAACATCAATTCACCGTCGTTCTCAACAATTGAACATTTCGGAGACATCATTGAGACGAATTTTGCATAAAGAGCTTGGTATGACGCCATACAAAGTCCAATTGGTTCAGGAGTTCAAAAAAAAAAAGTTTTTGGCGGACCCTTTAGATTGCTTATTTCAGAAGTGAAGATTTTTATTCGCGTTGAAAAAAGATAAAAAAAAACTGTTTTATGTTATGTTTTGACTACTAATATTTAGCTACTGTTTGCTTATTTTAGCAGATTAATTTCTAAAATTTTAATTAAATAAAATTTAGCTCAAATATAACTAAATAGTTTTAGATTCAATAGATTCATTTTTGCTATACTTTTTTTACTTATACTTGGCAAAAAAAAAGAAGAAATCTGCTAATTTTAGCAATTTTTTCAGCAACGTAATTTTTAACTAATTTTTTGTAGTTTTAAAAATTTTTGTTTTCTAATTTTTTTCTATTAGTGTATATTAGGATGTCCCTTAAAATAACGATTTGTCAATTTCCGTTCATTACACACCCCAGTTTTATTATAAATAGTGCCAAATGAAAGAAATCGATTTGTTTTGGAAGAACGTTAACCCGTGCCAAAAGTTCGCCGAAAACTGCCAATTTTGAAAAAAGTGTATTGTTATTAAAAATTTCCAAAATTTGAAGTTTCGAAAACAATTATTTTTTATTACTAAAAATTATTCATATAAAAAATTCTGACTTTACCGAATCTAAAATAGTGGCCCAAAAATTTGATAAAAATGCAAAAAAAATTAATTTTAGAAATTTTTATAATACAATATTTTTTTTTTATTTATTAATAATCATATAATTACAACTTATATCGTACCACCCTAACCGAGTACTAGCTACTATAGCCTCGTTGTACGCCCAGAGAAAACCAGGAATAAGTTCCATCAATTTTCGTCCAATGTAACAATTTCATCAATATTTACGAAACAGTTCGTAAACAACAATAATTATAATGACCATGGTCTCCATGAATTTTTTCTATACAAAAATCATGAAACCCTTACTACTATAAAAAATGCTTCTTTTAGTGAAACATTTTCACACATTTCATAAATATGATGAAATGGTACCGTGAAATAACTCCCAAATGAAATAAGTCCCAATGAAATAAGTCCCAAAAAAATGAAATTAGTCCCAATTTTAATAAATGAAATAACCTCCAAAGAAAAAATGAAATAAGCCCCAACATTTGGGAGTTATTTCATAGTAATAAAATAACTCCCAACAAAGAATGAAACAACTTCCAATGAAAAAAGTCCCAAAAAAAATGAAATAATTCCCAATTCAAAAATATCGAATTCTGCGATTCGCGCCGCGCAGCAGGACACGAATCGTACGCACTGCTTTCCAGAGGTGGCATGTTATAACGTCCAATGACATAATGTCCATGGACGTTATGTCACTCGAAAAGTGTCATAACTCAGCAAAAAATTTCCCAAAAGGTAAGCGGGTTTGTAATCGAGCATTTCGATTCTTTTAACAGGGCGTGAGACTAAAATAATTGATTCTTTAGAATTGATTATTTTTTTTACCGAAGAACCATTTACTTTATATTTTTAAGAACTACATACATTTTTTAATAAAGAAATAGTTCCCTAGAAAAAATAAGAAGTACTTACATTTAAAAAAAAGAAGTAGTTCCATAAGTAAATTCAACTTTTACTCACACGTGATTCTCCTAGGCCACTCAAATATAACGATCAAAACTCATACGGAAATAAAATCCTAAAAGTGAAACATCGAATTGTTATGATAACATGGGTTTGTTATAATTTTGGAGCTATAAACCACGAAAATATAAATTTTTCAAAAAAAAGCACAATTCAAAATTGAAAAACAAAAATATGACTCACGCACAATCACCCTCGAATTTTTTTTTTACATTCACTCACGATAACGTCAGTAATTTGAATTTCCACTCACAATTTTCTGTTCACAGCGCGCTTCCCTAATTTATACCTAACCGCAGTTTAACAAAATTTAGGCAACATGCAATTTCTGTTATTAGTATTATTTTTCTACAAATAAAAATTGGTTTGAAAAAATATATGAGATAAATTCTTTAAAATTGTATAACTTCTCTTTTCAAAGTTAGGAACTACTTGCAATAACGTCCTTTTATTAAGAAAAAGTATATGATTACTTCTTGAGTACAAAAAGTTATACATATAAGTTAATAAAATTGTTATTTTCTTTTAAGTAAATAATTACTTTGTCATTGAGTTCATGCTTTCTGGTTTAAATTTAAAGAATTGATTACAATACTACTTGCTTTTTTGACTCTATCGTTGGAATGAGTTTGGTATTGCAGTTACTAAATTTGGCAATGAGATATGTAAGCAAGTGTGGGCATCACCTTCTTTTTGGAATGTGTAATTTTTTCCTGGGAATGTCCATGGACTTTATGACAATTTTTAATTTGACAATTTTGGACATTATGTCACTTTCAAATGTGGCATAGCGTTCAGACTTTTTAAAATAAAAAGATTAATAATATTTAGTATATCAATACAATTTTTTTAAATATATGTATATCAAAAAATAAAACTAAACTTAAAAATTGTATAATCGCACGCAGAAAAAACTTTATTTCGCGAAGCCGCCTGCCGCGTTCTACGGAGGAAAAAAACCCCTAAGAGTGGCCGAAGGCCGCCACACAGCAACACTTGTTTTTACAAATTACTTGATGTCTTAAAAATATAAGATTTCAACGGATTCGGCATCTGATTTGAAAAACAAGTTCTTCTGGGTGGCGGCCTTCGGCCGCTCTTAAGGGTTTTTTTCTTCGTAGAACGCGGCAGGCGGCTTCGCGAAATAAAGTTTTTTTTGCGTGCGACACAAAAGAAACTTCAAAATTACAGATCTGTTTCCACACTGGAGTATAATGTCCATGGACCATATGTCACCCAAAAAGTGGCATAATGTGCATGAACTTTATGTCATTCCATTTGAGGACATAATGTTACATTGCAGAGTGTCATAAAGTCCATGGACATTATGACACTTTTCCATGGACATTATGTCATTGGACGTTATGACATTACCAAAATTCTAGCAAGAACTGCGTTCCTTTTGGTAAAATAACTCATTGTATTGCTATTATTTACTTTACGACAATTTTAAGACAAAATGTAATTTAAATAGAAATGAAATAACTCCCAACAAAAATGAAATAACTCCCAACGATAAAATAACATTTAAAAATGAAAATGAAATAAGTCCCAACAAATGTGAAGTAACTCCCAATGACAAAAATAAGTGAAATAACTCCCAACAAAATCTGGTTGGGAATTATTTCATTTGGGAGTTATTTCATAACGAAATAATTCCTAACTGAAAATTGTGAAATAAGTCCTAACGCATTGGGAGTTATTTCATAATGAAATAAATCCCAATTTAATATGGCAAATTTTTGAGAGTTATTTCATATTTTTTTAGGAGTTATTTCATTTGGGAGTTATTTCACGGTACCTGATGAAATTGATTTTAAGGTTTATAAAATGTTTCATAAGTACTATGAAACGTTACATTGGACGAAAATTGATGAAACATGTAATAAATATGATGAAGCTTTTCCTTTGAGTGTAGCTGAAATAGTTCAGTGTCTCTGGTGGAAATCTCACCCGCGACCCCCTTACTGATAAGCTAGCACGCTACCAACTAGCCTACCGGTCCGCGTAATATTTGTTATTAAAGAAAAAAAAAAAAAAATTGAAAAAATTATAATTCGATTTTGTCTTTGGACCGACTCCTTTCCAGAACATTTTATGTAAACTGCTTATTTTGTCAAAAATTCAACAAAATCGGAATGTTTTTATTAAAAATTGAATAATTTTATATTTACAAGACAATAATTTTCTTTATTTTTATCTAAATATATTTAACCCTTAGTGGCCTGCGTACAAAAAAGACCCATTCAATTGAATTTTAATTATGACTACAGAGTGTAAAGGCTTTAAATTGATAAAAAAATCTCCACTCAATAAAAATAAGTATTTATGTAACTTGATCCATATAGGGTTAATTTTTGCACATTTGGCCAAAAAAGACCCTCTAAGAAATTTACAGAATAACACATTTCAAAATTTTCCGAAAAATATCACTTAAATTTGATTAGCCTATTATTATCTTTTATGCAAAAAATTTTTAACCATAAGCGGCCGGGGGACAAAAAGACCCATGGAACTCAATTTCAATTATGACCACTGTATAGAATATAAAGCCTTTAAATCGATAACCAAAAAATTCCGCTTGTTAAAAAGTATAATATTATATAACTCGTTCACTTTTCACCAAAAGAGACCCCCTAGGAAATTTACAGAATAACATCTTTCAGATTTTTATTAAATTCGGATATGTGATAGAGGGTACACAACTAGCGAACAAGCGCAATTCTTTATATTCCCAATATTATTTTTAATGTAAGTATAGAAATTAACCGTATATGGAACAAGTTATATAAAATAATTATTTTTATTAAGTGGATATTTTTGGATCAATTTAAAGACTTTACAATCTTGCAGTCATAATTAAAATTAATTTCAATGGGTCGTTTTTGTCCCCAGGCCACTAGGAATTAACTGTTTTTTTAGATAAAAGTAAAAAAATTATTGTCTAATCAAATTTAATTGATATTTTTCCGGAAATCATGCGAATTTTAATAAAAACCTTAAAATGTTGTTCAATGTTTTTTTAAAAATAAGCAATTCTCATAAAATGTCCTGGAAAGGAGTCGCTCCAAACACAAACTCTTATTATCATTTTTCCAATTTATTTTTATTCTTTAATAACAACTTATATGTATATTATAAAAATAGCAATCGACATCTGCAAATTAGGCTTTTAAAAAATCTTTAAAATTAATTTAAAAAAATACGTTTTTGCATTCTTATGCGATGAAGTCAGAAGTTCCATATCTCAATAATTTTGAGTATACCCAGCAAAAAATGTTCGTGTTTTTGGAAACAGGATAAAACAAATGCGCTGATGTAAGTGCTTACTATTACATAATATTGAGAAGCAGCATAAGAAACGAATAATTTCCGTATAAAAAAAAAAAAAAAACAAATATTTTGAGCTTACTGTTTCTCTAGCAATGATGCAGGTTGTAAGCAGCTAACCATAATCCCTTATAAGCATGCAGGTTGTAATGCAGAAAGTTCCATATCGTGGATTATAAATGATCTGTAAAAATTTTGCTGAGTGATTTCCGATTGTGTTTGGTGTTTTCGAGTATGAAATAAAAATAATTAGTCATTTAACTATTTCTGAAGAGCTAGCACATGGAGCGGTTGAAAAACTAAAAAAAAAAATTCTTCTTGGAACCATTTGTAATAAAACTGGACGGTGTAATGATAAATCAATTTTTAAGGGACACCCTAGTGTATACATTTATAATGCATTTTTATGTAAATTTAAACAATATTTAAACATTTTATTTATGTGTAAGTTTATTTTAAATTTATTTGCACTAATTGCTGGTAGACATAATGCTATTATTTGTATTTTAACGTTTGGCGGGAAATTGTTGTGTGTGTCTTCGTTTTTGTTAAACTACTCTTGTTTGTCATGACAAAATTTTAGATTTATAAATTTTTATTACATAATAACTTAAATAGTGATTGATTGCCTATGATAGCAAAAAAAAAAAAAACGTAGTTCAAATTATGTGTCTAGGAATAAAACTATACATGTTGTTGCAGAAGTTAACAATTTAGTAGGTATAAAATGTAAACTCTTTTGGTAATGTTTTTTTTTTTTTAAATTTGTCAATGTTCGTATGTGTAACACATAAAAATTAAGTAGAAAATATTAATTACAATTTTGTTGAAACTTTTAATCAGTGGTTCTTAAACTGCAATATAATTTCTTAAAATCTGAATTGTCTAAAATTTATTAATTTTGTTTTTTGTTTCGGTTGACTTTCAAAAGGTCTAAAAATTAAATATCCCAGGACTATTATAACGTGCATTTTACAAAAAGAAAAAAATTAGTAAATTTTTTTGCTTAAATTACTAAACATTTTACTCTTAATTTATAACGAGCTTTCAAAATCCGTATATTTACAAAAATAAAGCAAATTGAACATATTAGCTAGGTTGATACTAGTATTTCGATTTGGCTGAAGATCTCATCAGAACCCGAAGTTTTAGAAAAGCTAGTGCCTCCAGAATAGGCAGATCTTTAACAAACAACCTATTAATAATCAATTTAGCTAAATTCTAGTCTTCTTAGTAATCAAACACGTGGCTAGGGGTTTTTTCCTAACAAGCATCATGACGTTACTAAACTTTGAAGACCAAAAATGTTCGATTTTTATAACAAAATTTTAGTTCATCAATTGCATGTAATTTTTGAAAATCTGACCGATCGGACCATGAAATTTTCAAATACACAAATTCTAAAATATTCCATAATTTATTCCATTTTCACCCAATATATAATTATTGGCTGGATTTTATAAAAATTATAAAGTCAGGGTTGCCGCAAGAAAATTTTAAAAAAGTGTCCAAGATATTTAAAAAAAAATAATCATTTTAAGAACGCTTAACCTAATTAAAAGCTATTTAAATAAAAATAATTTTAAAAACGGTTAACCTAAAAAAATAATTTTTTATATATTGTCGAATTAAAATTTGTTCACAGAATATTAAAATAATAAAATTTTTTAAATAACTGTTTAAGATAATTTAACATCGCCTGTATTTGACCTGAAATGCTGGCCAAAAAGGCAAAACTGAATTTTAAGAAATCTTAAGAACTAAGTACGCAGCTCGACAGACAACAATATTTTACATTATATTGTAAATATTGAAGACTTTTAGTTGCGATTTGTAGCTCTGAGACCCTGCTAAATTCAGGAAAGTGAAGAAAATTATATGAGATTTAAATGTTTTTTTCGGTTTCTGGATGTTTATATGATATTTTTTTTGCGGCTAAACGAAAAAAGGTTTAACAAAGATTATTTTTTTCGCAGAAAGGTTTGATCAAAAGTTATTTAAAAAAGAAAACAAAAATTTAAAATATGTTGAATATTCATGTTGCAACAATTCGTTCAAAAGCTAAAAAAAACAAATTATACACTTTTTTTTTGCAAAAAAAGGAAAAGAAGAGGTTTTTAAAAGTGAGGTTAGTATGTCTACGAATTATGTTTGATACCACAATAAAATTTGGAATCTCTAATTTTAGAAACCAAAAAAAAGTGTGCGCAAGTTTGCGCCATTATTTTTGACGATTTTTTTATGTATTTTGAATTATTGATTTCAACTGTTATTCACAGCACTTTTAACGTTTATAAAGTATTAAATAATATAAAATAAATATAATAAAGCCATTTTTCATAAAAAAATACTGTTTTATAAGAGCCTTACAATTTTCAAAAATTTTTTTTTTTAATTAGACTGTAAATCATATGTATGTATGTACATACAGTCTGTCAAGAATGAGTTTAAACCTTTAAAATCAACATTTGTTAATTGAGTTTTGCGATTTATACCAACTTTTATTAGGAATGTGGCTTTTAGAAAAATCTTAAAAATTTAAACCTTTTGGTTCTTAAATTTTTTTATTGCATTTTGAAAACAAAAAATTTGACGCATTTTGCATGTAAATTTTTTTTTCGCCATTAAATTTTTAATAACTCCAAAATAGTAATAGATATAAAATAAATGTGTATGGTTAGTTTAAGCAGAATGTGTATGGTTAGTTTAAGCACGTTTTCAAGTTATGGCAAAATATATAAGGCAACCCAACGATTTAGGGGGTGAAGTATGAAACGCCTTTAAAAGAAAATCCTTACGTACTAGAGAAAAACGGAAAACAGATTTGAATTAAGGGCATCAAAATCCATATAGTCCACATACTTTTATTTCTAGGGTACAGAAAATTTTTTTTGTTGCGCAGTGTACTTTTGTTGCGCTGTGTAATTTATTCAAAATCTGCCACTAGACTTTTTATATCATACTACACCTAAAACTATTAAAAAACTAAAACTTTTAATTCAAAAAACACGTTTAATAATTTTGGCCAGCTTTTCAGGCCAAACACTCCTCTGTGCATCGTGCCAAAGTTTCAACTTTGGTTGCAAACATTTTCACTCGAGGGCGATTTAAGGCAAAAAAGTGACACACATTTGTTAATGAAGCCTGGTTCTATATATCTGCAAAGTTTAGTTGAAAAATCTAAAGCGGATCTATGAAATGTCATTAATAAGCTACAAGTCTTACAAAAAAATTTTTCTGTGTAAAATATTTAATAAGCTCAAAATTATTCCATAAATATTATTTTTTTTTTTTTGCCCTGTGGCGATGTCTCAACTTAAAACGCAAAAGTTGTCAACCCTGAACGTAAAAACCATACGTCAATCTGGCAACATTGTGAAATAGAGGCGGAGGAGATTAGAAAAATAAACAAAAATCTAAAAATAGAATATTTGTGTTGTTAGTGTTTGTCACTTCTGAGTATAATATACAATAACAGAAAAGCTAATAGGAAAGAAAACTGCAATTTAGCTGCATTAGATTTGAGGCCATACTTGGGTGTGATCGCTAAACGGTCATGACTTGGTATTGTCACGTTTGTAATGTAAGATGAACGCAGGTTTGATTCTTACAGCCGCAGGTTGTTGAAAAATTTATCATATAGAGACAATCTGACAATTATAAGACACAAATAATAATACAATTAAAATGGAAAACCACTGATGAGCCTGTCCATAAAAAAGGCAGAAACTAGTCTAGTCTGATTTAAAAATTAATAGTGTTTATAATTTTTAGAGAAAACGTTTATTCTTCTTCTTAACCTCAACATTTCTAAATTTTGTTCTTTTAAGAAATGAAAAACATTCAAAATTAAGCAGTGTTGTCATATTGTAATTTTGAAAAATTGTCTAAAACCAGAAATATTTTTTAAAAATTCTCGAAAATAGCGAAAAGTCGACCTGTTTACATTATTTTGATAGATACGAGTACTTGACTTGGCTATAACAAAATAATAACACTGAAAAAATCTTAGTTCTTTACGAGCATACAAATATATTACTAAAGGGCGCGATAGGAGTACAAAAACAACATAAAAAGCGCACTGAGTAATCAATACAACATTTTACCAAATTTCGCAAAAAAAAGCCATCAGGATCTATCTATTTAATTTGATGCTGAAATTAAAAGCTTACAGTAGCACAGAGTATATACAATTAGAGGGACTAAACTTCCCACGCCTCTCAGCAACAAAATACCGAACTCGGGCAAGCAAAAAAAAAAAAACATTTTTTTACACTAAAAAATAATTGCAACATGTTGATAAAAATTGTTGCTTAAAACACTCGCTGTTATTTTGCTTATATTTTGTTATTTTCTATTAACATCTGATATATTTTAATTTTATCTTGCTGCTTTTATCGTTAATATTTTGAGTAAATAAAAATTTTATTAAATTATTTTTGTAAACCATTATACAAATTAATCTAAACTTTTAAATTTCTGCAACATGTTTTCACTTGCTTAGTGCGAGTTTGCGAGAGCAGATTAAAGAGATTGAGTTGAATAGAGACACACTGACATTGCCTACTCTTAATTGGAGGTACAATATGTTAGATTAAAAGATAGAGAACCACTCTAACAACTTCAACGACAGTTTAAAAAATATTAGCAATTCTAAAAAAAAAAAAAATGTGTATTCGTGGTCTACCGATTACCAAATATATTTTTAAACCGGATGCCTTTTCAGCATTTCGTAAAGCCCAAACGATTTTTTAAAAAAATTTTTTAAGAAAATTTTGTTTCAAAAATTTAATTCCAAAAATTTTTTATTTTAAAAAACATAAAATTAAAAAAAAATCCTGGTGCATTATTTTCACAAAATCAGATAAATTACATTTAAAGAGTGACAGCGTACTAAAAAGGGGTAGTTTGGATTTGAATGCAGTTCTTAATAAGTTTAAATCTTAAGCAGGCGGCACATAAAATCTGTTATGTGGGTCTTCTAAATAATGTTTGTCACTTTAAATCATAATATGATTTCAGTGATCCTAATATGATAATGAATGAAGATAAATCGTTTTCTGCGATCATAATATGATCAGTCTGAATTATATTTATGATAATTAGGATCATAATATGATAACTCGAATCACCAATTAATCATATTTTTTCTCTGTGTAAAGTATGTAAATTTCATAAAAATCAAAATCAATTTCAATTGAAAGGTAATTTGAAGGCTTATCTTAAGGTTTTTCACGGTCATACATTGCCTATTTCTCTTGATATTGAGGTTTGAACATGAACTGAATTTTTACTTATAAGTTTATTAAAGTGTCCCTTAAACTATTATTTAGTAGACAGGCAATAATCAGAAGTGACTTATCTGGGTTTGTAAATATAAAACTTCATTTTTGGATTAAATAGGTTTGCGTGGACCTGCATAAGGTAGGTATCACCGATTATTCGCTTTGGCAACCACATTAGTTTGGAACTTAAAATAAATGATCTTATAACTTCTGTGATTTTTACATGTGTTTAGTATTTAAAATTAATACTTTAATCATAATTTAAGTTTTAAAACTACTTGTGCACGTTTTAGTTTAACTTAAATATTTAAACAAAATATCGTGTAGTAATATTTTAACGTTAAACTATTAAAACATAATTTATATTGAAGTTAATTGTGCAGTTGATGTCATGCATTTGTTATATCAGGCATAAAACTATAATTTATAATACAGATGATAGTTTAACTGATAGCTAACAATTAAAAGAACTATTTTTAAATATGAGGAAAATTGTTTTATAAATATCAACAAATGAGGGAGTTTGGAAAGAATAATTTTTTATTTCAGCAGTGGGTCTCTATCCATCTAATGGTGTTTTCTTTTCTGGAAAAAAGTGTTGCCTTCTTAATGTGCAACATTTTTAAAATTTTGTCCTCGCCCCATTAAAATTAAGCATTTTTACGATCAGAATAGAACACAATTTCATCATATTTATTTAAACAAATCTGTTTTTTAGTGTTGTTAAGGTTCGGGTTCGAATCCCAGCAAACTTTTAAAAAAATTTAATGTTTTTTTTTTAATAATTAATTTTTGTTTTTTTAATTATTTAAAAAATTTGGATTTAGCTCCATACATTTTTTTCAATTAAATTTTTTTTTATAATTTTGTTTGTAAGCGAATTTCAGATTAAAAAAATTATTAAATACTTACAAAAAGAAAAAATTAAAAAAAATAGCAAAAACAATTTAAAAAAAAATCGTAAATTAAATTTAACAAAAAAAAAAAAAAAAATATATAAAAAAATGTGATACCAATATGGATTCGAACTCGGGATCTTCTGAGTCAGAAGCCAGCACACTACCACTCTGCTACCAAGGTGAGAGTTTTCTCGCCAAAAACTTTGCAATATGTACACATGAGATTGATAAACCAAAGAAACAGGGCAACATCCAACCCTGTACATTTTTTGAGGGCAGAAAATGTTGTATTTTTTGCCTTTTATAGGGCAACATTTTTAGAAAGAAACACGGCACCCTCTCAGAGTGTTTACCTTATTTTAGAAAAGAACACAAAAAGGTAATTTGAGGGCAAAGTGCCAGAAAAGAAAACGCCGAGCAAACTAAAACATGATGCAGAAATTTAAAAGTTTAAATAAGTTTTTATCATGTTTTATTATTATTTTTTTATTTTTTCATAAAATGTTTCTTTTTTTCAAATATTAGTTAATTAGCAACATGCTGGAAATATTTTTTAGTGTAAAAATAATATTTTCATTTGCTTGCCCGACTTCGGTATTTTGTTGCTGATAAGCATGGGAAGTGTAGTCTCTAGATTTGTATATACTCTTTTGATTTTAGCTTGTATTTATGAGCGAATTCGAATCAGTAAATGCAGTGGGTCTCTTTCCAATTAGTCTCTCGCAGTCTGTCCTCTTCTTTAGTGTAAACAATGTTTTATTTTGCTTGCCGGAGTTAAAGAGTATATACAAATAGAGAGACTACAGTTCCTACACCCCTCAGCAACAAAACCCTCAACAATAACTCGGGCAAGCAAAAGAAAACATTTCTTCTACACTAAAAAACATTTTCAACATTTGACCCAACATTTTTGCTTAAAACACTTACTTTCATTTTGCTTATATTTTGTTATTTTCTATTGAAATTTAATATATTTTAGTTTTATCTTGCTGATTTTATCGTAAATATTTGAAACAAATAAAAAAAACTTGATAAACTTAATTTAAGCTTTTACATTTTTGCAACATGTTTTTATTGCTCGGTTTACGAACAAACAAATAGAGGGCAGACTGAGATAGACTGAGGTGGAAAGATTTCGGTATTTCGTTGTGGAGAGTCGTAGGAAGTGTAATCTCTCTATTTGTGTATGCTCTGTGATAAATGCATGAAAATACAGTAAACATGTATCTAAACAATGTTGTTCATAAGTCAAGGACATTATTAGAAAGATTATTAGAATAGGAGTCCCAATTCCTAGCCGAACTGGACGTTGAATACAACCTATTTTATCCGATGCATCTGCATACATTTTTCTTAGTCTAATATGAATGGTTAAGATTTCGTAATTAGTTATTTCTATACTATTCATTAAAAACTATTGCAACAAATCTTATATTAAAAATCTATAAAAATAAGTGGAGCGCAACAAATCTGCATACATATTATTATATATTGTAAATATGTTGTATACAAGTTACAACATTTCGTAAATTTTAAAAATAGTAGTAATTGAATAAATCTATCATACATAACATAATAGTGGGTCTCTACAAAGAGTCTATACAAATAGAGAGACTACACTAAAAAAATATTGGTAGCTTGTTAGTAAAAAAGTATGCTTATGCACTCAGTTTTATTTTGCTTATATTTTGTTATATTCTATTAAAATTTAATATATTTTAATTTTATATTGCTGATTTTATCATAAATATTAATAAATTATTTTTGAAAAACTCGATTAAAAATTAATTTGACCTTTTCAATTTCTACAACATGTTTTCATTTGCTCGGTGCGAGACTATGAACAAATAAAGAGAGGGCAGACTGAGAGAGACTGAGACTGTCTCTCTTAACTTGCTTTCTTTTTATTAGAGCATGATAAAACTAAAATATTTTAAATTTTAGCAGAAAATAACAAAATAAAAGCAAAATAAGTGTTAGTGTTTTAAGCAACAATTTTTTTTATCAACATGTAGATAAAAAAAATGTTTTCATTTGCTTGCCCGAGTTCGTTATTTTGTTCCTGAGTGGCGTAGGAAGTGTAGTTTCTCTATTGGTAAATACTCTTCGTTGCAACAAATAATTTCCATATGAAAACGAAAAATGCAACATTATTTTAATTAAAGAAAAGTGTTGTTAAGTTTGTGTGCAACATTTGTAATGTTAACACTAAACATTAACGACACGTTTTGAACAAAACTTTGGAGTTATATAGAACAGAGTACCGTTAAAAATTAGTTTACCTTAAAGCTCCTCCTGGAGAAAATATTAGCAACCAAAGTTAAAACTTTGACAGAATATGAATACTAAACTGTTAAAGATATTTTAAAAATTTAAATTTTGCACAATTTTTTGGACAACATTTAATTAAAAATTATGTGAAATTTGAATTTTTTAAGTTAACCGATTTTAAATTTTTTTCGAAATTTGTTTTTTTATAATTGTCATAGGGGAACTCTGACATTATAATGTTTATAAGTGCAATAGTATTTCAATAAAAACTATTAGCCATTATTTTTGTTTTGGTTAAAATCGGAATAATGGTTTTCATATTTTCTTTGTGTATTTGAAATATTTATGGTCCAATCGGCCGGATTTTTAAAATGTATATACAACCCATGAAATAGTTTTTAGCCCAGGATAAAGTTTTATTTTAGCTAATTAACATATTGATCAAAAATACAAAAGTTAAGTCTTTGTTCTATTTTTAAAAAAAATCTCATCGAAGAATTTGTAAAATAGATTTTTTCAAATAACTTTTTGGCGACTCTGGATAATAAATTTCTACTTATTTTTATTGACGATTGTATTATACATGATAAAGATATAGCAATTTAAAAGTGCTGGATTGCAAACAGATATTCGGCCCGAAATGAGATAAGTCTTTGCAACCTGCAATTAAAAACATTAAAAATAAATAATTTATAAAAATCCCATAGCAAATCAATGTTGTGTCATACATAAGTTTTAACTGATATTGCTGGTGAGGACGAATATTTTAAAATTGTTAAAATCGCAATTAAATTTTTTGAGATATTACTTCTTAATTTTTTTTTCTAAAAAAAAGATAGCACGTTGAGAGAGAGAGATAGAGGTAGATATAGACCCACTGTTGCACTGCGAACTTTCACGAAGCTAATGAAAACATGTTGCAGAAATCGGTGGGTGTCTATCTGTCTAGCTCAACTCGTTCTCTATTTATTTGTTAGTGAACTCGCACCAAGCAAATTTTTCATGTGCGTTTACTAAAATTTTAATAATATTTTCAATTATTTTAAATATTAAAGATAAAATCTACAAAACAAAATTAAAATGCATTTAATTTTGATAGAGAATAACAAAATAAACGCAAAATAAAGGAACGTGTTTTGAGCAACAGTTTTTTAATCAACATGCTGCAAATATTTATATTTGCTTGCCCGAGCACAGTTTTTTGTTGCGTGAGTCGTGGGAATGCACTTCCTAAGACACACACAATAAAAAACCAAACTCGAGCACAGGGCTGTAAACTATATATTTTCTTTTAGAAAATTTGCCTACAGCCCAAATTTTCTTTATTGAATTTGAAAAACTTCAAAAATCAAAATTCCTTATTAAATAAAATAAAAAAAAAATGGAAATTTCGCTGATTCGGACGATTTATTAAGAACATAAAATAAATTACTTTTAAAACCGGCCATGAGGAATCGATCTGGAATTTAGTCCTCTATATTTTAAATTTACATGTTTTCAAATTTGTTTAAAACTGTGTGCGTATAGCACACAAAAAAGTCCAATTTTCCCCAATGGTCTACTAAAAGATCATTGCAACATGTTGATTAAAGATTGTTGGGCAAACCAAAGAGTATATAAAAATAGATGGACTACACTCAAAGGGTATATACAAATAGAGAGCCTACACTTCCCACGCCTCTCAGCAACAAAATATCGAACTCGGGCAAGCAAATAAAAACAGTTTTTAATTTAAAAAATTATTGCAACATGTTGATATAAAATTGTTGCTTAAAACACCCTCTTTTATTATGCTTATATTTTGTTATTTTCTATTAAAAATTAATATATTTTAATTATATCTTGCTGTTTTATAATTAATATTTGAAATAATTAAAAATTTTATAAAATTATTATTAAAAACATGATAAAAATTAATTAAAACTTTTATATTTCTGCAACATTTTTTCATTTGCTCGGTGCGAGCTTACGATCAAATAATAAAAGAACAGATTGAGTGACTCTGAGTAGTAAGGCAACAGACTGAGACTACACTGAAAGAGTACATACAAATAGAGATCGTACACCTCCCACACCTCTCAGCAACAAAATACCGAATTCGGGCAAGCAAATGAAAACATTTTTTTTTGCATTAAATAATGATTGCAACATGTTGTTAAAAAATATTTGGTTATTTGCTATTAAAAATTAATATATTTTAGTTATATCCTGCTGATTTTATCATTAATATTTGAAAAAAATAAAAATTTTATTGAGTTATTATTTAAAAACATAATACAAATTAATTTAAAGTTTTAAATGAAATAAAGCAAATAAAAAGAGAGCAGATTGAGTGACACTGAGAAGTATGGAAACCTACTGATTCTGCAACATGTTTTCTTATGCTCGGTGAGAGTTCATTAACACACAAATAGAGAACAGGTTGAGCGAAACAAAGATGGATAGAGAGAGACCCACTGATGTCGACATTTATTACAGCAGCATGATGATAGCAACATTATATATCACAGCGACATTTTGTAACTACATATTATCAGCAAGCATGTTTCTACAGTGTAATCAAAGGCCGGAAACATTTACTTATTTTAAAACGGATATTAAAAAATTATTTAAACTTTAAATAATAATATAAATTAAATATATTTTTTTTCACAAAAGTTCATAAACATAAATGATAATTGAGCAATAACAAATTAAAAAGAAATAAAAAAGAAAACAACTGGTAAAACACACGTTTTAATGAGTTCACAAATGTAACCCACTAACCGGCTAAAAGTAAAAAAAAAAAAAAATCAGTCAACAACTTGACAACTTAAGAAACATTCGATTTTAGCCAAGCACGCATCAGATGATGGACAAATATACAGACAAGTATACAAACTTTAAAAGGTGCGTTACTTTTACTTAAATCAACATAAAAAAAAAAAATAACCATGGATGATCAACCAGAGACCATCATTATTGTCATCATCATTATTATAATCATCAAGCCGCTAAATATTAGCTAGTAAAACTGAATGAATATGGACAAACTTTACTAACGATAAATAATGAATTTTCTTTTCTAAGTAAACAAGATTAACAAGACTCCTTTTGTCGTTTCAAATAAAAATTTATGTACATACAAAAAAGTCAACACTTTTTTCATTTACAGAATTATTAGAAAAAATACAAAACTATTAAGTGAAAACTTTTCCTTTTAAAACACAGATCATAAACACTTAAACAAAAAAAAAAAAAATTAATTGTAAAAAAAAGAAACTTGAAAAATGTACACATACAAATGTGAAGCATCATGTCTGCCATTTGAAAGAAAAAAATTATAAATGTTTAAAAAATCGTTTTTTATCTTAAAAGAATCAAAGATGATGAAAACAGTCAGCAAACGTGACTGCAATAAATAATTCCCTAAAACATGAAATCATAAAAATACTTTTAGTTTCGACATATTTGTTTCGAATTCTTCTTTTTGTTTATAAAAATATGTTCGAAAATTTGGTAACATAGTTCAGCAACATTTAAATATATAAAAATAATCATAGATTATTGAAAAAGCTAAAGAGGATTTTTGTAGCTCTGAAGATAAAAACTTAAAAATGTTTTCTATGGACTGCTGCAATTTTGGGCAATACAGTTCTATAGTCAGAGAAGTTCTGCAGTTACTACATGTAAGGTATTCTTGTTATAATCGGTTGTACTTGCAATTATAGTTAATTTGCTATGATTATTTTAAATTTTAATTAACAAAAACCAAAATGTATATACAAATAGAGAGACTACACTAAAAAAAGAAGTCAGTAAAGTCAACAACATTTTTGCTATGAGGATCCTTGCAGAAAAATTGCTAATATCAACAAAAAATTGCTAATTTCAGGGAAAAAGTTGCAAATCTCAGCAAAATTTTTGCTGAATTTACAATTTTTTTTTGCTGATATTAGCCATTTTTCTGCAAGGATCCTCCCAGCAAAAATGTTGCTGACTTTACAGACTACTCCTCTCAGCAATAAAATACCGAACTCGTGCAAGCAAATGAAAACATATTTTTTATCCTAAAAAATAATAATTTTTTTCATGTTTCTTAATAAACTTTTAAAAAATGTTTAATTATTTGAAATATTTACGATAAAAATTGCAAAATGAAATTAAAATACATTAATTTTTTTTATAAAATAACAAAATAAAAGTGTATGTTTTAGCAACAACTTTTTAAAGCAACATGTTGCAATGATTTTGTAATGAAAGCAATATGTTATCAATTGCTCGGCCATGCAAATGAAAACATTTTCGATTAATTGTTGCGAGTGCCGTGGGAATTGTAGTTTCTCTATTGGTTTATAGTCTTTGGTTGTTAGCAATAATTTTTAAATCAATTTAATGATTTAAAAAAATTTTTTTTTGCTTGCCAGAGTTATGTTTCTTGATGCGTGTGTAGCAGGAAAGAGTATATTCAAATAGAGAAACTTCACTTGCCACGCCTCTCAGCAACAAAATATCGAACTCGGGCATGTAAATTCAAACATTTTTTATGATTGCAACATGTTGATTTAAAATTGTTGCTTAAAACACTCACTTCTATTATGCTTAGATTTTGTTATTTTCTATTAAAAACTTATATTTTTTAATTATATCTTGATGATTTTATCATTAATATTTGAAGTAATTAAAAACTTTATTAATGTAGTAATTTAAACTTTTAAATTTCTTTAAGATGTTTTCATTTGCTCGGTGCGAGTTTACGAACAAATAAAAAGAGAGCAGATTGTGAGAGACTGAGGTGGATAGAGACCCACAGGTATCTATACATCTTGGTATCTCTTAACTTATTATCTATATATTTGTGAATGAACCCGCACTCAGCATATGAAAACATGGTGCTGAAATTTAAAAGTTAAAATAAATTTTTCTTTTTAATAAAATTTAAATAAAATGTTTAATTATTTCATATATTAATGATAAAATCTGCAAAATAAAATTAAAATAATAGAAAATAACAAAATAAACTCAAAATTAAATTTTATGTTTGAGCAACGATTTGTTTAGTAACATTGGTGTTAGAACTACGTCTATAGGTAGAGTCAGTGGGGGTTTATCCACCTCTGCCTCTCTCAACATGTTCTATTTTTATTTGTCGTGTACTCGCAATAAGCAAATCAAAACATGTTGCCGACATTTAAAAGTTTAAATAAATTTGGTTCATGTTTTTTAATAAAATTTTAATCAAATTTAGATTAATGCAAATTTTAACGATAAAATCTGCAAAATAAAATTAAAAGATATTAAATTTTAATTAGTTCAATAGAAAAGAAATGCCTCCTTGCTTGCTTGCTTGAGCTCGGTTTCTTGTTGCGAGTGTCGTGGGAAGTGTAGTATCTCTTTTGGTATATACTCATTGGTAGAGCTTATGAAAACTTTTATGACTATTTAAAAATGTTGGGCAGCAATGTTGCATTTTTGAGAATTTGATATTAAATTAAACTAGCCAAACTATAAGTACTTTTAAATTAAAAAAAAAAATATTGAAAGATAACCTTATTCTGATTATAGTTTTCCAAAACATTACCAAACAAAAATCAGCATTTAAATAAAATAACCAGTAATGCAAAAATATATAAACTATAAAATAAACCAAAAACATTCCAAAGAAGAAATCGCAAGTTGTTTAACAACATAACAATGATAATGTTAATGCCGATGTCGAAGTGGATGCTGATGATTGTAATTGTTTTCTTCAGCTTCACTTCACATTCACTTGATGCTAAAAGTCAACAAAAAAACTAAAAAACATTAACCGACAACTACTACTAGTAACTCTCCAGGCCAATGCTCATTCATTCCACATACCACCACAACATGATTGATCCTCTGAAAACCACTTTTATATACAAAAAAAAAACTAAACTAAACAAAAACATGGGCGGGAAAGTCTGATCTTTTTTCTTCGTAGTAAAAATAAAAAACAAGAAAAATTTTAATAAAAAGCGAAAATAATTGAAAGTATGCAAAGACTTTTACTTGCTCATAAATGCTAAAATAAATATACGAAAAAACTTAAACAAAGTTATTGATTATGAAAAATATATCACAAACTAGCCTGTAAAAAGATATAGATTACAAAAACAAAAAAAATTAAAATGAACCTGTTGTGAAGGTGTTTAAAAAATTAACACCTTTTTAATTATACAACGCATCATACAATTTAAGGGGTTTACTAGCTTTAGATTTATTTCTTTTTTAAATTTTTAATAGTTTGATTTTTTTTTTCTATATATCATGAAAATTTTGGAGATAAAATCGCAGATATAAAAAAGTTAAAGCTTGCAAACCATAGTCCTTGCCCTTTATTTTACATGAGCAAGATTTGCTTTAAATGCTTTTTTCTCAAAACAATATATTGGTGCCACTGTGCAGCCTAAACGGGTGGATCGATTTTCATTTTTTTTTTAATTTTTGAGTTTACCCTCTTACAATTTTAATGCAAATCAAAAATTTAAAAATCTAGCTACGATAGGGACTAAATACTTTATTTATGTGTGAAACAAAATTAAAATTTTATTTCTGCCTTTAAAAATAGGGGTTATAATAAAATTATTAGCAGGGTTGCAATGGTAGTCCGAATTCTAAATTAAAATTTTTGAAATAATATTTGATATTGTGTTTTTCTATTGCAAAAATAATTGTTTGAATATACCATTTATTTATTTTTTTATAATTGCTTAAATATTGAAGTTTTTATTGATTTCTGAAGCTAGTAAACCCCTTTAAATAACATTTAAAATTTTATTTTTCCCACAATATTATTATACAGGGTCAGTCGTAAATGATAGGCTATTCCTGGTAACTAAAATCCGAACTCGGGCAAGCAAATGAAAACATTTATTTTCTAATAAAAAATCATTGCAACATGTTGATTAAAAAAATGTTGCTCAAAACAAACATTTTAATTTGGCGATTATTGTGTTATTTTCTTATAAAATTTAATGTATTTTAATTTTATTTGGCAGATTTTATAGTTATTATTTAAAATAATTGAAAATTTTATAAAAATGTATTAAAAATATTAAAAAATGTATTTAAAGCAATGGGTCTCTATCAGTGGGTTTCTATCCACCTCAGTTTATCTCAATGTGCCCTCTTTTTATTTGTTCGTAAACTCACACCGAGCGAGAAGTTTAAATTAATTTTCATAATGTTTTTAAATAATATTTTATTAAAATTTGTATTTATTTCATGTATTAGCGATAAGATTTCATGTATTAGCGACAAGATAAGATTAAAATATATTATATTTTAATAGGATACAACAAAGTAAAAGCAAAATAAAAGTGAATGTTTTAAGCAACATTTTTTTTTATCGGCATTTTGCTTAATTCTTCAGTGTAAAAAATGTTTTAGTTTGCTTGACCGATTATGTTATTTTGTTGACGAGTGGTGTAGGAATTGTAGTATCTCTATTTGTATATACTCTTTGTGTGAGACAGAGATGAGTAGAGACCCACTGGGTAGATCCATAGAGTCAAAAAACACAGGTTTTGTTGAAATAAGCTCAAAAATTAGTTGAATTTGTAAAGTTCTAATTTAGTTAAATATAGGAACTTTTTCTGTAAGTTCAAAAAAATTTCCAACTATTTATAAGTTAAAAATTTATAAGGACTTTTTATGAGTATAGTTTAGTTTTTGTGTTTTTAAGGTAACGATAGTATATTGAAAGGCCTTTAATCAGTGGGTTCCATACAACTCTGTCTTTCTCAACCTGCTATCTTTTTATTTCTTCGCAAACTTGCAAATGAAAATTTTGCAAAAATTTAAGAGTATCAATCAAATTTTTTCATGTTTCTTAATTTACTTTTCATAAAATGTTTTATTATTTAAAATATTTACGATAAGTGCAAAACGAAATTAAAATACATTAAATTTTATTAGAAAATAACAAAAATAAAAGTGCGTGTTTTTAGCAACAACTTTTGAAATCAACATGTTGCAATGATTTTTTAGTAAAAACAACATGTTTTCATTTGATTGCCGAGTTTTTTGTTGCGAGTGTCGTGGGAAGTGTAGTTTCTCTATTGGTTGCTTTAATTAAAGAGTAAGTATGCAATAAATAAACTACACTTCCCACAACAAATATTTTTTTTTCTATTAAAACAATCATTGCAACATTTTCCCCCAAAACACATACTTTTATTTTGCGTTGTTTATGTTATTTTCTATTAAAGACCTAGATGTAGTTGAACATTTTAGTAATTTTCAAAACAGTTAATAATTCATTTTTATCTATTATATTTATTTTCTAAATTAAAATAACTTAAAAATTCATAAAAATAAATTATAATTATAAAAAATTATGTTAAGTTTTCATCGATCTTCTTATATTTTATTCTTCTTAGTTTAAATGAGCTTAAGATAATTTATTTATTAATTATTTATTTCCAATATTTCGTCTTTTTCAGGGAATAAATATTACAATTTGAAAAACTAGTTTTAAGAATTAAAAAAGCATGTACAAATAGTTGAAAATTCAGCTACAAAAACAGAAAATAGTAAATGAATTTGCTCCAGCAGAATTTCCAATGAAGTTGAGAATTACAATCTGCTAAATTTAGGTAACCTATATTTTAGAAGAACTAAATTTTAGTTGAAAGTTGTAGTTAAAAATTTAGCTTAATCAAGAGATTTTTTAAACTGAATCACCAGAAAATTTCTGCTAAAAAGGTCTTTACGGGTCTGACCAGATGCAGGTCCATATTTATTATCGGGAAATGTAATAATGAGTACTCAATAAGCATTTCTGTCCATTTTGCTTTATCTATCTTAGTTTTCGGAAACTATATATATAGCATATTTTGTGATTATAAAATATGAGAAAATAACGCCATCTACAAGTGATACTGATAGCGGAGACATAAAAAATAATGGCTTGAAAACAATTGTGGTTTAAATGAACTGGAAAAATTTGGTAAATTTGAGAAACACGAATTACTAAATTTTAGGTCGAAAAATTAGTTCAAATACGGACGAAATTTTTTCTTGAGGTACAATGACATAACTAATAACTTTAGCTAAATAATTTTGATTGATTTGAAAAAATATCGTGAAACGTTAATAATTAAAGTAATATTTGTTTTAAATATTGTTCTCAAATTTTGTAGTTCATTAAACCTTTTTTTATTTTAGTAATTTTATTTTAACTGCATTTGTAATTGTTTCTACTACGTTCGAAAGTTAAATGAAAATGTAGAGTACACCTTTTCAACTGTAAATTTCGTTATTTTAACTATCATTTGCAGTTGATTATTCCTACATAATTTCCAGCAGTTTTGAGGTAAGATTCAAAATTTAAAATCCCAGCAAAACCACTCATTACCAAATAATGGATAAAGCAATGTATCACCATAAAACTCCATGCATTGCAATACACCTACTTTACTGATGAATTTTACAGGCGATAATCCTAAAAGAAATGGTTGGACTTATTACCTAGTATGGGGTAAAGTAACATGTTACTTATATGGTTACTGTTTTGTGAAAAGTAATGTGTCTATAAATAGATTTTCATAAAAAAAATTTATAAAAAAAAAATTATTACAAATATTTTTTTTTAATAAATAAATAATGTGGTCGTGCTGAATTTCGAACCTGGGGTTTCTGGTTGTTATGCGAGAACTCAATCGACTGAGCTATTGCCTCATGTAAGAATTGGTTGCTTAAAATGTAAATTAATTGGGCTCGGAAGTTAATGCATTTAGTACATAAAATGTGCATTAAAAATCGTTAAATATGCACTTAAAGTTTAAAAATTATTATTGATTTTTTCAACGCCTTCAAAATTATTATAATAATTTTGGTCAATTTTGTATTATAAACTGGTTAAATATTTTAAAATTAGCGGTAATCATGGTAATGAATTTAGGAATTATATTTTGTGTTTGTGATTAAAAATAAATATGTATAAATTTGACGAAAACAAGTTAAGTTTGTTGATTCTCAAAGATACTTGGTTGGCTCATTTTTGACACAGTGTTCCTTTTTCGATCCAGTACATTTAAACGGCAAAACTTCTTTTACTGGAAAATGATAATTAAGTGGTTTATAAACCTAAAAATTATCCAATCTTGAATAATCTTAAATATTCTTGAATAATCTTGAATAAAAAAATTGTGAAATATTTATGTAAATATTTGAAAACATCAATTTTTGATCTTTTTTGATGGAACTTTATTTAAAAATTATTTAAAAATAAAGTTCTGCCTATTATGGAGGCTCTAACTTTTCTAAAACTTTGGGTTCTGATGAGATCTTTAGCCAGATCGAAATACTAGTATCAACTTAGCTAATATGTTTGATTTGCTTTATTTTTGTAAATATACGGAGGTTGAAAGCTCGTTATAAATTGAAAATAAAAAAAAGTTTAATTATTTTTATTTTTGATTGTTATGTTGATGAAGCAATATGAAAATGTATTTTTCTCTTCTAGAAATTAGTTCATCAATGGAATATACTTTTTGAAAATCTAACCGATCAAACGATTAACTTTTCAAACATACAAAGTCTAAAATATTCCAATATTTATTCCATTTGCACTCAAAACATAAATATTGGATATTTTTTATTAAAACACTACTAAACTTATACAAATTATATCATCACTGTTGCCATATGGCAATGTTAAAAAATCGTCAAAATTCCCGATTTTTTTTTCCAAAAAATTTTAAAAATCGATTATCTTAAAAAAAATAATGTTAAGTTTTCTTTGATCTTCTTTTATTTAATTCTTGTTATTTTAAACGAGCTTAGGATTATTTATTTTTTAATTTTAATTACTTATTTCCAATATTTCGTCTCCACATTGGGTGACTTCTTCTTCACAATTATTACACTTTTTAATAATTGTTTCCTGAAGAAATCACCCAATGTGGAGACGAAATATTGGAAATAAATAATTATAATTAATAAATGAATGATCTTAAGGTCGTTTAAAATAAGAAGAACTAAAAAAAATAATTTTTCATATATTTTTTAATAAAAATTTGTTCAAAAAATTATACAAAATTAAAATTTTTGAAATATCTTCAACCGTTGATGATTTATATGCTATCAAAGTTGCCAATATTTCCACTAGAGGATGCTTTGAGGCAAAAAAAAAAAATTAAAACAATTTCTTAATGAGCCATGACTCTATATATCTGGAAAGTTTGGTTGAGAAATGTCCAGCAAATCTATGACGGGCATTGATGAGTTAACGACAACGAACATGTCTTTCCATGAACTTCCGAGCCCTAGTTATAATCTTTAATTTTTCCACATTTGTAAGTTATTTTTACTGAATTTGTTAGTTAGACAATTACGAATAACTGCATTATTCAGTTAATTTAAATAAATGTGCAGTGTACACATGAATTACAGTTATTTTAAACGACATTTTCAATTGCCTTACATGATTTCTGATGTAAATATTTTATTGTAGACAATTGTCCCCGTATTGGTTAAAGTCTGAAAATACTAAAAATCTGTACAAAATAAAATCAAAACTCTATTGAAGAAATAAATGAAATTTTAAAACTTTTATTGAGATAAAAGATAGGGACTTATTAATAATGGGTAAAGATATATGATTTGACTTCAAGCCTTTGATTGTCATCCATTTTCCGCCAAAGCAATTTAAAAAATAATATTAATAGTTATGTTAAAAATAAATTGGACCCCTAGACCACATTTCAGACGGCGAAAATAACTGTCATTTGACGACCACAAAGTGTTGGCTTAACTGATTTTTATCAAATCTATGAAGTACTTTAAGGAGTTAAATTTGTCATGTAGCTAACGACTTCAAACATGTATTTACATGAACAACCCGGTCCTAGTAATAATCTTTATTTTAACCATGTTTGTAAGTTATTTTTACTGAATTTTTCAGTTAGTTTTTAACAGTTAAAAATAACTACATTGTTCAGTTAATTTAAACGAAACTGCAGTGTACACATGGTTAATATGAATTACAGTTATTTTAACCGACATTTTCAATTGACTAACATTATTTATAATTTAAATATATTATTGTAAACAATTGTCCCCGTATTGGTTAAAATCTGAAAATACTAAAAATCTGTAGTTCGACGAAGTCTCTTTAAACAAGATTGCAACATTTTATATGCTGGTTAAGTAAATTTGAAAACTTTTAATGCTTGGAATTTGCATATTGTTTTAAATAACCAAAGAATATATTATTTATTATTAAAGATTATACTAAATAATAGTGATATGTACAGAGTATTGTATGCAAATTATTAATAAAAAATATATGAAAAAATCATTATCCAAAGCCACTTTTTGTTGTTGCTAACGCTTACTTGCAACTTTATAAAAAAACTAATGAATTATAAATTAAGAAAAAATTGTAATTTAAAATGCTAATCAAATATAAAGATTATATTAATAAAAAAATTAATTTAAGATTACATTAATGTCTTTTTTCATATACTTTATGATCATGTGGCTTATAAAATATAAAAAGAATATAAAATAGTTTCGTTAAAACGATGAAAACATTTTCAAATCCTACAGATACAAGAGAAATCCATCAAATCAACATTTAAACAAAATGCAAGGCACGTTTTTTTCAAACACCATTTGGTATTAGTAACAAAAAGTAAGAATTATTAACTGAAGACTAGAGTACACTTAAAGAAATTTTTAAGGTAAACTTAAAATGTTTTGGTTGTCGCCATATCTTGAACATAATTTTCATCAAATAATTTTTGTTTTGACAAAGTTTTCATGAAAAATTAATTTATTTAATTAAAAAAGTTAAAAGTAATTTTCAAATAATTTTAAATATATAAAAATTAGGCTGCAAATTTACGAATTTTGGACGGGGCAACCTTGCGTTAAATCAAGATTCATATAAAAAAATTGGATAATTTTTGAAAAAAAAATTTGTGGTTCGCTACCATACTTTGGAAACTTTCCCGATTTTCAAAAAGAACATATTTTAGTAAAAATTGCTTTTTTTAAAGAAACTAAAAAAAATTAATATTAATTTTTTTTTATATTATATTTAACCCCAAAAACTCAGAAAAAAAACATCTTGATTTTATGAGATTGTGAACCCTTAACAGCACAAATCTATCAATCAAAAAAATCTAAAATTTTGCATAATTTTCATAGCTGCAATTATAAATAACAAAGTATAAAAAACATTGCAAATATTAAACTAATTTTTGGCGATTTTTTTTAAACACTTCATACAAATTAAAAAAAAAAAAAAATTATTCTGAAGGGAACCCTTAATCCACTTAGAGTGTGTAGCGATTTAATTTTGGTGGATTTTGAGTAAAGCCGGTATTTTTGATAAAATAAAAATTTTAAAATACAATTTTGGCGAAAGAAACAAATTTTACATTGTAAATAGTTTAATTAGATCAAAATTTCTTAGTTCCGAAATATTAAATATTTGGCGCATCTTTAACCCATATTAATCGGACTCCGGTGAAACGGTTTTTTTAATCAAAATAAATAAGTTTAAATGTCGCAATGCAAATTTTGCATTTTATTAGTTCATATCTGGTTTAAAAAGTTAAATGGCATGACATTAAAAAATCTAATAGAGATCTGACCATTGATTATATATATTTCGGGCATGCTGATTTCAATGGCGTACTTAATTTGTTGATCAATGGTACATATTTCGAGAAAAATTTGTTTAAAGTTGGCGCTTTTGCAAGACCTATGTTTATATTTATGGCTTTTACAAAATCTGTACTTTTGATCAAAAAATTAGGTACGCCATTGAAATCAGCATGTCCGAAATATATATAATTGGTGATCAGGTCTTTATTAATTTTTAATAAGTAACATTTTGTAGTGCTTGGTTATTATTAAATACATAAATGAGCTAGTACTTAAGACTAATTTATATTATTTTGGTTCACAATTTTAAAACAGTTGTTTTTAACTGCAGATGGGCGCAATCTGCTTCTTTTTGCGGTTATACAGGAACCAGCAACTGAAGATGCTACTTCTGAAGAAGCCGAAGTAGCGAGAACTCCCAAACAAATGTTGGCAACTTTTACTACTCTGGGGAAAACCTTAAGAGTAAATATTAAAGGATATTGGTTAATGTATTTTCTTATACAAATAGGCGGCGCAGATGATTGATTCGGCGGCTTCGTTTTAGCCGGCTCATTTTTTCAAGCCGCTTAAAGCGGCGGCGGCGTGATATGTGAAAATATCGTCGCCGGCTTATTTTTTCAAGCCGCTTAAAGCGGCGGCGGCGTGATATGTGAAAATATCGTCGGAGGCGTCGCGCCGCCGATTTCGAGCCGATCGGCTAGGTTTTCTGAATCGGAGGTTAACATTTTCCCAAAAAATAAAATTTGGATATAAGATAGAGGAGACGAGAGCAATAAAATTTTTTTTAGAAACATGCCTGCCCAATAGTATATTTAGAGGTTATAAATGAGTTTGAAAGTTGTTCGAAAATTTTTTGTTTTAAAACTTTTTACTATTTTTTATATACCTAGACTATAGCGACGTCATTTACATTTCAAAATCATTCGCTTGTGATATTTCTCTATATCATTAATGATTTCGGACCTAAGGTCACACAAGTTTTCAATTTTGTCAACACACGTCATGGGAATTTTGTTTAATTAAACCAACTGAAAAAATGTTTAGTTCTTAATAATAAATCATTAGTATTAAAAATCATTAACCTTTGTTGACCGACGCTCAAAAAATCTAAAACGAATTTTGTGCATCAGGTGATTTTGATGATTAGCATCTTTTGGCATCTTTCTTGGGAAAGGGGATAGTGGAGAGAATGAAGGTGGGGAAATATGAAGGGTTTCGAACATGGCAATGCTGTAATTACAACAGTTGTTGCTCGCCACCTGATAGAGAGTTGGCGAACTTATTGAAGCTTTTTGGTTCATAGCCCTGATTCATTATTTTACTTCGGTGGGGTTAAGTACTATGGGAACTCCGAAGTTGGGCGCTGCGATACATATTAGGGATAGAAAACTCATATATATTATTTTTCTAAATTGATGTTGTCGTCACCGGGAATCGAACCTGGGACCGTCTGTGTAACTGTCCAACTCGCTAACCCTTACACCACAACGCTAAACACCGAGCAAATGCAAACATTTTGCAAAAACTTATAAAGTCTAAATTAATTATTTTTCAAAAATAATTTAAAATTTTTTTTAATTATTTCAAATATTAACGATAAAATCAGCAAGATAAAATTAAATATATTAAATTTTAATAAATTTAGAAAGTAACAAAATATAAGCAAAATAAAAGTGAGTGTTTCAAGCTAAATTTTTTTATCAACTTGTTGCAATTATATTTTAGTGTAAAAAAAATGTTTTTTTGTTGCTTGCCCGAGTTCAGTATTTTATTGCTGAGAACCGTAGAAAGTGTAGTCTCTCTATTTGTATACACTCTTCGATTTTAACCATCAATTTTATTTTATGTAGCATTTTTTGACCTACTGCAAATATGGGTTAACGAAACGCTAAATATTTATTGATTTGAAACTGAGTAATTGGGATTAATTAAAATAATTTACAATGCTAACTTAGTTTATTTCTCCAAAAATATTGTTTGAAAATATTATTTTATAAAATACTAAATTTCCCCCAAATCCGCCAAAATAAAATCAGTCCACACGCTAAGTGAACTGATGAATATTTTCAGTATTTTTTTTTTATTCTCCTGATGTGTTAAAAAAAAATGCTTCCAAATTTATTTTAATATTTACAATCCTTAAGTTTTTTATTTTTTATTCATAATTGGAGCTTTGAAGATAAATCAAAATTTAAGATATTTTTTTCCCCAGTGTGGTTAAGGTTTAAAAAACTAAATATTTTTTTGCTGTTGTGTCGGGGTCAAAAAAAAGGAAATTATATTAATTTTTTGTTGAATTTTTTAAAATAAACAATTTTTTAAAAATCGAGAAAATTTTCAAAGTCTGCTAGAGACCACTAAATTTTTTTTTTTTTGAAAACTTTTAAAATATTAGAGAAAATTTTTTTTTCATTAATCTTAATCTGCCCTGGGTTGTCCCCTCAAAATTAGACGTTTTTTAAAAATAAGAAGCAGCCTAACAAAAATTTAATATCTTTTAAGAGTATCCGCTAGGTTTATAAATTGTTCATAGATTTTTAATGGTCATTTTAAGAATGTTGATAAAGCGATGATGCTTTTTCTCTCAGTGTATATCTTAGTAGATAGTGAATTTTGTTGTCATATCATAAATTTTCTTGAAAAAAAAAGAAAATTACAAACGGATGCACAAACGGAAAATCAACACTAATGTTAAAATATTTACAAACTAACAGATGCATCATAAAGACACAGAATCAGCCAGAGAGAAGACGACTTTCAATACAATGAACTTTTGAGCTAAATTTTTGCAACAAATATTGCAAAATAAAATATATAAAACGTGATCAAAAATCTACAAACAAAAAAACGTGAAAACTTTCAAACACTAATTAAAAATTGATGGCTAAAACTAAAATCTTACCAAATATTGGATTAACAATTTAAATACTTAAAAATTAACAAAATTCATTAGAACAACATAAATAATTTGCTAAAAGTACACTCATTCATTCATACATTACAAACACTTCCTTTAAGAGGATCTTCTTTTTTTTTATACAGATTTATTGCTTTTTTATAAGTTTTATAATTTTGTTAATCAGTTTCTGTTTTTTTTTTTGTTCAAAATTATTCAATTTTTTTCATTACACTTACACTGTTCAATACACTTGTTTTAATTTATATATTTTTTTTTGTAATAAGCGCAAAAAAAAAAGAAACTTAACTTTTTTATTTGGAATTATACTTTGACAATCCGTACGCAACGATATACTTTTACCAACTGATCGCTGAGACGATCTTACCACGGTTTATAATAGCTTGTCCCCAAAAAAACACAACTGTGAAAAAATAAAATTTAATACAAAAAAATAAAACACAAAACAAATGTAATCACAATTTTTGCCACTACACTACTCTAAAGTATTGAATCTCATCAACTACAGCAAATAAAATACAACAATATGTTAGCAGCAAATACAGCAGTTACTATATAAAAACAAAATACTGCAAACATACTTTATACAACACCATTTCCCAAAATTATTCTAAAAATTAAAAAATTGTTTGACAGAGGAATCTACTGAAAATGTCAGTTAAAACAACTGTAAATTTGTTAATTTTTTTTGAGCTAATAAGACCTTAAATATTCATGTAAATAAAAACTAAATTTTTATTTACAATTTTGTCCTGACGTTTCGTCAATTATTTGTCGACTTCTTCTGGGAAATTTAAGCTACAAAGTAGCCATTAATTAAGCTGTGATATTAAGTTAGGATGTGTTTTTATTGTTAAATTCGTGTTTTTAAAAAAAATTTTTGAATGTAATAATATCAAAATTTACGAATCCCCAGAAGAAGTCAACAAATAATCGACGAAACGTCGGGACAAAATTGTAAATAAAAATTTAGTTTTTATTTACATGAATATTTTAGGTCTTATTAGCTCAAAAAAATTAACAAATTTATGAAAAATTCAGTAAATTCAGTTAAAAGGCCGACAGAGGTTAATAACCGTTAAAATAACTAAAACTTTAATTCTTTTTAACTGTTCAAAAACAACTAAAAAATACAGTAAAAATAACTAACAATGTCGTAAAAGTAACTGAATTTTTTTTTATTACAACAATTTTGAAACAACTGCAAAAATTGGTAAACACCACATCTTTTCAGCAGTTATTTTTTTTTACATTTTAAAAATATTTTTTATTAAAAAACTCTCAATATACAGTAGTCGCTCGGTTATATGAACTAATTCAAACAGAGCCTGTTCACTAAATGGAGAAGTTCACATAATCGAGAAAATATAAAATAAGTAATTCAAATGATTTTTATTACATTAAATTTTTATTTTTAATAAGTTTTTTAATAATTAATGTACATGAAAGTAGTCGGTTATATTTTTTTGTACTTTTTTTGCTTCAAGGGATTTCTGTAGTACCTTGTCCTCAAAAGACAGAAGCCACTCACTCAAAACTCAACAACTCAACACTCAAAACATGAAAAAAAATCAACCGTTGCATGTTCTTCATACTTCTAATAATACAAACATTTAAAAAAATCAACGGTTGAAAGCTGTTCACATAATAGAGATAGGCTGTGTTCACTCTTTAGAACCTCCTGTGTTTAAATTTTTTTGTTTACTATTCTTTAAGTTTACATAACTGGTTATTCATAAAGGGTCCGCCATCTAACGTTTTTTTTTTCAACTAGTGCTTATTTCGTGAATGGTAACACTTAGCTCATGTCTGATTTGACAGATAATTAGTTTTATCCTTCCGCTGAACGAATATGGTTGTGTATACGCTTGAACAACGCTGGGAAATATTGCGACATTACTTTGAAAATCATGGTAATGTTGCAGAATGTGTGCGAAAATTGCGTACGGATTTTGGAAGAAGAGAAGCACCGTCAGCTCCGTATGTTCGCTATCTTGTGAAAAAAGTGAAAGAAACTGACGTCCATCCTCATCGATAAACCAAAGCGTGAAAAGCCAAAAACAGTGCGTACACCCGAGAATATTGCTTCTGTGACAGAAAGTGTGCGTGAAGCGCCATCAACATCAATTCACCGTCGTTCTCAACAATTGAACATTTCGGAGACATCATTGAGACGAATTTTGCATAAAGACCTTGGTATGATGGCATACAAAGTCCAATTGGTTCAGGAGTTAAAGCCAACTGACCATCCAATGCGTTTTCGCTTCGCTAAGTGGGCCTGCGATCGACTTACAGAAGATAAAGCTGCACACAATCGATAATGTGCTTAAAAATTGGACCGATCGTGTAGGCTACTGCATGGCCAGCCGAGGCAGCCATTTGAATGAAATTATTTTCCATTATTAACCGGAAGGATTGTACTTTTAAATAAAAAAAGAAATTTGAGAAAATATTCAGGAGTTCTTTTTTTATAGCATTTTCAAAAAAAAAAAGTTATTTGGCGGAACTTTATAACCGAGCGGCTACTGTAGTTGTTTTGTATTATTTTATAGAGAAACAACTGTAATTGTAGTTAAAAACAACAACAACACTGATTAGTACACAAACAACTCTCATGTAGTAACTGTAAAACTTTTTTGCGTTCTGTGTTTGACATTCTTACGTCACATTGCCATAATATTGAGTTAAGCCTTAAATGCTTTTAGGTGCATATTTAAGTGCTAACAAGGGAATCCTGTCAGATGGTTACTCCAGATTTCGATGAAATTTGGATATATGGTAGAGGATACGAAATCAATAAAAAAAAATACCCAGCAAAACTTTGGTAATGAGTGCGATAAAGTAATGCATTATTTTGTAATGTGTACTCCTTACCTGTATCATTATTTTCCAGCAAGAAGTAATGAGTTACCGTAATTGAACACTCATGGATCACCTTGTAATGCTACCTCATTACATTTTACATTATTTCTAAACATAAAATAATGACTTACCGATCATCAAGTACATAATGCATAAACGTAAATTAATTATTAATATATATTTTTTAAAATCTATTTATAGACACATTACTTTGTGATTTTTTGTAAGCATGAGGGTAAGGTGTATATTTTTGATATCACGAACGAAAACATGAAGCACAACAACTCATTTACATTTTAAGCCATAAAATATCATATGTATCGATAGCTCAGTTGGTAGAGTTCTCGCCTAACTAATTATTAAATACCAGAGACCCCAGGTTCGAATCCCAACATGACCACGTAATTTATTTATTAAAAAAAGTTATTTATTTAATCAAAAAAAAAAATATCTGTAAAAAAAATTGTGTATGCATTTTTTATTATGAAAATCTATTTATAGACACATTACTTTTTCCCACCATGTAACCATATAAGTAACCAGTTGCTTTACCCCCTGCAAGGTAATGAGTCCCCACATTACTTTTAGGCTCATCGCCTGTAAAATTCATCAGTGAAGTAAGGTGTAATGTAATGCGTGAAGCCCTATGGCGATACATTACTTTACCCATGATTTGGTAATGTGTGGTTTTGCTGGGTAGTTTAGAAACATGCCTGCCCAAACGCATATTTAGGGGATAAGAATGGGTTTGAAAGTTGTTCGAAACTTTTTTGTTTTACAACTTTTTACTATTTTTGTATACCAATAGCAGACTAGACTCTAGGGACGTCAATTACATTTCAAAATCATTCAATTGTGAAATTTCTCTATATCTTTAATAATTTCAGACTGTGGGCTTAAACGCTTCCTTGCAAAAATGTTCAATTTTATCAACACACGACATGGGACATAAATCCAATATTTGTGTATTTAATTACAGGCCAATTACTTGTTGACGTCTAATTACATGTAATTGGGTGTACTTGAGTAATTGTACGGTAATTAAATACACAGATGTTGTTTCAAATTATAAAAATTTTTCAAGAAAGCATTTAAGCTCACAAGTGTGAGCGTAGGTCTGAAATTATTAATGATATAGACAAATTTCACAAGTGAATAATAGTGAAATGAAATTGAAAAAATGTACACCCATAAAAATAAACCTGTAAAAATAGCAAAAAAAGGTGCTAGAAATTAGTTAAAAATTAAATTGCAGAAAAAACTGCTTATCAGACTTTGTTTTACTAAATATTAGTATTATATGAATAACAAAAATAAATCTGTTGAACTTACAAGTTATATTTGGGCAAAAATTTAGTTAACGTAAAGTACCAAAATGATCTGCTAAAATCACCAAAAATATTTACTGAATATTAGTAGACAAAAATCATTAAAAAATTAGACATTTTTTAAGTTTTTTTTTTTTTAAATGCAAATAAAAATCAGCAATCTACAGTTTTTTAGCAAAAATTTGTGTTGATTTTAGCAATATAAATTGTTATTTGCATTCTACTAAATTTGAGGTAAATATAGCAAAACTTTCGTGTTTACTATCTTAAGTCTACAAATATTGAGTAAAAGTTTTTGCTTATTTTACAGAGTAAAATGCTATTTTGAATTAACTAAAATTCACATCGAATATAACTAAAATTTTGTAAAGTTAACAGATTTATTTTTCCTGTTCTTATTTTATTAATTTATTAATATGTGGGAAACTCTGTAAATGAAACTTTGTGAAATATTTTTTTTTATTTTAACAGAAAATAGATTTTATTGAAAGGAATATTATATAAATTTACATATTTTTAACAATTAAGATAAACTGGGTGCTTTGTATAAAACTTTTAACTTTATCTGAAATACCCCAATTAGAGTATTAATGGTACTTTCAGTGATCTTCTTGCTTGACTTATTCCAATTCTGAGAAAATTTTTGACGTTGTTGACGAGCTATTTTTTACTAATTATAAAATTACGACAAATACGAAATTTTATTTCTTTATATATGTATTTTTATTTATTAAACGAACTGATTTTTGAAAGAAATTGCAAACGACTAATCTAAAATTATTTGATAAAAAATTATTTTACAAAGTTTCATTTACAGAGTAAAAACTTGCTAAGTTTAGCAGTTTTTTTCTGCAAGGTAATTTTTAACTAATTTTTAGTAGCTGTTTCTGCTACTTTTACAGATTTATTTCTATCAGTGTATGTTTTTTGCGTCTGCAATTTATAATGTTATTTGAAAACGGTTAGCGTATTACGTGAACTGAGTTTCTTAGTAAGCAGCACCTCCGAGCTTTTTTAAAATGTTAAACGCAAAAATTTTATAAACTTTTTAAAAATTTTGCAAATTTATTTATTTAATTTTTTTTTTTCGCATTTTTTTTATAAAAACATGGCTTGCGAAAATAGTTACCCAGGTAGAAATTGCCAACCGCACCAAAGAAATAGTACTGGCAAACCACTTATAAATTACCACCGTGTTAAAAATTACCAAAGGTACAAATAATATCGAAACTCGGAAGATACTATTTGGGTTGCAAAGCATGTGTTTTGCCGGTATCATCCGCAAAATTCATTGCCAATATTGTTTTATTGGTAAGAAGCATTTATTTATAATATTTCTTAATATTACACTCATTTAAATAAGATGTATAATAATAAGATATTATTATTATTATACATCTTAATTTAATTTAAGCTATTTTAAGAGCACACAAGTTTTTGAATTACCAAGATTGTTCAAAATCAACGGTTGAACACTGCTATTGGGTAATAGGACAATACTGTCAAGATTGTTAATCCCACGTTCTGCCAACGAATAACCGACCGTTGCCGATGCTTTGTCAACACTGTGCCGATGGTATTTTTCTGCCTCGGTAGGTATGTATAGTAAATCGTGACAACAGAAAAAATTGATAAAGTGAAAAAAAAGTAAAATTTTTTTTATTCCTAGCGCGTACAGCGGCATCTTTTCCAAACACATTTCACATCTAGACCACTATCTTCAAAATTGTATAATCCGTTTCCGATTGCATAAAAACTGCATAACAGTATATTGCCGCATCTTTTATTTTAATTTCTTTATTTTGTGGATTCATCTTTAACTTTTAACCCTGAAAAATAACATAAGTAGAACAATTTATATAGATTGTCAATGGCATAAGTACTTTACCTCTTTAGAATACAATAAATACAGTGAGTTCATCATAAAGATTTGAATTTAGGTTATCATCACTTTTTTTATGGTTTTGCATCAATAAAAAATGGAGTTATTATTTTGTTTTTTTAATTTCAACTCGTTCCACTGCTTTCGGGTCCTTTTGCTACTGAGCAAAAAGAGGGTAATTTATGTGGAGAACTCTGTTTTTTTAAAAACTTTTAAAAATAAATTTTTAAAACACACAAACTAAGAGTGTATTACCAACTGAAAATAATTTTACAAAAATGTTTGACACCGCCAAAAAGTTAATAAGGTATCAGTTTCATAAATTATATATTAAAATTTTTTTTTTTTTTAGCACAGACATAACAAAATATTTTGAGCTAAGAAAAAATGGCACAATCGTTTTCGATATATCGAGGCCTGTTAAAAAGTTGTTAATAAAAAAATATTGCATTTTAGTAAAGACAACATTTTGAAAACTTAACAACTTTTAATTGAGTTACCATAAAGTGAAAATTTTTGAACATTTTTCTCTTTTTTCCCTGCAGAAAAATGGCCCCTAAATCAACGTTTTTGGACCCCATGCGCCAGTGGAAGGAGTTCGAATTTAAAAAAAATAATAACGCAATTTATTTATTGATACCAAAACATTTAACAAAAAGTTATGATATACCAAAAACAAAGAAATTTTTTTTTTGTTTGTTTGTTTTTTTTTTTAAAGAGAAGCAACACTCAGGAAATTCTTCCTATTAATTAATGGGGATATTGATAGGGATATTAAAGGGGATATTGGAGAGATGAAAGGTGGTGAAAGATGAAGGCCTTCAAACATGGCAACACTGTAATTGCGCGAGTAGATAAGTCTTAGAACAGTTGTTGCTCGACAGCTGATGTAGAGTTGGCGAATTTATGGAAGCTTTTTGTTTCATAGCCCTGATTCATTATTTTACTTCGGTGGGTTAAGTGCTATGGGAACACCGAAGGTGGTCGCAGTGATACATATAAGTGATAGAAAGCTCATACATATTATTTTTCTAAATTGATGTTGTCATCACCGGGAATCGAACCCGGGACCATCTGTGTAACAGTCCAACGCGCTAACCATTACACCACAACTTCCACATTTCAGCCCTAGTGGCTTGTTGATTATAGACCCTTTTTTAAAAGTCGAAATCGGAAACCACTGTGGAGTCATCTGAGAATGAAATACTTATTTTTTTACAAACAAATAAATTCTCTAGTCCCTACCGTATTAGTTTTTTTAATATTTGATTTACATTTAAATGGTACTCAAAACTCAAAAATTAAAGAAAATAAACACCCAAAAAATCGTTTTTTTTTATTAAAAAAAAAATCACCAGGAAAAACCTTAAAATGTCTCTACGTTAGGGACTTAATTTTTTAGTACTCTACAAAACAAAACAAAAAAAAAATTTAAAATCGGTTCATCCATTAATGATGCACAGTGGCACCAGATTTTCAATATCTTGTTTTCAGAAAAAGGCATTTAAAGTAAATATTTCGCATGTAAAATGTAGGGCAAGGAGTTTGTTTAACAACCCACCAAAACTTCACTTATAGGTTGGTATTTCGGAACATGTTACCTGGTAATAAGTTAAACTCCTTACCCTTGCATAACTTTACAACTGTTGGTATTACTGACTCCCCATTAGTAAAATCAAATTCACATGTTTTTATGGCATATTTTATTTTTATTTTTCCACCCAAAACGTATAACAAATTAAATATAACATTTTTAGTTAAACATTTTTAAATGTTATTTAAATATCCAATATAAAAAAAATTAAATTTTCAAAAAAAAAGGGCAAGTTTTTTTGGCACGAAACAAGTTTAAAATGGCAGTCAAAATAGCACGAAAATCCATTTAAAATGCACTCAAAAAAATAAGTTAGTAAAACATCTTGTAAATCAGGTATACTATTTTTCAGCAAATTTTTTGCTAAAATTATGTTTTAAACTAAAATTTTAGTTATACTTAGTCAGCACTTAACTGTTTTGAACTAATGTTTTACTAATATTTTGCTAATGTTTTACTAATGTATTTTGCTAGATTAAAAGTTATACGCAGAATGAATTATATGTCAAGATGTAGTAGTGACGAGGAAAATTATACTATATAGTACAACTCTAGTAAGACACATAAAAAAAATCAACCATGGAAGATTTTGTATCTGTTTTTCATACATAAAACAAAATTGTGGATTGAAACAACTTAAATTTTGCATTTTCACCGGCTTGTGAAAGTAATTGTCTATTAATTAAGTAAAAGACAAAATAAAATATTTAAATTTAAAAAAGATTAAATGTGTATTTGTAGTCAAATTGAGTGGTCAAGTTGCAGACAAATATACAGCAGATATGCAGAAAGATTTTTATGTTTCCTTTTTCTTATTGCAAAAAAAGGTTGTTACATTTTGTTATTTTTTCGTTTCGTTTCTATAATTCTCTGCGGCATTAGCGTTCCTTTAAAAGATATCATCATTGAGACAACCACTGATGTAAGTAGTTGAAAGATAATTTTGTTTATGTTATGTATAATTATTTCTATATATTTGCAGATATTACATTAATTCATGTCGTCGATGTGGGAGTAGGAAAATTTTTATATTTTGTATCATATTGTAAATTATTTTAAAAAGAATCACAAAATATGTTTTATGATTTTCAGCAAAATAAATTAACTGAATAAAAATTTTCTACAATTTTTTTGAGTTTTTTTTTCATTCTACTAATATTCAGCAAAAACTTTATTAATGTTTAGCAAGGGTTTCTTAATTTCCAATCCACTAAGTTTTAGCAAAACTTTTGCTGAACCTACTAGTTTAGTTGCTAAAAAAATTAGCTCGCTGATTTTCATCAAACGATTTTACCGACATTAGCAATTATTTTTGCATATTTTTCCTCCTGACTAAAATTTTGCTGACTCAACAAAATTTTTTGCTGACTTTTATTTGAGTGTGGCACAAGAAATGGCAAAAAAAGCAAAACAAAATGAGTAAAAAATAAAAACTGAAATATTTTTTATTGCATAGCACAATCTTGTGCTTTTTAAAATTATCAAAAGAAACGATCTCCTATTGTCACAGAAAACAGTTGAGTTTACTGAAAATACAGGTTCCACATTTGTAGATGTAACTGTAGCACATTTGAAAGCATATAGTTTCGAAGGAGATTAGTTTTCAATGTATAAATCCTTTTCATTTTTATTAAAAAATATATTTTTTATTTTAGTGAAAGTTTGTATGCCACTATTTCGATTGAAAACTTTATTTAATCTTTTCCTTAACGCAATCTATAACATCTAATCTTTCATTTATAGAGATGACTCCTGACTAAAATTTTGCTCGCCTAGCAAAATTTTTTGCTTACTTACAAACTTTTTTTTTTGAACGTGGGCTGAAATTATGAAGTATTGTTATTTGTATTTCAATGAGATTAAAAGCCCATTAGAAGCATTTCTAAAAACAAAAAAAAAAAAAAATCAAATTATTTGTGGAAAAAGTTTAAAGAGCGCGGTTGTTTACAACACGAGTTTTGTAGCCAGAAAATGATTTGTGTAAAATAGTATTAATTAATCTGTAAAAAAAAATTTAGAGCGTCCAAAAAAAAAAAATGCGAATTTAGAATACCGGTTTTCGGAATGAGTATCTTTTGGCCAATTTCACGTTTAAGGGTTAATTTGGCGTCAAAAATAAATAAATTTTCCATAATTTGCGTGTTTGGTGAAAGACACAAATTTGGTACCAAATAAAATACAAATAAATACGAGTAATTCAAATAAATATTAATCTCTCCATTAAAGTACACTCAAATAAAAAAGTTAGTAAAGTCAGCAAAAAAATTTGATGAGTCAGCTAAATTTTAGTCAGGAGGGTGCTTGCAAACAAATTGCTAATGTCAGCAAAATCTTAAAATATCGCTGACTTTTCAGCTACAAAATAAGTAGATTCAGCAAAAGTTTTGCTAACACTTAGTAGATTATAAATTAAAAAACCCTTGCTAAAAATTAATAAAATTTGTGCTGAATGTTAGTAGACTGAAAAAAAAAACTCAAAAAATTTGTAGAAAAATTAAACTTTAGTTAATTTATTTGCTGAAAATCATAAAACCTATTTTTGTGATTCTTTTTAAAATAATTTACAATACGTTACAAAATATAAAAATGTTCATACTCCCACATTGACGATATGAATTAATGTAATATCTTAAAACAATAGAAATAATTATATATAACATAAAGGAAATTATCTTTGAACTACTTACATCAATTATTGTCTAAATGATGCTATCTTTTAAGGAACGCAAATGCCGCAGAGAATTATAGAAACGAAACGAAAAAAATAACAAAATATAACATATACAACCCTTTTTTGCAATAAGAAAAAGTAAACAGAAAAATCTACCTAAGATGTATGTCTTTGTCTTTCGCTTTAGTCTGTCTACCTATTGCATATTTGTTTGCAATTTGACCACACAAGATAATTAATATATATAAACATTTAGTTTACAAATACACATTTAATCTTTATTAAATTTAAATATTTTATTTTGTCTTTTATTTAATTAATAAACAATTACTTTCACAAGCCGGTGATGACGCAAAATTTAAGTTGTTTTACTCCACATTTTTTTTTTATGTATGAAAAACAGATACAAAAATCTTCCATGGTTGATTTTTTTATATTATGTATTACAAGAGTTGTACTTTTTAGTATAATTTTTCTCGTCACTACTACATCGTGACATGCCGCGACATCTAATTCATATTGAGTATATCTTTCAGTCTGGTGTTGTTCACTCTATTTATGTGCTAATCAACACATTTTTTTTAGCAAAATAAAATAGTTAAACATTAGTAAGATATTGGTAAAACATTAGTTCAAAACAGCTGAATAAGTGTAACTAAAATTTTATATTAAAACATAATTTTAGCAATTTGCTAAAACATCTCGTATATCTGATTTACGAGATGTTTTACTAACTTATTTTTTTGAGTATACTAAAAATATAAGAAAAGGTTTAAAACAAAATGTTTTCGAACATCCTTAAAATCTTTTTGTACCCACTAAATATGCGACTAGGCCGTTATTTTGTAACCAATTTTTGATTATGTTTGTCTCCTTGCTCTTATATCTGAATTTTAAAGAAATCTAGAGGAATTGACCAACAAACTAGTTTCAAATATAAAACTTTGTTTTGATATTTTAAACTATCTAAACTTGTTCATACAATATATGCATTGGGCCCCCCTCCCGAAACAAATCAAACGAAACTGTGCATGCAAAAAATTATTTAAATCGGAATACTCAAGGTCAGATTTTGGCCGGTCTTACGTGGAACGGCCGATATAGATTTGAAATAAAAAAAAATATTGGCCAAAATTGTTGTCCTATTTTTTAAAAGTTTTTTAAAATGGATTTTCAAGTTTTAACTCTTGTTCTAATAATCGCAGTAACAGTTTTGGTAAGGACTCCGAAATTTAACATGTATCCGGTTAAAGAACATTGCAAATGGTGTAGTTGTGGTAAAAACAAATGCTTTTGGGTTGGCTTTTTGGCTTGGCTTGACTTCTATGTATGTTTGTACGACATCACAAGTAAGTTAAAATTGAATCTTCTCCCCGCCTGCAAATTGTAAATTGTACTAATATACAATACATGTGAAGTTTTTGTTGCTTTTTGTTAAAATTTTTATTTTCTTGGTTGGGTAAATAGCATACCGCTAAATGATTCACTTCTATTTCTATTTTGTTTCTGCTTTTGATAGACATAAACAATATATATAGGGGAATGTTTCCAATTGTGGCCTGTTGTTGCATAAATATGTTAAAACTGTCAACTGTCATAGAGTTTATTTTCCTCCATCACCATTTTAAAAAAGTTTCGGCTTTTCTTGGTTTCATTGTGTCTTTAAAAAAAAATCGCAATATAAAATGGTATTTTTTTTTAAATATAAAAAATATCAAACAAGTTTTAAAGATTTTTTCAAGTCGGATTTTTGTAAACGGTAAGAATTTTATTCACCATTTTTATAAAAATAATTTATTCCATGAAAAAAAGAAATATAATAAATAAAACAAAAATGTGAAAAATTAAATTTTTATAATGTTCTCTAAAGTGTGCCTTTATTATTTTTCATTTTTGAAATTGAAAATTAGTCAAGTTCGAGGCCATACTCTATATTTCTTTATTAGGATATTGTCCTAACAAATAATCTATAGAGTTTTTGTTTTCAAATTTATTAATTGACCACTTTCAGGAATGTGTTGATAGGTCTATGTAGGGAATTTTCCAGGTTTCCATCTTCAGAAAACGTTTTGGAAAAAGTGGCAACCTCAAGCAAACCTCAAACATTCATATAACCTAGTTAGAGTTGTGTAGTTCGTGAACGACCTAGTTCAATTGAACTAGTCTATTCTTTGAACTAGTAAGCTGGATCACAATCATCAGCTCTTTTAGGTCTTTCGCTGTTTTCGTTCTTTTTGTCTTTTGAGTAATATTTCTTTTCTTTATGTCGCTTTTGAGTTTTTTTAATGTTGGCAGCTCAATTTCTTTTAAATTTTTAAAATAATTTGAAATTTTTATAATTATGTACCATTTTATGATTTAACAATCATTTTAAATATATTTTAAAGTGTTGAATTATTCTCCTAAAGTAAATTGAATAGAACGTTACACATTTTGTTTTGCATCAGGTGATTCAATGCACTTCAAGTAGTTCGTGTCGCACAGCTAAATTTAGGATAAAGAGCTATTGAAAGCGATCTTTAGAAAGACCTAAAATGCCCAAGCCTAAACCTAGTTATCCCACTAAATGATAACTAATATATGAGCTTGAAGTAAAAGATTACTACCACTGATCATTTTCATTGCACAATTAAAGTTCAAAAAACATAATTTTCCATCCATCATAATTTTCCATCCATACCCAAGGAGTTGCTCAACAAGCTGATGTATTTGGATTTAGAGCAGTGCACTTAGTTATTTTTATATAGCCCAAATACCAGGTGTATGATGACTACATTAGGGTACATTCCCTTACTATTTTTATTCGTTATATTCAAATACACTTGTTTACAAAAATTACATACTTACATTACATACAAACGAACACATCTTTGTGGCTTTATGATCATCGTTAATGTTAATACTGGTCTATTATAATGTTTGTTAATCCACAATGGTGGTACTGAATTCTTTTTTTTTAGTATTCTGAAAATACAAATACAGCAAAAAAAAAACTATACAAAAGTGAGATAATGTTTTAGTTTAACCAAACAAAAAAATTCTAGAATGTTTGTAATAAAAAATTTTAATTACCAACACTTTAGTTGGTTAGCAACATGTTGCTAACTATATTTTATGCAACACACGAAATACATCACATAAAGATTTAAAGTGGTTTTTTTGCAATAAAACAATTTTACATGTTGTTTTTATGGAAAGCACTAAAATATTTAGTGCTTTATTAAGATGACATTACATATACATTATTAAAATTTGAAAACTTTCAAAATCGGAGGAATTTTTTGTTAAAACACCGTCACAAAAAATTTTTGAACTCATAAAGTTGCTTACTCTCTTTACTCTTTACTCTTTAGTGATTTGTTTTATTTCACATTTCGAAACCTTTTTCTATATACTGAGAAAAGTTACAGTTTGTTGAGCAAACTCCTTGCCCTATATTTTACTTGCGCGATTTTAAATTGATTGCCTTTTTTTCAAAACAACATATTTAAAATCTGTTGCCACTCAGCAGCCTTAATGGAAGGACCGATTTTTAATCCTTGTTTTTTTTTTATTTGTAGTTATAAAAAAAAATTAAGTCCCTAACGTGGATACATTTTTAAATTTTTGCTCATTTTTGTTTTTTAAATTTTTAAGTGTATTCTTCTTCATTTTTATGCAAACAAAAATATAAAAATTCCACTACGTAACAGTTTATTGGCGTGTAAGGAATTTTTATTCTCAGATGAGTACCCACATTAGTCTGAATTTTAAATTATAATTTTTAGAATAATATCTACCCAGTGAAGAAACGATTTTGACATGTCAATACCGGTAATGGCACCAGTAAAAACTATTTTTTTTAATTACGTAAATTTAAATTAAAATTTATTAAATTTTGTCTAAAATTTTATGAAATTTTACTGAAATTTAGTATATTTTTGGCTTAAATTAAGTATAAATATTGCTTAAATCTAGTAAAAATAACTTAAAATTAAGTTAATTATTCTTAAATTTTAATAAGTAAAACTCATATTTAGTACGCATATTTAAAATAAACAGCAACAACAACAAATTTTGCTTATATGATTAATTATTTTTTATAATATATTTATAAGTTTGTAATTCTCAAAGGTATTAATTTCCTAAAATATAAGTAGCTTAGTTTTGCCACCTATCATTAAGTAATTAATTTCATTTATCTTTTATTTAATATTAACGAAAATATGGCTCTATGCAATAAGTTCCAGGTGCAAAAAGTCCAGTGCAAAAGCTCCCAATGGAATAAAGTCTAAAAAATGAAATAAGTCCCGTCTCGAAAAAGTGAAATAAATTCTAAAAAAATGAAATAATTTCCAAAACAAAATGAAATAACTCCCAAAAATAGTCCATGCAACAAAAAGAAGTCAGGGCGTACCGTTATATTCCCCAAAGTCGTATTGCCCAAAAACCAAAATGACATATTGCCCAAATGTCCGCATATCCCCCAAAATTGTGGATGTTAATAACGACCAAATCAATGACAGAAAATCCAAAACTTTTTTTTTTGGTGCTATGGCATTTTATTTTGAAAAACTTTTTTTTTTGGGCGCTATGACGGTAAAAAAGAAGTTATTGCCCAAAATCAAATTTTTTTTTTTTTAAATGTCATAAGACATAATGTCTTTTGTGTTGCACGCAGAAAAAACTTTATTTCGCGAAGCCGCCTGCCGCGTGCTACGGAGGAAAAAAACCCCTAAGAGCGGCCGAAGGCAGCCACCCAGAAGAACTTGTTTTTCAAATCAGATGTCGCATGCGTTGAAATCTTATATTTTTAAGACATCAAATAACATTTATTTGACCTGTCATAACTTTTTATGTCCCAAAATACCAACCCACACCAAAATTTATTCTTTTTTATGATTATTTTTTTAAAAGTCTATTTTATTAAAAATTTTACGTATATATTAGTGTCTAAACGTTAAATAAACAGAAGGCCAATGCTCTACTCTTTTATTTAAGATAAAAAACAATCAATTAGCTGTTTACATGACAAAGCTATGACTGGTCAAATTATATTACTTATTGTCTTAAAAATAAGATTTCAACGGATTCGACATTGGATTTGTGGCGGCCTTCTTCCGCTCTTAGGGTTTTTTCCTCCGTAGAAAGCGGCAGGCGGCTCCGCGAAATAAATTTTTTTCTGCGTGCGACACAAAAAAATAAAATTGAAGCAATTTTTTTAAGTTTCCTTAGAACTATTTTGTTTGAGTTTAAGGTCTTATGACATTTAAAAAAAAAAAATAAATTATGATTTTGGGCAATAACTTCTTTTTTTACCGTCATAGCTCCCAAATTTATTTTGGCCAAACAAAAAAAACCGTCATATCTCCCAACAAAAAATGTTATTTAGTTCAAATCAATGTCGTATTGCCTAAAAACAATAACATTTTTACAATAACAATTTACATACATATACTTTTTTTGGGAGCTACATATGTCGTTTTTTTCTTGGGAAATATGACATTGGGGAATATAACGTTACGCCTTCAAAATTTGTTTAAGAACAGATTAAGTTAGGTCAATTTAAGAAGATCATCAAAAGAGCCCGTTATAGGAACCGTTTAGAATATTAATAATATTAAAAAAATAATGAATTTTTGAAAATGAAATAACTTCTACTAAAAATTAAATAACTCCCACAACAAATGAAATAACACCGAACAAGAAAATAAAATGAAATAAGTCCCACGCTAAGTTCTGTTGGGACTTATTTCATTTCGGAATTACTGTATTATGAAATAACACCAAATAACAAAAATGAAATAACTTCTAAAAAAATGAAGTAACTGCAAAATAACTGGGTATTATTTCATTTTTGGGACTTATTTCATTTTTTTGGGGACTTTTTCACCTGGGAGTTATTGCACAGAGCCCGAAAATATTTATAAGATCATTTTCGTTAATACAAAAGTTTCCAATATGAAAGGTTTAAATATTTAAATCTCTTTAAATAAAATATTAAATTTTTAATTACGAAATTAAAAAACTCTCCTTAATTCGCGAATATATCAAAAAACCCAAAATTAATTTTTCTGAAATTGATTTAGCAATTAGCTCAACATATCATTTACAACATACAAAAATTTGACATAGAGTGTCAGAGGGGTTCAAAAATAAACGGAACTTTCCGAAAGTATATTTACATAGTACCCTACGACTAATATCAATATTTCTTGCCACGCATGGGAAAATCGATATGCATGTTAAACAGGAGACCCCATGTAGGTAAACTGCGTACTCTGATGTTCGTTACCACATCCTTTCAAAATGACATTTAATGTTAATTTTTTAAGCAAATTATTTAAAGATAATAATCTCTGCAGTTTAAAAAAATTATTGGTCGTAATATTTCAGGACCAACATTTTAAAATATGACGCCGTATGTTTCTAGATTCTTAGGTTGTCCATTTTCGAACTATGTTAAAGCAAGGACTATACTTTATTTTTATAAGATTAATCATAATGATGACCTTGTATATTTGAATTAATTTTTTTCTTTTGGCCATTCTACACGAAATCGTCAAATTCAAATCCCTAGATTAACCTCACTCTTAGAACGATCATTTCATGTGCGGGTAGCTCATATTTTTAATCACTTGCCTACAGAGCTCAAGTCCTTGGAATTACCATTCTACACTTTTAAACGCAAAGTTTTGATCTATGCTCAAGGTAATGAGTTATAATATTTTTGACATTTTAATGAAACGTGTGATTGTAATTATTCATTGGTTTACAGTGCCTTAATATTGTTTTTCTCTTCTTTCTTTTAACTTCTAATGTTTTTACTATTTTATAATACATATATGTTTATTTCTCTTTTTTTTTTAATATTATATTGTTATTTATATTTTTGTTTTATATAATACAGTAGTCTTGTGTTGTAGTTATTTCTTAGCCATATATGGCCCTTTGGGCTCGGTTATTTAATTGAAGAATAATAAATAAAATAAAAGCCAGATTTTCATCCTTAAAAAAAATGTCCTTTTAAAAATGTAATCCTTTAATTTTTTTTTTTATAGTAATTAAATGTGCTAAAGTCCCAAAACTTATTTAACAAATTGTGAAAAGCAATCTGATGTAGGCGTGTCCCTATCCGGATTTCATTCCTGCCTAAGGAAATCTTCAGGGGACTTTGTTATTAGAATTTCTAGAGATATTTGTTATGTTAAATCACAAACTCAATGAGAATTTCTTGTCCTCGTCTAGGAGCGAGATTCAAAATTTAAAATATCAAAGAAAAACCAAAACAACAACAAAAAATTGTCACAATTGGCTTTGTCATCTTCCAAATACTACTCTGTTTTTATTGGGGATTTTTGAATTTTATTCATCGTCTTTTGAGACAGTGTGCAATTAATACTATAATTAATATGCACATATTTTTCAATTGTTTGAGATAGGCGTGGTAGAGAAGATTAAGCATACTTTTCTAAAAATCATAACTACATTGTAAATTTTTTATTGAATTAGACTGCGCAGTTTCTGGTAACACAACCTTCATCCGTAATCCTTTTTGACAATACTGTAATTATTTGTTATGGTTTTTATTGTTTGATTGCATCTATATGAAATGTTTATTTATTAAATGCAATCCTGACCGTGGCTTGAACCTGCTTTCTTTGCCACATGCACTTCGCACTACACTTAGACAGAGGCTCTAACCAATTGCTGTGGCTTAAAACCAGTTTCAATTACACGGGGTCGATTTTACATTTAATTGTAATTGCAGAAGATAGCTAAGACAAACACCACAACAATTCACAATTGTTAGAAAATCATATGTAATCTAATTTCCACTATTTCCCACATTTTGTGAGTTTGACAGACCTAGCAATGTAGTGACGTTTATTATCCTTTAATATTCTTGATTGTTTTAAATAAGTTCATCAAAAGAAAAAATTTCATACCTCCAGCTTTATTAGTTTACAGTTTTGGGGAAAAAATTGCAAACATTTTTTTTTTTTTTTTAATATTTCTACTTTAAGCGAATGAAATTTTTGAGTGGAACAAGATATTGCATTCATTTTTTTTTATTTAATAAAGAATTTATGCAGTTAAATAACCAATATTTTAAAAAAGAAATTGGCCACGATTTCGTCCTGCTATTCCCAAAAAAACGGGACCTGAGTCGGATCAAATTTGGAATTTATCATTTTCAAACGGGGATATCGGGAACTATTGGAGATAACCCATACATGTAAGCATGTTTTCTCTTAGTCTCTACTAGCAGATAACAAATATGTTAATTTTTTGAAAATCGGTTTAGAAACAAAAATATAGCGAGCAGACAAAATTTTTTATGCTTTAAAAATCATGGTTCAAAATCAAAACTTAAGCTTGATATTACGTCACTTATGCCTGTTCCAAATTTCACCGTAATCGGAATACTAAGAAATATCAAAATTATTTCAAAAACTTTTCTGATATATCTCACTGTGATTTCATTTGATGCCAATATTTAAGTCATATCATGAGTACAAGTATTTTAATATTTTGTTTGAAAATTTAAAACTTTAAAGACCTTTTAAAAGGACTTTTGACGCGATGACGAAAATCTAAAAACGCAGTTCAACTAATTATGGTTTCTAGTTTCACATATATATTGTTTTGTCCATATGTGAAAACTACTGTTGCACTGTGTAACCAATTATTATATGGAAATGCAGGGCTAATATCGTGTTATTTCATCGCAAAAAGAATGTTTTTAATAAACTATTAATTTTTTTTTATAATTATTTAAATATAGCATGTCATAAATCCTTTGAACATTTTTCAATCAAACTTTGCAGATATATGCTTTATTTAGAAATGTTTTGAAAATTGTTTTATCTTTTATCAGGAAAAAAAGTTTCATCCTATTGATGATATTGTTTCATAAATCGTTTGTCATCAACTATTCATCATACTTATGAAGTTTACATATGATGAAAAGTTCCATCAATGACAAATGTTTTGTAGACCTTCATCATTTCATAAAAAAGTTTCATAGACTTTGAGGAAGTAAAATTTTTTTTTTTTTTTTATTATTTTTCATTTTGTAATTTGAAAGCCTTTTTGGCCAATTAATAAATTACAATAATACCACTCACTTAAGTTAACCTTAAACTAAAATTAGAATTCAATAAACCCTGATAACAATTAATAAGCTACTCTAAAATAATTATAAATATTATTTTATTACTCAATAAAAATCACAATAACTGTTTTTACTTCTTTTTTTGCTAACCCAATTAGAACAAAACGCAAAAATATAATAAAATTATCAAAAATATTAAAATTGACGTTACTAATGAAAATGGTTTAAAAGTTTTCCCCTATAAACATGAGCGGTATAGTTGAAATGCCTTAAAAATGATGGTAGTGCATTATATAACAAAACCAAACGCTTTTGAAAAGACCTTGAAAAGAAATTTAGATTATTATTGAAATTTTTATTTGAAATTTAGAAAATATCATTTGTAATTTAGACTTTTTAAAAGTCAAAAACTACCAGAAATAATTTGAAATTTTAAAACATCAATTAAAGACTATTTGATGTATCCTTAATTTTAAATATAATATCTTAAATATTAAATAAAAAATTTATGAAATATTTCATAGTATTTATGAAACATTTCATAAAAATTTATAAAGCATTCAAAAAAGTTTATGAAACTGCTTCATATTATTTATGAAATATTTAATAACACCTAAGAAGCATTTCATTGAAAGTTTTGAAACTTCCTCATCATATGTATGAAACATTTCATAAATATGATGAAGCCTGTCATCAATTTGCCCTTTTATGAAACAGCTTCATCTTATTTATGAAGTGTTACATTGGAAGCTCTTTCCCTATGTGTAGTGAAATATTAGCAACCAAAAATGAAACTTTGACAGAATATGAATCCTAGAGGGTAAATGATTTTTTAATAAATTTAATTTCGTATAATATTATGACGAAATCTTGGTTCAAAATCGTTATCTTATTTTTAATTTTTAACGAGCTTTTAACCTCCGTATATTTACAAAAATAAAGCGAATCAAACATATTAGCTAGGTTGATACTAGTATTTCGATCTGACTAAAGATCTTATCAGAACCCGAAGTTTTAGAAAAGCTAGGTCCTCCAGAATAGGCAGAGATTTAACAAAAAACCTATAAATTACCAATTTAGCTCCATCCTTGTCAGCTTAGTAATCAAACACTTACATCCATTTATCATGATCTTATATTCAAACGGAGCTATCTACATCTATACAAGTGTTCAGGAGAGTGAAAAAATTGTTTGATTTGCTCAAATTAAAAATATTTGCAAATCGGCCTTTTACAATATACTTATAAAAGTAAACCTGTAAAAATAGCAAAAAAAGCTACTAAAAATTAATTAAAAATTTGATTGCAGAAAAAACTGCTAAAATTAGCATATTTTTTTTACTAAATCTTAGTAGTATAAGGAAAGAAAAAATAAATCTCTTGAATTTACAAATATTTAGTTATACTTGAGCTAAATTTTAGTTAATTGAAATTAATGAAATAATCTCCTAAAATCAGCAAAAACATTTGTTAAAACATTTACAAAAAAATTGGTGAACGATTTTCCAACAATGAAGAGGTGCACAGTGGGATAAATGGTAATCTAGCACACAAAAATTAATTATGTCTAAACTACTGGTTCGATCTTAATAAAATTTGTGGGAGATTCTGAGAAGGAAATGTCCTCAAGGTCATGGCAGTGAAACACATGATGCACCACAAAGCGCCAAAGTACTCCCTTTTTGCAAAATTCGTTGATGTATTTATACTTTTTTTCAGTTATTTGTACTCACCTATATCTTTTTCCGTTGCAATCATATTTAACCGATTTTCTAAAAAAGTATCTTTATTCCAAAACTAATTTCTTATAAGTCGTTGGCAATAAAAGAGTTTGGTTTTCTGATATATCTTATATTAGAGGCCTTTAATAATTGTAAGTGCATTTTCGACCTACACATGTACTTTGTTGCAATTTTCAAAATGCACAAATTTATTAAAACATTATTTTTATTATTTTAAGTATGACCATAAAATAGACATTTTCAGTAAAAATGCAATAAAATCAAATCCCGTAGGCCGATTTCGGAAAACATTTTTTGAGTATTACTAAACTGATGGAATTTTCCTTTTATAGTATTAATGAATCGATTGATTTGAAATGGTCTCATTGATTTACAGAATAATTTCATTAACTGAATGAAAATTCTTTAATATTGTTAATTTTTTCATAAAACTTTTTTATGATTTTTTCATAATTTCATAAAAAAAATTCATCAAGTCAACGAAAATTTTTCGAATTTTTCCAATGAAAATTTTACCTAGCAATATGCAAAAAAAAATTCTTTTGTGTAATTTTGTGATTTTTTTATTCTATAGTACATTCTGGATTAAAAAAATAGTCTCTGAAGTTAAACTCGCCATATTAAAAATCGAGCTTGTTCAACATAAGGGTCATAACTCAAAATTAATTGTATGCAATTAAACGATATACAGCAGTCATTATCCGACTTAAGATTTCTACAGTGGGTAGAGATGACCACTGTATGTCATTTTCTTGCAAAAAATGGATTTAGAAAAATTTTGAGTTATGTCACTTTTGTTGAACAAGTGCGAAATGACAGAATTTTTTTTTAAACAGAATTAATTAAAATTTTAAAATAAATTGATTTAAACGGTCTCAAAACATTTAGTGTATAAAATGTTGATATGAAGTGACTACAAAATTCTTAAAAAAACATAAAACGACATAAGTGCTTTTGTAAAAAGTCATCAGATTTTTTTTTTATTATTTTTTTTTTTTTAATTTAAAGATAAACTTGTTTTTGGCTAAAATCTCAACTTCTTTAAAAAGTGTATTATTTAGAAGTACAATTTTTTAATGAAAATATTTCATACAAACTACGAATTTTATTCACTAAATACATGCAACTTTTTTAACGTTTAGCTAGGACTAATGAAAAAAAATTTCACATATTTTATGAAATTTTTATTGGGTCAATGAAATCATTCATTAACAAATATTTAATGAAATATATTACATTGATTTAATGAAACATTTCTTTGGGAACTTTTTATGAAAAAATTCTTTGTATTAATGAATTCCTTCATTAATATTAAGCACAAATTTCTATCAGTTTGAAATAAATAAATTTTCTTTTACTAACAAAATTAAGATTAAGACATTTACACAATTTTTTAAATTATTGTTTGCATTTTGAAAATTGCATTAAAATGCAATAATTTCAATAATAATTTAGTTTCAGATGCATACAATACGAAGCCACACGTTTTCACACATTTTTTTTTAATAAATTTGTATATTTTGATAATTGCAACAAAATGTGTATGTCGAAAATTTATAAAATGCACTTAAAATCATTAAACCGCTTTTATATAAGATATATAAAAAACCAAACACATTTATTCTAAAAAATCAGTTATGGAGTAAAGGTAATTTTAAAAAAGATTGGGTTCAGTGATGCATTTTGAGTTTTTTTGTTTTGGGCCAAATTGACAATTTAAAAGGGCCAAAATACCATTGATAGGGCCACAGGAATGATAAAGTTAGCACTACAGTACTTTTTTTGATACTATTTGATCCGGAAAAGTACCATGGTACTCCTTTGACTCTTTTAGTACTATTTGCATATAATAAAAATTAAAGATTGAGTTTGAATTTTACGTCTTTTTCACACAATTGGAATTAATACTATAATTAATATGCAATTTTATTTAATTTAAATTGTAAAAGACGTGGTAGAGAAGAATAAGTGTATTTTCTAAAAATCATAACTACATTGTAAATTTTTCAATTTTCCTGAATCAGACTGCGCAATTTCTAGTATTGAACCTTCGTCAGTGACCCTGTCTTTTGAATAATGTAATATTTGTTATGTTTTTATTGTTTGATTGCGTCTGTATGAAATTTTCTGTGCAATCACTGACCGTGGTATAGATAAACTGATTTCTAATGCCATATACACTCGCACCACACGTTAGACAGAGCGCTTTAGCCCACTGATCTATCGTCAGGTCAAGTTTTGTTGTGATTAAAACTAGTTTTATTCAATACACGGTATTTTTATTCTTGCATACATATTCTAAGAAGTAGAACTCCAACAACACAACAGTTCTATTTTTAGAAAATTCAGAGAAACTTCTAGATTCAACATTTAATTCAATTACCCATTCATAAATTAACATTTATCAAATGTATTTATTTGGATCCAATCGTTGTTAATGTAATTGATTAAAGATGATTTTATTTGAGTTCGAGTAAAAATAAGTGTTCGAAAAGTGAAAAATAAATATCTTAAAAAAGTACAATTGATAAAAGGCCATTGCCAACATCTTCAAATTTGCATTGTTATTCTAAAATCGAATGAGTAATGAAATAGATTTCCTTGCAAAAAAAGGTGAATTTAAGAAATAGTCTGATAATTTTTATAAATTCTGTAACTAAGATCAACTAAATTTTGTTTTTATATACAAATAAATTTTAAAAACGTTAATTTACAATAAAAACTTGTATTTAGTACTATGAGGGTCGAAAAAGTACTATTTTTTATGCTGGGTGGTACTATTTGAAAATCCCATTTATCATCCCTGTAGGGCCATATTTTTTAAAAAATTCGATTACTAGATTTTTACTAAACTAAAAATTATATTAACTTGTTAATTAAAGTTCGTCATTTTAATGCTTTTTTTTTTAAATGCAAGACAAACCCCTCTGACAATAAAGTTTAACATATATTATGAATTCTCATAAAATATTTCCGCTCTTGCGATAACATAACATTTTTAAAAAGCCTCCAAAAACACATTTTTTTAATAAAAAATGAATGGCGGCACTTCTTTTAAAATTTTGGACAAATATAAAAAGATTTAAAAATGTTATCGTCCTGCATTCAAAAATTTTAAAACCTGACCTCCTGATACGAAAATATATGATTTTGAATGCGATTTCTATAAAAAATTAAACAACTCCCCATTTTTTATTCTCTAAGGAACTAGCATAAGCTCTCATCGAATAAAAAAATCAGGCAAATTTCATAAAAGTCTGAACTAAACGGTTTAAAGTAATAAGTTCAATTTTGAGCTGAAAGGGCCAAAATAGATTAGAAAGTACCACAGGGCCATCAAGCAGTCAAAAGTGCCACAAATTGCCCTATTGTGCCACGTTTTGCATCACTAATTGGGATATCTTTGAGGTTATAAAAAATTTCCATGGTAAAAGATATAGGCCCATATTGATATGCTGTTTCTTCATACATTATTCAAGATTTCAAACAGTAAATAATAGACATCCGTGAACGAAACCAAATGTTACACGCCTTTAATTTTTTTTTTCGCTCCACCCTGACCTTGGGAAGCCGTGCTCATTCTGAGTAATCACAAATTTTGTTAAGATCGAAACAGTAATTTAAACGTTTAATTAATTTTTGTGTGCTATATTGGCATTTTTCCTACTGTGCATCATGTTGCGAAGAAAATCAAATGTTGTGAAAAGGGTTTTTTAAGTGTTTACACACTTTTTATTATAAATTTTGGTATCATATTTAAAATTGGTCACATTTGTCAAATTTTAAAACTTAGACTAATTTAAGCTCTAAGTATGTCTTAAATAATTATAAATTCTTTAAAACCACAAGTGTAAAGATTTGTTAAGATTTCCTAAATTCTTTAATATACAATGTTTCAAATCTTTAACAAAAATAAATAACCTTCAAGTGTTGATGTAAAATCACCAAAAAAAAAGATTAATATTTAATTATAAACAATTAAATATTATATTTATTTAATTTTTATAATGTACTTGTTTCTTATTTGAAACCTTAAGCAGTTTCTTTTTTTCTTCTAAGCCATTAAATATTATAATGTCAGTAGTGGTCAAAAGTTTTGAAACACTATATAATTATATGTATTTATTTGAATTAACCTGCAGAGTTTTTGAAACTAATATCATTCATTGAAATCATTCGAAACCATCAAGCAAACAACCAGTGAGACAACCAACAATTATTCATCATAATCATATAAATAATCCATGAGATTATTTAGTTAAATAATTATAAAATTCATAATAAATGATTTATAATTCAGATTTTAAACAAAATTGGTAATTTGACTTTGAATTGAATCATTAATAAAAAAAATAAAAAAAAAATAAAATAAAACAAATATTAGGCCTTTAAAATTACTCATTGTAACCGTAATTGTAGTAAATTTATAATTAACACACAAATCTTTAAATTTACTTTAAAACGCCTTCATGTTTGGGGGTAATAAAATTAATTTAATTTGTATTAATCTGTCATTGAACATATCTTAGGTAAGTTAAGATATTAGAACACCGATGTCTCATTCTACGGCTCATTACTCTTATGTAGGGTAGCCAGACGTACTTTTTTCAGCAGTACGCGTACTTTTTTTTATTCAATGTACTGTTTTCTGCATAACCCCTAAAAAAGTACGCTAAAGTACTTTTTTTTGCCTTTTGTACTTTTATTTGTACTTTTTTCCTGTTTAGTATCTTTAGTAACATTTTTTTTTTGTGCAGAAAGATTCACACAGTTAGAAGCGCCTTGTTAAAATGTCTTTACAACCTGAACACATTTGTGGCGACTAACAGAAGTATTTTTTCGTGTTTTTTATATGAGAAGCAAAAAATCGCCAGTCTTGACGACTTTTCTTCTTTATATTAATCAATCGTCAGTCGCCAGCATTGTGATGAAACTCTTAATCAAAACAAATCGTAAATATTTTTGAAATTTGTATGTTTATTTTTTCTATACCACATTCAAATGCGGCAACTGAGAGAATATTCTGTTTAATGTTTACCTTTTGGAGACAGGAAAGAAACAAGCTTTTAATTCAAAATTGAGAGTGAACTGACCATTAAAACTAATTTTGAATTTACATGTGTAGAGTTTTGTTTTAATTTTTTAAAAACTGAAAATGCCAAAAATAGATTTGTCAACCACGTTGAAAAGAATTATAAATATTTGTAAAATTTTTTAATTATTTAAAAAAGAAATAAAATAGAATTATTTAATAATTATATAAACGAACCAAACCGAAATGTACAACACACAAGTGATATTTAGTATTAAACATATTAATATAAACTTGTTCAAATTAACTTTGTTTTTAAACACAATTAAAAACCTGACTAATTTTAAGTTAACATTTACGATCTCATTTTTATATTTTTTACTGAAGTATATGTTATTTAATGAATTTAAGGACGTTTTCAATAAAAATAAAAATGTACTTTTTTTATCAATTGTACTGCTTTTTTTCTTTGATGTACTTTTTTTGCCAATTCAATATCTGGCTACCCTACTCTTATGGTTCCAAAAATTATGGATTTCAACCAAAAGTTCCTTTCAAGATTTAAGTTATTTTGTAAACGACTTTTCTATGGTTTGCTATCAAAAAAAAAAAAAACTTAAATACATATGAGGAATTTCAAAAATGTTCATGATATATAAACACCACAATATCTACTGTAAAGCTCTTAATATATTCAATAATCTTCTTTTGTAAAACTACATGCATACTAAAACCTAAAATACGTTTTTTCGTTTTCTTGAAGTTTGCGACTATCAATATCATACAAATTTTAAATCGAAAACTTGAAAAACGAAAATACGTATTTTGGGGCTCAATATGAACGTAGTATTACCTTAGTGATCGTTAGGGTAGGAATAAGTGTATTAATATTCCATCATATCGATGATAACATAAACAACGTTTTTTTTTTTACAACCTCAGATAAAGATGTGGAATGCTCAGAAGTATCTTGATATACTTAGTTTAAGTTATATACATTTTTTTCAATGTAAAGCGCAGTCAATTTATAACCATCGACATCAAAATGTGAGCTGTACACAGCAAACTGATTTTTTCTATGTTTCATGGTTAACATTAAATTTCTTTCATTTCCTTTTTTTGTTCACCATAAAAAAAATATTACTACAATTAATAAAAAAAAAAATTTGCAAATTTTTTTAACAGTCTTAAGTACATAAATAGTCAGTTAATATTTAAAAATTTAAAGTAATAACATGCAATTGATTTTTATTTTCCAAGAAAAAAATAAGCAAAATGTAATAATACAAATCAATAATGTCAACTACCATAATAAGTCTATGTAAAGGGTGATTTTTAAGAGCTTTCGGATTTGATTAAAAAAAACACACACATTAAATTTAGAGAAATGTATGAAATCTTTATTTGAGTCGATATAACGATCTATATAATTCAATTTTTAAAGATGATTTCATGTAAATGTTGACCGCGGCTACGCCTTAAATTTTTCATACGCTGGGTCCAATTTTGGCAGCAATCGGCCGGTATCTCACGAATAAATTCTACAATATTGGCTTCCAGTGCGTCAACCGTTGCGGGCTTGTCCCTATAGACATTAGCAATAAGATAGCCCCACAAAAAATAGTCTAAAGGCGTTAAATCGCACGATCTTGGCGGCCAATTGACCGGCCCCAAACGTGAAATAAACTGTTCACCGAACTCGCCTGTCAATTGGGCCATTGTTTCGCGTGCTGTGTGGCATGTGGCACCGTCGCACAGTGCGGCCGAAGGCCGAACTCCTCCATTGTTTTTTGACGATAGTTTTTTCTAGCAAAACTCAGGCAATAGATCGAATAAAATTTATTACAGGCCTCTTGTGCATCTTCTGACATTTGACCGATAGGTAAAACTGAATCTTCAATGATTTCTGGACCATAATTAGTAGCTTATGCACTAAAGTTAGCATGTAATACCAATCATAGTTTCCTACAATCATTCTAGCTAACTTCACAGTACATATACTGTCTAAAATTGTCCAAATTAATATCATGTCCACTTGATATGGCTTGCAGTATAATGTAAAAGCGATATATTATATCCTGATCAATTCCAGTTATTTTTGCAGATTGTTCGTATTTTTCAAAAAAAAAAAAATGACTAGCTGTCGTTCGATGTTCCACTTCCAGCTTTCGGTTTGTCAACATTTAAGCCCATTTCTATTTTAAAAACAGCTTGTAATATTTTTTTTTGTTTTGTACTGACTCTTTTTCCTTTTACGTGCGTGCCTGCCATTTTTCGATTTTTAATTTGTATGACAAATGTAATATGTATTCAAAACACCTAATCCAACAATGTAGAGATGATAGGCCAAATTTTAAATGATCTGAAACAATTTGTTTATCAAGCATTGAATCTATATCGTTCGATGAGTTGCGTACTTTCGTATCTATCATTGTCAAGGACAATCATATTTAACACACACGATGTTGCCGTCAACAGTAGTTTCAAACAGATTCAGATCATGTATTTTATTACTGGAACCTGCAAAATAAATACATATTTTTTATTATCGTTAAATTACGTTGATAAATTAAACAAAAATTAATATCTGGAATAGATTCACCAAAAAATTATATTTTCATATATTGTTGTGATAGTCATAGTATGTATTTTACTGAAAAATTCTATTCCACAAAAAGTTGTATAAAAACTAAAGTAGCAGAAGGCAGCAGCTAAATCTTGTTTTATTCAGTAACTAATACTTTTCTGAGTAACCTCTAATAGGTTTTAAGGCAGCATACGATAGCGTTTTATTACTATATGGTTTTTAAACTCAAATTTTATATAAAAACACAAAAAATATATCCTCAAATTTTTACTGCTAACAATTTTTTGTTACGGTATTGAAATTTGCTAAAGTTTTTACGTATTTTACTAACCTGTAGACGTAGATTCCATTTGATTTTGTTAGATTTCCTTTACTCCAAGAACTTTCACACGTGTATAACTTTCCCTGTGTATCTACAGTAATATGATGTTTGGACGAAGGCCACGTTGCGACTGAAAGAAAAGAGGAGGCTTAAGGTATAGGACGTTACTATCAGCGGATTTCACTTCTTAGAGGATCACTTCAGCCAACTCAATGATGGAAAAACTCTATCAACAAACTTTTTTTTTTTTTTAATTTCGGCCGCAAAATGCGGTCTTCGGCCGCACAGTGCGTCGTGTTGTAGCAAAAAAATTTGTAATCATCTCACGGTAGCGCTCGCCATTTACTGCCTTCGTCGTCTTTGAAAAAATACGTTCCAATGATGCAACCGGCCCATAATCCATACCAAACATGCTTTCTTAACTGAGCATGAATTTTGATAATAAAAATAAAGCGCTGTTCGTTTGTAAGTCGATTCATGGTTAAATTATAGACCAAACTGAACATGTTTAACCGTAACATGTTACACGAAAACAGCTGAGCTGCCAATAACAGTGTTGCTAAAAAATCACCCTTTACTTGCCTCCCCCCAAAACAACTCATTTTATGATTGCAAACTTTCACTAATTGTTGCAATGAAATGTAATTGAAAATTGCATATGTCGAATTTTTATTAACGATAATATTATAAGGTTGTATAATGTAATAATTTTATTTTTGTGAATCTTAAACCTTTTTAAATAGCCTAAAGCAGGGCTGGCAAAACTATGACACCCGTGGTGTGTCACTAACTTTTTTTTAATTAAAGATCCATTTAATATCAGTGTTAAAAAAATTACTTTGATCTTTCGTTTTTATCGAAAAAGAATAGTTTTAGAATATAAATACACTTATAAAAATAATATTGTCAGGGTTGCCATATTGCAACTTTATAAATTGGTCAAAAACCGCAATATATGTATTTCCAAATAAAATTTTAAAAATCATATAATTTAATCAAATGAAAAATAATAATACAATTTTAATGGAAAATCACTGATGAACCTGTCCATAAAAAGGCAGAAACTACTCTAGTCTGATTTAAAAATTAATAGTGTTTATAATTTTTAGAGAAAAACGTTTATTCTTCTTCTTAACCTCAACATTTCTAAATTAAATTTGTCAAATGCATATTAATTAAAAATTAATTGCGACTGTCTATATGACGTTAATATAACACTGTACTAAGAAAATTTCTTATATTTTTGAATCAAGATTTGTCGACAAAATTAAAGTTTCAACTTTGGTTCCTTATATCTTCACTAGAGGGCGCTTTAAGAACAATATATTGCAATAATAAGTTAAATCTCAACTTTGAAGAACCTAACAATTCATTAACTCATTAACGCACACGACGATCTACAATATTTTTAAGTTCGATATTTAGTTTGGCAATTTCCATTGGTCATACAAAGCAAATAATGTAACAATTGCGAGAAGTTTTGGCATCGAGAAATACATGGTCGTCCTGCTTTTCACAGGGTGAGTTAAGAGATGATGAATTAACTACATTTTGAGAGCTAAAGTTTTCAGATCTTGTAACTTTTAAAACTGTTGACAACTGGATTTTATTAAAATACGCTATTAGAAAAAGAACTAATGTAAATGATGAGTTTAATTAACTTTTTTTGGACTTTATATTTTATTGTCTGTGACTCACCCTCTGTAAAATAGAGCAAGGTTGGATTTTACATATTCTTGCGAACCTTTTTTCGATGCGAAAGTTACAGAAACGGGGTGCAGGTTCTTAAATATTAGTAAGGGAGTGTTTGGAAAAGTATTCAAATTGCTCTTTTTAATTGTCATCAATTTGAACTCCGTCTATCTCTATTTTAAAAAAACTTTCGACGTGAATGCAGAAGTTTTTGTTTTAGGGTATAAAATTATGAGAAAAACTATTATGGTTTTAATTAAAAAACTGTGTCATTACTTTATGAAAAATATATTAAAATTATTTAAATAGTCTCGTAAATAAACATTATATTTTAGTATTCAATGTCAAGTGCATAATTATAAAATTTTCTAAAAAAAAAAAATTTACAAATGCAGTTTTTTTTTTTTAGAATGTTGTTCAAAACACAATTTCAATTTTAAAATAATAACTGCTACAGTTAACAGTGACTTTGAAAATGAAGATGATCGCTCAAATTACAGCGACGAACTTGAAAATTAAAAAACAAACAATTTCGATGCATTATTTATTATACCCAGCCATAAAATGTAATTCAACTAACGCAATATTTGTTGAGATTTTTTTGGAATTTTTTGCTAATGACCATAAATATATTCAATGCAAACATATAAATTGACCTTTTTACTTCAAATTAAATGAAATATGTATAAAGTTAAAAGTAAAGATGTCACTGAATTATTTAAAATAGGTTTTATTTGCTGTAACATTCTATAATTTCCATTAATTATAAAATTTTCCTTGAAATTTTTTTTTTAAATCTATAATTAATAATTTATTAAACATGTTCAAATATTTAACATTCAAAATTTTTTAAGTTGATTTTAACAATATTAAATACAAAATGTATTCATATTATTAATAAAACAAATTCTATAACTAAATGTTGGTTAAAATATTTCTATTATTATTGACAAAAAAAAAAAAAAAAAAATTAATTGTTTGGTTTTTGTTTTGTTTTCTTAATGACATTTGGTAAATTGTATTAAAGATTAATGATTTTAACAATAATTTTTAAATGTTTTTACATTTAACACTTTTCAACTAAACGGAAATAAATATTTGTTATTATTTTTAGTTTGAAGCAGAAGAGAAAAAAATGAAGTTAAAATAAATACTAAACATTCATATATCAGATAAGATATGACCTAGTTTTTGTGTTGTGTGTATGAATGTACTTGCGTTTATAGTTATAAAAGAAAAACAAAAGACTTAAGACACAAACTTATAAGTAATGATGTTAATGCAAAAGTTTGTGTCTTAAGTCTTTCGTTTTATTCATATACGCATTAGTTGTTTATATTTATGTTATTATTGGACATTTTCAAATAATTTTGTTACAATTTTCATACCTTTATTTTGTTATGGATGTAACCAGGTGTCTTATTTTTATATACGTACTCATTTCAAGGTCATTCAACTTAAAAGTATTAGTTTAGTTATGGTTAATATTTATACCCTACGATCTGGTAATATATAATAGGTATATTACAGTAAAAGGATAATTAAGTAAATTGAATTTGTACCATTTAAGGAAATTGCTGGTTTTATTTGGAAAAATAAAATTAAGTTTTTTTATTAAACTTTTATCAAATCAATTAAAATTTGATTTAAGAAATCTACAAAAATTTCGATTTAGTATTTTAATGTCGTACAAGAACATATTATTTATACTTATTTCTTTCAATATTTAAACAAAAATCTTTGATTGATACAATTAAATGTTTTATTTATTTCTTTTTAATATCTAAATAAAACTATATTTATATCAAAACATTTGTTTTGAAACCAAATAGTTTTTTAAAACAAATTTGTTCCTTAACCCATAACACCCTCTAGTTGCCATATGGTAACACAAAATATGTATGTACGTTTGGGGTGCCTATGCTTAATGTAATGCAAATAGCGTTACAAATGAACACAGGTTTTATTTTAGTGTTACACTAAAAAAAAAAAGTTTGTAAAGTCAGCAAAAAATTTTGCTGAGTCAGCAAAATTTAGTCAGGAGGATGCTTGCAAAAAAGTTGCTAATGTCAGCAAAATCTTTTGTTGAAAATCAGCGAGCTGATTTTTAGCAACAAAATTTGTAGATTCAGCAAAAGTTTTGCTAACACTTATTAGATTAGAAATACAAAAGCCTTGTTAAAAATTAATAAATTTTTGCTGAATTTTAGTAGACTGAAAAAAACGCAAAAAATTTGTAGAAAAATTGTAATTTAGTTAATTTATTTGCTGAAAATCATAAAACATATTTTTGTGATTCTTTTACAAATAATTTACTATAATAACGAAATATAAAAATTTTCATTTTCCACATTGACGACATGAATTAATTTAATATCTGAAAATATATAGAAATAAATATATATAACATAACAAAAATTGTCTTTCGATTACTTACATCAATGGTTGTCTAAATGATGCTATCGCAACTGCCGAAGATAATTATAGAAACGAAAAAATAAACAAAACAAACGAAACGAAAAAAACAACCCTTTTTGCAATAAGAAAAAGGAACCATAAAAAAATCTACCTAAGATGTGTGTCTTTGTCTTTCACTTTACTCTGTCTACATTTCTGTATATGTTTGTTTGCAATTTGACCACACATATACACATTTAGTTTAAATAAATAAATATTTTATTTTGTCTTCTATTTAATTAATAGACAATTATTTTCACAAGCCGGTGACAACGCAAAGTTTAAGTTATTTTAATCCTCAATTTTGTTTTATGTATGAAAAACAGATACAAAAGTCTTCCATGGTTGATTTTTTTATATGTATTATTAGAGTTGTACTTTTTAGTATCATTTTCGTCTTCTCTACTACATCTTGACATGCCGCGACATCTACTTCATTCTGCGTATATCTTTCAATCTGGTTGCCGTCCACACTATTAATGTGCTTATCAGCACAATTTTTTTTAGCAAAATTAATTAGTAAAACATTAGTATATTAGTAAAGCATTAGTATAAAACAGTTAAGTGCTGAATAAGTATAACAAAAATTTTATCTGAAAACACGATTTTAGCAAAAAAATTTTGCTAAAAAATAGTATACCTGATTTACAAGACGTTTTACTAACTTTTCTACTAACTTATTTTTTGTAGAAGAAGGTGATGCCCACACTTGCTTACATATCTCATTGCCAAATTTAGTAACTGCAATACCAAACTCATTCCAACGATAGAGTCACAAAAGCAAGTAGTATTGTAATCAATTCTTTAAATTTAAACCAGAAAGCATGAACTCAATAACAAAGTAATTATTTACTTAAAAAAAAATAACAATGTTATTAACTTATATGTTTAACTTTTTGTAATCAAGAGTAATCATATACTTTTTCTGAATAAATGGACGTTATTGGAAGTAGTTCCTCATTTTGGAAAAAGAAGTTATACAATTTTAAAGAATTTATCACATATATTTTTTCAAACAAATTTTTATTTGCAGGAAAATAATACTAAAAACAGTAATAGCATGTTGCCTCAATTTTGTTAAACTGTGGTTAGGTATAAATTAGGGAAGCGCACGTGAGCAGAAAATTGTGAGTGGAAGTTGAAATTACTGACGTTATCGTGAGTGAGTGTAAAAAAAATTTCGAGGGTGATTGTGCGTGAGTCATATTTTTGTTTTTCAATTTTGAATTGTTCTTTTTTTTTGAAAAATTTATATTTTCGTGGTTTATAGCTTCAAAATTATGACAAACCAATGTTATCATAACAATTCGATGTTTCACTTTTAGGATTTTATTTCCGTATGAGTTTTGATCGTTATATTTGAGTGATCTAGGAGAATCACGTGTGAGTAAAAGTTGAATTTACTTACGGAACTACTTCTTTTTTTTAAATGTAAGTACTTCTTATTTTTTCTAGTGAACTATTTACTTATTTGTTTTTGTGTAACTACTTTGTAGTTTTACAATGGAACTATTTATTTATTAAAAAATGTATGTAGTTCTTAAAAATATAAAGTAAATGGTCCTTTGTTAAAAAAAATAATCAATTCTAAAGAATCAATTATTTTAGTCTCACGCCCTGTTAAAAGAATCGAGTAGGTAATTTAGTAAGGAATGCGTTCTGCCCAAAATGCTTAATTACAAACCCGCTTACCTTTTTGGAAATTTTTTGCTGGGTTAGGGCTTTTTTTTTTTTCAAAATTTTAGCTACAAATGAAATTTTTATTGTTGCAAACTCTTTCAAAAAGAAAAAAATTTCATCTATGAATTAAAAATTAAAAACAGTTACAATTTTGAGTATTGTCTAGCCAATTTCATAAAAATTCAAAAATTGCAATTTGACACCCAATATTTTATATTTTCATCTAAAATATATTCCGTTTTGGCACATTTGTATACTTTTTTGACGTTTTCTAAAAAATTGTAAGTTATGCTTTTTAATATTGATTTATTAGCCAATGTTTTTGTTGGGTGAAAGTTTTCATCCATATATTTTATTCCACATATTTTATTTTATTGTTTTAACAAACTAGGTCCAAATTAGCCAAGAATATTTGTAAGAAGAACTATTTAATACTTAGAGGTCCAATATTGTATTCTGTGACAATTTGTTTCCTGATGTGGTTATTTTTTGTATTTAAATATTTTTTTTTCACTACACAAAATCAGAATAAATTCCGATTTAACCGGTTCCACATATAAAATTAATTTTGTTTTTCTTTTTAAAACATAATTTACATTAATTTATCAATTATTATTAAGTTATTAATAGTATTTAAGGTTATTTTTATAAAACAGTACATTTTATCTATCTGCGCAAACTAAGGACTGTGACGGGTTACCTCACGGGACACTGTGGCCTTAGGTATCAATTGTACAAGATGGGACGAACATCTACGGATACGTGCAGGTTTTGTGAATTGGAACCCGAGACCTCAGAGCATGTTCTCTGCAAATGTCCGAGGCTCTCCGATAGGAGGGTGCGTTATTTTGGTGGTCGACGCAATCGGACGTTTGGAATTGTTTACCTGGTAGGATTGTTGGCTTCCTAGGGAGCCTGAACCTATAGGGTGTATTCGTTGGCAGTACAAAATTCCAACTTCTGGTCGCGGTGCATAGTGCCACTCTAGTCTAATCTATGTACAAAAACCAGTCTAGCCTAGCCCATAGTTACCATATAGTAATAGAACATTCTGAATGTCCTGGAGGCAGGCTCAAAAACCAGCTTGCAGTTTTTTTTTTATACTCAGGTCATTACTAACGCATATGTAAAATAACTTTTCAAAATTCAACAAAAAAAATTTCTAGGGTGTTTCGGGGTTAAAGCGTCCTCTAGTGGAAATTTTAGCAACCAAATTACAAATTTTTATAGAATATGAATTCTAGACCATATTTTAAGAGTTTTATTTATGTCAAATTTTATTGACAAATCTTAATTTAAAAAAAAAATATATGAAAATTGATTTATTTTTCTAAGTTAACTGATTTTTGGGAAGATATCGTGGTTTTTACCCTTTTTTAAATTAACATTTGGCAACTCAGATATTATAATTTTTTTAGGTGTGGTAATATTTCAATAAAAACTAGCCATTCTTTATATTTTAAGTAAAAACGAAATAAATTTTGACATATTTTTAGCTTTTTTGCATTTTATTTTTTGTCAAAGTTAAGAATTTTATTTATTTTATTAATTAATACTCATATAATTACAAATTATATCCTATTACCCTAACCGAGCACTAGCTACTATGGCCTTCGGCGCGTTGTAGCGAAAACGGACCAGTGCCTATGGTGGGAATCGAACCCACGACCCCACACTGATAAGCCAGCACGCTACCAACTAGCCTACCGGGGCGCACAAAAAGTTAAGAAAATTTACAAGTTTTGGGTAAAAATCTATATTAAAAATTGAACCGGTTAATCGACCTATTTTAACCGATTATTTGGGTCGAATAATTATTTGAGTTTTAAATTATTTGTTTCGACTTTAACCGATTAACCGAATTGAAAATACTAATATAAACATATATGGTAGAAAAAAAAAACAATTTTAATCAATTTTACATATAATTTTATATGGCATAATATATAATAAGTCAAATTGAAATCACGTCAAATTTTACAATCCCTTGATTTATATTTAAATTTTCATTATTATATGAAATTTTCTGAAGTGATATCAAATTTTATCAAATTATATATAACTTGATCAAATTTGATAGACCCATTTTTCGAATAAAATTATATCAGACGAGATCTCATGAGATAAGCTTATGTATGCCATTTTTCGGATCAGCTATGATATAATGTGATAATGAATTATATGTATGACTATATATGATTCTATATACCTATATCGGACTATATATAAAATTTAAGTATAATTTAATATTAGGACAGTTGTCGTAACCGCCAGAACTCGATTGACAACAAATTCGGTCGCCACCCCTAAGACTGCTTTCTGGGTGTATTTTAATTGAAACGCTAGAAAACTTTAAGCTTTACATATTTTATAATCACAGTCATGATAAAAACTTTCAAAGCTTATTTTACCCAGCAAAAAATAATCTGGATTTTGTAAGCAGTAACTACATTTGTATGCTTCCAAAATTGCGCTTCACCGCCTTGCATACTATGAAGCAATTAGGGAAGGCATTCTGTAGTGCTTCCCAGAATGCCTTCTTTTAAGCAGTAAATAATGCTTACAATGAAGCAATAAAGAATGCATACCATGAAGCATTAATGTTGTCAACATACAATAAAAGCGCTTCTTATTGCCTAGGAAGGCATAAATTTATTGCTTCTAAGAGCACATGAAAGAAGCGCTTAAAAGATACATACCAAGTGGGACATCGAGAACAAAAATCATGCCTTCTTTATTTGTTTGGCAGCGCTTAGTAATTCAATAATTCCTTCCGGAAGCGCTTCTGGGTAAACCCTATTTTTTTGGTGGGTAATGTTAGATATTAACGCAACTATTATTATATACCCACTGTAGAAACGGCACCAGGTTACTCTCTACATTACTTTAACACAAATCAGAAGGACTTACTAAAAAGTAGTTAGTTTTCCAAAAATAATGCGTACCCACAAGTACTTAATTTTATCATTATTTTTAATAAAAAGTAATGATCTAAAAATTTTTGAAAATCTGTTTTAAGACTCATTATTTTTTCAAATCTAGTAATTTTGATTTTTAGTAAGCTGAAAGTTAATGACATTTTGTACAAGAAGCTCATTTATGATTTTATGTGTCAAGTATAACATGTCGATATAGCTCAGATGGTAGAGCAGTTGACTGACAACATGAGGACCAGCGTTAAAATACCGTGATTGCACATTTTATTAAAAAAAATTTCAACAAAAATAATATTTTTTTATTAAATTTATTTTTTTTTAATTTGGTTTTAGACCCATTATTTTTGTGCATACTGGTAATCTGAACCCCTCTTAAATTCGGTGATGACATTGTCGAAATGGGACACAAATCGGAAATTGATTTTATATGTAATTTTGATAGCTTTGTTAATTAAAATAAAAACTAAACATAAATTGTTAATAATTCTTAAAGTGAATATATTTGTTTTCTAAAATTTATACTTCCCCAACATAACCCTGTTAAAATAGCAGAAAATCGTAAAAAAATTAGTTTAAAATGACGTTGCATTAAAAACGACTAATATCAACAGATTTTTTTTCTAAATATTAATAAAATAAAATAAGAACAGCATAAATAATATTTTGCTGTATTTTCCTTAAATTTAGTATAATGAAAATAATAATATATTTTGCTTTGTGGGCGCTGTGGTGCAATGGTAAGCGCATTGGACTGTTACACAGATGGTCCCGGGTTCAATTCCCGGTGACGGCAACATCAATTTAGAAAAATAATATGTATGAGTTTTCTATCCCTCATATGTATCCCATAGCACTTAACCCCACCGAAGTAAAATAATGAATCAGGGCTATGAACCAAAAAGCTTCAATAAGTTCGCCAACTCTCCATTAGGTGGCGAGCAATAACTGTTCTAAGACTTATCATCTCGCGCAATTACAGTGTTGCCATGTTCGAAGCCCTTCATTTTTCCCCACCTTTCATCTCTCCACTATCCACTTTCCAAAGAAAGCAACACATTAATAAATAGGAAGAATTTCTTGAGTGTTGCTTCTCTTTAAAAAAAAAAAAAAAAAAAAAATAGAAATATTTTCTAAAAAATTGTAAATTGCTGATTTTAGATAGATAGATTTTTATTAAAAAAATTGTCTAAAAAAAAATTTCACATGTTTTACTATTTTTTAAGTCTACTAATATTTAGCATATTGTTGTTAATTTTAGCAAATTAATTTGTTAAGTTTAACTCAAATATAACTAAATATTGGATGATTCAACAGATTTATTTTTGCAATTCTTATCTTACTTATATTTTGCTAATTTTTAGTAGTTTTAGTAGTTTCAGCTACATTTTTTTACTATTTTTTTCGTATTAGTGTAGGTATATAAGCTTACATTTTAATCTTTATTTTGTATATTTTACCATAATTCCAAAGTAGTGTGTTTAAAAATTCGTTTAAGTTTATTCCATATTAACTTCGAGTTAATCATATAGCAAAAAAAAAAAAATGTACGAGTATTTGTAATGAATGAAGAGTAAAAAGATATTTGACTTCTGTTAATATTTAAAAACAGATGAAAAATTAATAAAAATAACAAAATTAGCTTTCTGACAAAAGTTAATTAAATAACACAAAAATATTTTCAAATTATCTCAAAAATTGTATGTTTCACTTTTTAGCTATTTTGGCTTTTGAACAAAGGAAAAGAAGTCAAGTGTCAAGAGTTAAGCATTTTTTTTTTACTATTAAAAAAATTAATATAGTTCAAGTGTAACTGTATCCAACTGTTTTGTTAAGTACCACAAATAAAATAGATGACTTTGGATAAAAAATATGTTTAATGTTTAGTTAAGGTGCACACAGCAAACAAAAAACCTTCAATTGAAAGCAAAAGTGACCTTAACAAGAAAATTATAAAAAAACACAAAAAAAAATATATATAATTTGAGCATCAAAAATTATGTTTTCTGCTTAATAATAATTACTGTGTACACTCAAAAAAAAGCAAATAAATAAAAAAAAGTCTGTAAAGTTGGCAAAAAAGTTAGTTGAGTCAGCAAAATTTTTGCTAGGAAGATCCTTACAGAAAGTTTCCTTATATCTGCAAATGTGTTTGTAAATTCAGCAAAATGGTTTGCTGACAGTTAGTTCAATGCAAATAAAAATCGAGTTGTTGAAATCAAAAAAAATGTTTGCTGGATTATTGTGATCAGGATCGTTAACATAATGAAATTTTTGCCGCTTCCCTTTGATTTTTTAGTTATGTATACAAAAAAAAAATTAAATAAATGAAATCAACAGTGGTCACATTTTTTTGTAAGTCTTATAATGGTTGTGTTCAGTGCTGCCAACACAATTTGTTAAAAAGTCGTAATTTTTTTTTTTTTTTAGAAAAGTGTTAAAATAGTCATTTTGACCATAAGAAATCGTCATTTTTAAAACTAATTATATTACACAAAACCAGGAGAAAGTTAACTTAAAATTACGTTTTATTTTACCAATTTGATGTCCTTAATTATCAGCTCCTTTATAAATGTCTCCTACTCTTCAGTTTATATAAAACTCTACAAAATTCCATGACAAAATGCAATATTTTATACATATATATTTTTTTTTGTATTTCGTTTTACAAACTTTTTTGCATTCAAGAAAAGTTTTTATGAAGTTGATCTTTAAATCGGTAAATAAATTCTTTTTGATCGATTTGAGATGCTTTTATCACATTTTATTAATAAAAAAGCATGATAAAGATTTATTAATAAAAACATTGAAAAATTCGATAAAATTTGCAGATTTTTAAAAATTGTCATTTTTCATACAACGAATTTAGTAAAATTGTCAATCGTTATTTTACCATATATCACTGCAAAAATCGTCAAAATTAAGACAAATAGTCAAAGTTGGCAGCTCTGGTTGTGTTTATTTGCATCTTTTCTTTTCTCTCTACTTCGTCTAGACAATATATATAATACGACTGAGTGCTTATCAGCACAATTATGATAGCTACAAAAACTAGTTAAACATTAGTTCAAAATTAGTTTTTTAGTAAAACCGTTTAACTAAAATTACTGAAAGTTAGTTAAATATTTTAAATAGACGTTTAACAAAAACTTAAACAAACATTTTTTTTGTGCATTCAAAAACTTTTAATTTCTAAGAAATTACATGCTAAAAATAAACATAATTTACAATATCCGAGTAAAACATTATAGAGTGTTTTGTGTTTTTTCATCTGAAAATATAGAATATAATATGATATTATATATGCTGTCATTTATAGCCATATACACAGCAAAAAATATTTCTCTAATTTTTTCAATTAAATCGATTTATTGAAAATTTTAAAATCTGTCTATTTAAAATTAATTGAATTAATTAAATATTTGCTGAAATCCTCAACTTGCTTGACATTTTTGTATACTATCGTTGGAAACCTATTGTTTTTGTTTTTGGTTATATTTATATATGCAGTTGTTTTTTGGAAATGTTCATGTATTAGTAACAAATATTGAAAATTCATTTTAATTAGATTTTGTTAACTCTCATTAGGTTTATTACTTTATTAAGTTAAATAATTTTATTATAATGATTTAAATTTAAATATTATATTATGTTAAAACATTATCAAAAAATGTATACTGTAATTCTTGAAGTTAAATTTTGTTTAATAAAAATGTAAGCATTTTTCTTAAACACAAAATGCTAAAAACAATTTAAAAATTATTTTAAAAAAGGCTAATACTTGCAAAAAAAAAATAAAAAAATCAAAATTTTTGTTTGCAATAGAAAGAAAAACTACGTTTCAATAGAAAGAAAAACTAATTTCTGTGTGCACTTGTTGTACTTGTTGTGGGCATTGTGGTGTAATGGTTAGCGTGTTGGACTGTTACACAGATGGTCCCGGGTTCGATTCCCGGTGATGACAACATCAATTTAGAAAAATAATATGTATGAGTTTTCTATCACTTATGTGTAACGCTGCGCCCACCTTCGGTGTTCCCATAGCACTTAGCCCCACCGAAGTAAAATAATGAATCAGGGCTATGAAACAAAAAGCTACAATAAATTCGCCAACTCTACATCAGATGTCGAGCAACAATTGTTCTCGCGCAATTACAGTGTTGCCATGTTTGAAGCCCTTCATCTTTCACCACCTATCATCTCTCCACTGTCCCCTTTACAAAGAAAGCAACACATTAATAAATAGGAAGAATTTCCTGAGTGTTACTTCTCTTTAAAAAAAAAAAAAAAAAAATCTGCTAACTAAATGAGAATTACATGCCGGCTTAAAGTCAATGTTACGAAATTCAAGCTATAATAAACATTTTGTATGGAAACAACACTTTATCCATTTTTTTTTTATCTTTTTGAGTAGGTATACAATATTGATAATTTTTTAATCAATTTAAACATAATTCAATTAAAGAGCTATCAATTTCTAATTGAATCAGCAATTTTCGTTGTTGGCGGAATTTCAACAATTAAAGTTATCGAATCGATGGTTTTCGTGATTGAAATGGGTTTTTACTCTTTTGTGCATATTATTATACGTTTTGTTATGTTGTAACATATCTAACGATATATACATATGATCATAATAAGCCGAGAAAAAAAAATATATATGGTCTTATGTTTTTTCATCTTGAAATATATTATAATATATGATTTCATGTGGTGTCGTGCATATTCATGTATTATATATATATATATTTCTTATATAGCTTATATGTCACCATATATGATTACATATTGTGTTATTAGGGTGGTCCTTATTTTTCAAATTGCGATTTTTGGGGCTGCCCCCCTCTTAAAATATTTGTTTGGGTACAAAAATTCACCATGCAAAAAATTAGAGTCCTAGCATAACGGGAAGATGTCCCGCATCGCCCTTGAAAATCGGACCCCTTGGAAAAATGGGCATAATTTAAAAAAAATTACAAATTTTTTTTCTTCAAAATTAAAAAAATATAAAATAATTTTGTGTTGGGTTTAATCATAACTACTCAGATAAAAAATATTACTTTCCCAGAAAATCGCTAACTTACCCTAACTTTGTGTTAAAAAAATTAATAAATATTTTGGGTGTAAATCAAAGTGACTTTTTTGCATTTTTGAAAATTTTATTCAACAAAAATCAAAAACCTAGTGTTTGCTGTCAAGTATTTTATTAAACACATCTCAAGTATTAAATAAGCCAAGTATTACGGATATCCGTTGGCAAAAATTTTTGTTAGAGCATTTTCATTCTAACGGATTTCAACGTTTTTTTAAATTTGTATAGACTTTTTTTTAACAAGATTTTTGTAATATTTCATCAATGTTATTGTGTATACTATTTTATATAATTGTAATAACTTTATTATAAAGTATAGTTTTTCGTGTTCATAGTTAACCTGTGTTTTCATGGGGTCACAATTGACCCTCGTATTTTAAAGAGTCAAAAATCACAAAGATGAAAAAATAAATTTTTGTTTATGTTTCTAATTGTAATTTATTAACATTTTAAAATTAATTAAAAATAATTATTTAGTATAAATTCAGATATTTGTATTCATATTTAAATTGACTTTTTTGTACATATTCAGGAGTATTTTTAAAAAAAGGTATTTTTAATTTAATAGTGTAACTTTTTTTCCCTCAAAATTATTATTGTGGAAAAGTTTTAAGTTCTAATTTTTACTAAATTGACCTACTCGAAAGACTAGAAACGGTTAACGAAAATTTTTTAGAATAAATATAAATTGAATTATTCCTTTTTTTATTTTATTTATAAATTTTGACACAAAGCTGCATTTTTCTTACGTGGGTCATATTTGACCCCAGGTTAACATGGGTTAACTATCAACAGAAAAAATAGTATTTTATAATAAAGTTATTACAATCATATTAAAGAGAATATACAATAATATTGATGAAATATTATTAAAACCTTGTTTTAAAGTAAAAAGTATTAAAATAAAAAAAAAACCTTGAAATCCCCGAGAATCAAAATGCTCTAAAAAAAAAATTGCCAACGGATATCCACAGTACTTGGCTTATTTAATACATGAGATGTGTTTAATAAAATACCTGACAGAAAACACTAGGTTTTTGATTTTTGTTGAATAAAATTTTCAAAAATGCAAAAAAGTCACTTTGAGGTACACCCAAAATATTTATTAATTTTTTTGACACAAAGTTAGGGTAAGTTAGCGATTTTCTGGGAAAGTAATATTTTTTATCTGAGTAGTTATGATTAAACCCAACACAAAATTATTTTATATTTTTTTAATTTTGAAGAAAAAAAATTTGTATTTTTTTTTTAATTATGCCCATTTTTCCAAGGGGCCCGATTTTTAAGGGCGATGCGGGACATCTTCCCGTTATGCTAGAACTCTAATTTTTTGCGTGGCGTGTTTTGACACCATAACAAATATTTTAAGCGGGGGGTACAGCCAAAATCTCATTTTTATTTTTCGCCCATACAACGAAAGACCACCCTATTGTGTTATATATGAGAATTTATAATTATATATGCCTATAGATCTATCATATCTTATTATATATAGCATATATGCTTAATATTTTATTTTATAAAGGTTAATATTTAAAAATATATCGTTATATATGTTATATACCTTAACGTGTAATTTAGGAATATTTTCTTTTTCTTTAACTTTTCTAAAATCTATTTTGAAATATAATATTAGCATTAATTTTCTCTAAAACTTAATATTGATTTGTTGTTTATTTAAACTACTAAATACCTTCTAAATGTTTAAAAATGTCTCAAACATATAGTTAAGTTTGTTTTAATTCCCGTCGATAAATAATATTTATTTAAATAACTACCCTGGTAGAAATTGTCAACCGTACCAAAAAAATAGTACTGGCAAACCACTGCTATTATGGTAAAACCCACCCTGTTAAAAATACCAAAAAGTACCAAATAAAAAATTAATATTGTACTATGGAAACAATATTTTGATTGCAAAGTATATGTTTTGCCAGTACCACCAGCAACATTTTATGCCAATATTGTTTTTACCAATTAGAAACATTTTTTTATATATATATTATTATATATCAAACATTTAAATATGATGTATAATACTAAGACCGAACTGTATTGTTGCTTTTTAAATGTGTTTATATTATACACATTTCTCAAAATTTATTTAATTTAATTTAATTCAAACAAGTTTTCAATTTATTTTTTGATCAATGGTTATAATCTTTAACTTCAAACTCATATGTATATTAGTTCTCATGTAGTGAGTAAACTAGTTCATATGAATGTTTGATGTTTGGCATGGGATTGTTACCGCTTTCAAAACGTGTTCTGATGATGGGAACCTAGAAAATTCCCGAAATAGATCTATCAACACATTCCTGAAAGGATCAAATAATAAATTTGAAAACAAAAAACTCTATAGATTATTTGTTAGGACAATATCCTAATGAAGAAATATAGAGTATGGCCTCGAACTTGAATAATTTTCATTTTCATTGCACAATTAAAGGTCGAAAAAAACATAATTTTTATTTTTAATAAAAATTATAACAAACTTGTAATTTAAGCTATTTTAAAAGCACGAAAGTTTTTTAATTACCATTATTATGCCAACGGTGTCAATTTTGCTCAAACCAACGGTTGGCCACTGTTATCAATCGTGTAACAGGACAATACTGAATGTTAAACGTTCTGCCAACGCATAACCGACCGTAGCCGACGCTTTGTCCACACTGTGCCGATTATACTTTTCTGCCTGGGTATATTTATTAAATAAACATCTAATTTATCTAAAACATTTAAACACTTCATTAATAATAATCTTCCCCTTAAATTATAAAATAAAACAAAAATTTGCTCACGCCATTAATAAAATCAATAATTGTATGGCTTAAGGCCTTAAACTAAAAATTATTACCACATCGCTATTCAACATTGAAAGTAGGAGTTATTTGTAAATTATGTTCATTTAAAAATTATTTTATAAAAAAGCATCATTACACAGATTTAGTTATAACTCATTTAATAACACTAGTTGACATCGAATATGAAAAATAAACGCCAGTACATTACAAAATTAAACAAAATTTGATATTCATTTTTTTTTTGTAAATTCAGGTCTTTTTAATAACGAGGCCAAAGTTCATAAAAATCGCCATTTTGACAATTTTTTAAATCTTATAACATATAATGAAATTCTAATAGTTTAATCGTCATGTTCAGACATTTCTAAATTTGTTAGCATTTCAGGTTTTTAAATTTTAAGATCTAAAAAATAGTCTAAAATAGAATTTTTATGGACTTAGAGCTCTTAAACAAAATGTTTAATTTTGGAGACCATATTCGGATTTAACGTCAAGAGTTTAATCAAAAAAAGCTTAATTGCGTTCAATTCTCATTAGAAAATTTTAAAAAATAGCTAAAAACTCAATATTTTTTAAATTTTTACTTAATATTTTCACAAAAAGCCTAAAGTGCGGGGAAGATTTTTTTCTCGTTTATCAGACACAATAAAATGTCACCTAGTGTAATTTATATATGTCAATTTGTTTATTTATCAAATTAAAGTTTTATAACTATTTTGTTATTTGTTATAACTTACATAATTTCAAGTCTTATTATTAGGGTTTTCAAATTCCCTACTTTTTTCGACTCCCGGGAAACGGGAAATTTTTTCGAACATTCCCGGGAATTATTGCGATTTTCAAAATAAATATTCATTAAGCTTTTGATAGTAAAATCTTCTTTTTTTTAGGAGAAAGGGGAATATATAATTAAATTTAAGGATCACTGTTTATTCGGGAATTTTTTAACATTTATTTTACTAAAAACAACTCTAAATATTTTTTTTCAAAACTTTTTAAAAATTTGTTTTTATATCGTGGATATGATTTTGTTCTTAAAAACTAGTCCTTGGTCCATTCACAGAGACATATCTTCAGATTCAAATGCCTAGTTAGCGAATAGTTCCGTCATTTATAATAGTAAGAGTAACCTGACCTCACATCCCGCTTTTAATTATAACACTTTAAAGAGGATTATTTTTTTTCGCAAAAATCACGCTTATTCATATTTTAGTACTTCTTAATACAATCATGAAGAATTCTAAAACTTTTTAAGAATATTGGACATCGTTTAAGTTTTTAAGTTTTAGAAATGTAGGAGTTTTTTATTGAAATTTAATCTGTAGGTTTTGAGAGAAAGATGTTTTTTCAATTAAAAATTCTTCTCTTATTAGAGTTTGCGTGGTTTTGATCAGATTTTTTTTTTATAATAAATTTCTTTATTGGAATCAGCGAATTTTATATAGCAACATTTTTTTTTATTAAACAATTACTCCATAATAACTGAAGTATTTTAGAATTTGAGAATTTTATCAAAATCATTTTTATTTTTACTATATCCCTTCACACTAAAGAGATCTTTCTAAAATCTTTTTAATTGGAATACTATGGGACTTTGACCATAGTATTCCAATTAAAAAGGTTTTATAAAGATCTCTTTAGTATGAAGGCATATAGTAAAAATGAAAATGATTTTTATATATTTAATTTTAAGACTCTGATAAATATGTTAGTTTCAGATAGTCTCCTAACCTCTTACCAAACGATTTTAGCAAAAAATGTCGTATTGATAAAATAAGGATTTTTACACAAAAAATATAAATAACTCTATTTTGTACCAAAGTGCCATTGTTGGGGCAGAGAAATTAAAATTTTCCTACGGATTTTCCTTCCACTTTTTGTTTTTTTTTTTAATATAAGAGTCTAAAACTTCAATTCCAGAATATATTGGTATTAAATTTAAACAAAATTAGACAAAAATATGTAAAAAATTTAAACGTTTTTAGGATAATATGAATTTTTTGCTGTTTTACACATTTTTAGTTAAGCAAACATTATTATTTTAGTGTTTTTAATAATTCCCGGGAATTAAGACAAAAATTCCCAGGAATCAAGAAGTATACAATCGACAAAATTCCCGGTATTTTCTTCCCGTTAATTCCTGGGTTAAAAACCCTTCTTTTTATGCATAATGAAACTTTTTTGTTGTCAATATATTGGCATCAATTAATTGACTAAGCATTTATTTGCTCATATTTAATAAAATTAACAATAACAAATAAGTACACGCTAACATTTATTGATAAATCTTTAAAATACAGTCAAAATACAGTAAAACTCGCTTAAGACGAACTCGGTTAAGACGAACCCTCGGTTAATACGAACTAATTTAAAAGTCCCGACGTTTTGGCAACAATTTTCATACAAAATACGTCGGTTACTACGAACCCTTGGTTATTACGACCTGTTTTAAGCAGTCCCAAAAACTCGTTTTCATACAATTTATCCGTTTTATGGGATAGACTTAGTATGAATTCCATATCCGTGGATGACTTTCTAGATATAGATGCTAATGTTTTGACGTCACATACTTTGTCAGGTAAAGAAATATTGGAAATTGTTAATCCTCCCGATGTTGAAAATTTGTCAAGTGATGAAGAAGTCGAAATGGAGGAGAAGTACCTAATATACAAACGGTAACCAATAGCTTAATAAACATAAAAAAAAATTATTCGAACAAAATCGTATGCCGAAGAAGCTGACAATCATATTTTGGTAAAAAACTTATAACGAGTGAAATCGTTAATTCAGTCATTCAGAAAAAAATAACAGTTTTTTTTTAAATGAAGAATTTTAATTGAATTTTTAATTGTGAATGCATGAAATGCTAATTTATCTTTTATTTGTGTAAAAATCTGAATAATCTTGTTTTTGCTTTAATAAATACATATTTTTTATCGTTAAAAAAAACTCGCTTAATACGGACCTCGCTTAAGACGAACTATTTTTTTTGGTCCCTCGGATTTCGTCTTAACCGGGTTTTACTGTATCTTCAAAATAAAAATTAAAGTTTAACAATTATAAATTGTCACAGCGGGGTATCAAATAGCAGCATTAATATAAATGAATTCCCCACAGCTTGTCAAAGATACTACATGTCTAGGTGTAACATTGTTTCAAAAAAGGGCTGGTAAAATTAATTTGGACATAAAAGAAAGCAGAAAAAATTTGTATATATTTTCCAATCTTATCTAATATTTTATAACAGTATTTGGCAACTTCTCGCCTACTGGTTATATATATATATTTTTTTTTCGTCCAAAAATTGTCTGAAGTAGATAATATTTACAAATTTTTAAGAAAAGAAAAAAAATCCTTTAAAAATGTCACGACTGTGAGTTGCACGCACGACATTTAAAAAATTATATCATATATATGGCAGAACTCCTACACTGATAATAATGCATGCATAAAAATACCAATAAATGTCAAAATAACAAATATTTTCGTAAAATAAACCAATGTTTGTTCATTTTACAAAAGTTTTTGTTGTTTTGACATTATTTTCGTATTTTAAGCATGGATTATTATGAGTGTAACGAATGCGACAATTAATAGGAAATTTACACACTTAAGTTAGTCTAGTTACTAAAAATGGGATTAACTGTTTAATCAATCACTGAACAAATTGATTAAACTATTTTTTTATCTTTTTGATTAGCAGTTAATCCAACTTTTCCTCTGCTTACCATTTCTACTATCAATATCAAAATAACTAAAATTTTTGTAAAATAACAGAAAACTCGTCCATTTTACAAAATATTTCGTTGTTTTGACATTTTTTTTCGTATGTTTTGCCTGGATTGTTATGAGTGTAGTAGTGTCCGTAAAATTGTAGTGTGCGTAAAATTACGAAAAAATTTCATAATAACAAAATTTTTGTAAAATAAACGAAAATTTGTACATTTTACGAAAGTTGTTGTTTTATCAATAATTTCGTATTTTTATTTTAAAATATCGGAACATAACATTTTGCATTAATAATTTTAGTAGGGTAAATGGGCAAAACTGCACTTTATGGGTCGTTCCTAAAAAAAAAATATGACCCCCTCCGGAATTAAAAAATAAATTATTTTTTTATATCTTCGGTTTTTTGGGCCGTGTCCCCAGGTGCCCCCCAGGGCCCAAAAGCCTGCATGCGTAGAAACATATAAAAGTGTTTACTCAAATGAAAGGAAATTTCTTCAAGATTTTAAAAATTATATAATTTTTATGATCCGTGTTACTCTAGAGCTATTTTGAGTATGTTTTAAGTACATAAATGGGGAGGAAGTTTTTTTTTAAGAGTTTTTGGTTATTTTTGTAAAGTTTACTGTTCAATAATGAATTGTATATGAGAACATGACTTTTTAGTGGCTATCGTTTTCATTACCCAGGCATAACCGCGTGGAGTATAACATTTTTGGGCTTAGTCCGTCCATAGCACGGCTTCGCTGAGGAAAGTTTTTCTGCGTGACCGGTCTTCGGTCGGGAATAGGAGTTTTCTACAATATGATAGGCAGTTTAGTGGCTTCTTTCAGTAAAGTTTTTTCTGCGTGACCGGCCTTCGGCGGGCTTAGGGTTTTTCTCCTATGTGACAGGCAGTTTAGTGGCGTCATTTAGTAAAGTTTTTATGCGTGACCAACCTTCAGCCGGGCTTAGGGGGTTTCTCCAATGGGATAGGGAGTTTAGTAGCTTCGCTGTGTAAAGTTTTTTCTGCGTGACCGGCCTTCGTGCGGGCTTAGGGGTTTTCTCCTATGTGATAGGCAGTTTAGTGGCGTCATTTAGTAAAGTTTTTATGCGTGACCAACCTTCGGCCGGGCTTAGGGGGTTTCTCCAATGGGATAGGGAGTTTAGCAGCTTCGCTGTGTAAATTTTTTCTGCATGACCGGCCTTCGTGCGGGCTTAGGGGGTTTCTCCTATGTGATAGGAAGTTTAGTGGCGTCATTTAGTAAAGTTTTTATGCGTGACCAACCTTCGGTCGGGCTTAGGGGGTTTCTCCAATGGGATAGGGAGTTTAGTAGCTTCGCTGTGTAAAATTTTTCTGCGTGACCGGCCTTCGGGCGGGCTTAGGGGTTCTCTCCTATATGATAGGCAGTTTAGCGGCATCGCTGAGTAAAGTTTTTCCATTTTGCGATTTTATGAAAAAAATTTATTTCCTTGTAATTTCGATGTATTTCTAAGTGTTTTTCAAAATAGCGCTTCAGACAAAATTTGTAAACGGGTATAGAGGCCGCTACGTATCATAGATCCTAAAAATAATATAATTTTTGAAATGCTTAGGAAATTTAATTTCATTAGAGTACCCACACTTGTATGTTACTACGCGTACCGGTTTTTGGGACCGGGGGCACCACGGTCTCCGGCCCCCTTAACCGGAAATAGATTTTTTTTCTTAATTCTGCAGGGGACAACCTTCTTTATTTTTTGGAGAACGCCCTATAACACATACAGTTTAGCCGGGTAAATGTGTGCAGTTTGCCAGTGCTTGCAGGTTGCCATATTTGAATATTTGTGCAGTGCTGATTTTTCATTCAATTAACATAGTCCAAGAAGAATTCGAAAAATATCATTAATTTGCTTTTTTTAATTTCAAATTCCATCAGAATGCAGGTTTCCACCTTAGAAGGAATGCAGGTTGCCACCCCAATATTTTGCTCTGGTTTATAGTGAGGCAAAAGCCTCTGAAAAGCACCACCTTAGAAGGATTGCAGGTTGCCACCCCAATATTTTGCTCTGGTTTATAGTGAGGCAAAAGCCTCTGAAAAGCACTATATTTATCAAGAGTGAAAAAGTTTGCCGATTTTTTCGCTAGACTAACAAAAAATGTTATAAAGCCACCACAAGGCATGTTTAAAATGTTATAAATGGAATACTTAACCCATACGATTTACCTTTGGATTACACTACTCGACAGTATTTTTATACAAACTTTCTAAAAAAAATTGGTTTTCATTGAATTAATTTCTGATTGTTTGATATTTACTTTGTCACTTAAATTGACTTTGAGTCAAAGAGGATATTTTAAGTGAGTTATTTTTAAATTTGTTTTATGGCAGCTCGACCCAAGAACATATAGGTTCGATAGACTTTTAGACATTCTAACTATATTCTTTTAGTTTTTGACACATTAATTAACATTATTTCACACAAATAATTTTCCTTAGACGAACTCGTCTTGTAAACAACCGCGCACTTTGAAATTTTCAACAAATAATTTGATTTTGTATTTCAAAAAAGTCAATTTGAATTTGTATTTTTTTATGCTGCAACTTCAAAAGAAGCCATCAATACATATCTAACTCAAAACTATTAAATTTTCCTATTTTATTAGTACTTGCACTAAAAGTAAAAAGCCAGTAAAAATATTTGTTAAAACTACTAAAAATTAATTGAATGTGCTAAATATTAATAAGATAAGAATAGTGAAAATAAATCGACTAAATCTACAAAACTTTAGTTTTATCTGAGCTTAATTTAAGGTAAATGGAAGTTAAAAATTGATATGCTAAAATCCGCATCAATTCAAATTTGTTTTTATATGCAATGAAAAGAATAGAATAAAATTAGTGAACATTTTTCTAAAACTACTAAAAATTAAATCAAAACTACGCCGCAGGAAAAATTCTTAAAACTGGTAACTTTATTGCTAAGCATTGTTTAAGTAAATAAGAATAAAAAAAAAATCTGTTAAATCTAGAAAAATTTTGTTATATTGTAGCTAAATTTTAGTTAATTTCAAGTAATAAATAGACAATAAAAAATCAAAAAAAAAAAATAAAATTTTCATATACGAAGAAAAATAAGACCTTCTGAAATCGGCAGTTTACGATTTTTTAACAAATATTTCTGTTGATTTTAAAACTTAAAGTTATTAAAAGTAATTAGTAGACAAAATTTTAGTTAATTAAACAAAATTTTAGTTAATTAAATTAGACAATAAAAAATCACAAAAAAAATCATATTTTTATATGAGAATAAAAATCAGATCTTCTGAAATCAGCAGTTTACGATTTTTTAAAAATATTTCTGTTGATTTTAGCAAACTTTAATTTTATTTGCATTCAACAAAATTTAAATTAAAAATCGCAAAATTTTTTCGGTCTTACGTGTTTGTTGCTGGTCTTTGCCTACAAATATATATCCAAAGCTTTTACTGATTTTAGCAGGGTAAATAGCTATTTTCAATTAACTAAAATTCAACTCCGATATAATTAAAATTTTGCATATTTAATTGTTTTATTTTTGTTGTTCTTACCTTATTAATAATAAGCAAAAACAAAAAAACTGCACACAGAAAACAGTGTTGTAATTGCAACCGAATTTTTTGCCAACCGAATTTTTGTGGTTCCACGTACTATCATTATTATTAAATTTTAATACTACACAAAAAAAAAAAGTTTGTAAAGTCAGCAAAAAATTTTGCTGAGTCAGCAAAATTTTAGTCAGGAGGGTGCTAGCAAAAAAATTGCTAATGTCAGCAAAATCTTTTGCTGAAAATCAGCGAGCTGATTTTTAGCAACAAAATTAGTAGATTCAGCAAAACTTTTGCTAACAGTTAGTAGATTAGAAATAAAAAAGCCTTTGTAAAAATTAATAAATTTTTTGATGAATTTTAGTAGACTGAAAAAAAAAACGCAAAAAATTGTAAAAAAATTGTAATTTAGTTAATATATTTGCTGAAAATCATAAAACATATTTTTGTGATTCTTTACAATAATTACGAAATATAAAAATTTTCATTTTCCCACATTGACGACATGAATTAATTTAATATCTGAAAATATATAGAAATAAATATATATAACATAACAAAAATTTTCTTTCAACTACTTACATCAATGGTTGTCTAAATGATGCTTTCTTTTAAAGGACGCAACTGCCGAAGATAATTATAGAAACGAAACGAAAAAATAAACAAAAACAAACGAAACGAAAAAAACAACCCTTTTTTGCAATAAGAAAAAGGAACCATACAAATCTACCTAAGATGTGTGTCTTTGTCTTTCGCTTTACTCTGTCTACATGTCTGTATACATATGTTTGTTTGCAATTTGACCACACTAGATTATTAATCTATTAACATTTATTATAGAAATACATATTAAATTTAAATATTTTCTTTTGTCTTTTATTTTATTAATAGACAATTATTTTCACAAGCCGGTGACAACGCAAAATTTAAGTTGTTTTAATCCTCAATTTTGTTTTATGTATGAAAAAGAGATACAAAAGTCTTCCATGGTTGATTTTTTTATATGTCTTTTAGAGTTGTACTTTTTAGTATCATTTTCCTCTTCTCTACTACATCTTGACATGGCGCGACATCTGCTTCATTCTGCGTATATCTTTCAATCTGGTTGTCGTCCACACTATTAATGTGCTTATCAGCACAATTGTTTTTTTTAGCAAAATTAATTAGTAAAACATTAGTATATTAGTAAAGCATTAGTATAAAACAGTTAAGTGCTGAATAAGTATAACAAAAATTTTAGCTGAAAACACGATTTTAGCAAAAAAATTTGCTAAAAAATAGTATACCTGATTTACAAGACGTTTTACTAACTTTTGTACTAACTTATTTTTTTGAGTGTATTGTAACAACCGACATTTATTTACAAATTTCGAATTTTTATTATAACAATTGAATATTTTATGTTTATTGACAAAAATTAATATTATTAATAAAAAATTATAAGCCTCGAACTGGGCTTGAACCGGCGATCTCCCGATTGTCAGGCAATTACTTTACCTCTAGCCTAAACCCAATTTAAATATGTTTTTTTTTTAAATTTCAACTTTGAACATTTTTTTGTTTCAAATTTAAATATTTGTCTTAAAATAGATTTGTGTGTACAATAGAAATTCGGTTGCTAGTCTCAATAATTAATTAGAGTTGCCAAAACTATAAAAAAAAAATTATATTATTTTAAAATTATTTTATTAGTAAAAAATTCTTCTCCGCGAACTGGGCTCGAACCGGCGACCTTCTGCTTGTCAGTCAATTACTTTATCTCTACCCTAAACTCAATTTGAATTTGTATTTTCAAATTTTACCATGAATATTTTTTTTTTTCAAGTTTCAATATTAATGTCTAAAAATAGATTTGTATGTACAACAGAAATTGGGTTGCTAATCTTAATGTTTTATTAGAGTTACCAAAATTATTAAAACAATTTTATATTATTTTAAAATTGGTAACGAAAACTTATATTTGAGATAGAGTGATTGTTTTTTTTTTTGCAGGAGGAACTAATATTCGATTTTAACTGCAAATATTTTATTCAAGAAATAAAATATCCGAAAAGTGGTTGGTTGTTGGTATTAAAGGTAAAGTAGAAGATAATATTTTTTCAATATTGATAAGGAAAACCAATAGTTTGAATGATGTGACTGTGCTTTGGTTAATTTTATATATTTTCTGTTTACAATATAGTTTAATTATTCTGATGATGAATTTTAAGTACTTACAATTAAAACTATTGAATAATGATTAAATTTTGTTGGTTACAATGGAACTCCAACTAATTTATTCTCTGTATGTGTACACAGAGAAAAACTATCTGAAATTCGGTTACTACGACTTAAATTCAGTTATTACGAATTTCAGTCGGTTAGCACAACTTAACATTAGTGTTCACAACAAAGTTTTAGTTGCAATACCCAAAATACTTAGAAATCTAATGTAAATATCGTTGTACTAACTTAATTTATAAATACCATGTAACATGTCACAGACCTAACCTGGCACATGTCCCCGAACGTTGCCTTCTAGAATAATTTTCTGACATGGATTTTTGTCGCACATGCAATTATACTATGTGATAATTTCTACAGTTCTTTTTGAATCATTTCATTATTAGGTCCGATGTGTAACAGTCAATGGATTGATTGTTTCTGCACCGATTGCCATTTTTTATACACACCTAATTATTTTGCACCAGTTCAGAGTTACTTCACAATTTCTACTGTTACAGCCCTAGTTACTTTGGTCCGCTTTAGTGTTATGTTAGTTTTTTTCGAGTTACATGATATATCATGAATAAACCAGCCAAAGTGCTGCCACCATTTAAATAATCACGTGGTTGGATATTTTGCTGAAATTGCCACTCTTTCATACACCGAAGTCTTGGTTTATACCAGTTTTGCGACGTGTCTCCTTTTCACATATCACAGATTTGTCACTTCGGATGAATCGACCCTTCATTTCCCGTAGGGTTAATATCAATATATTCAGATTTCTCAATACTGATACCACCCATGTATACAGAAGATATTGGTGACCCCATGTCCCTATGGGTCATCAAACAACATTGGGTCTTACGAGCATTAGAATCGAACCTATTCGCACAACCACAACCAGAGATTGTAATTTTTGCTGATATTAGCAATTTTTCTGCAAGGAACCTCTCAGAAACACCGTTACTGAATTTACTTACTTTTTTTTTGAGTGCATTTAACTGAAATTTGTCGCATGAGTTCACATCTATAACAACTCTTATAGTGTGATATCTGATAAAACTCGATATAAAACGAGAGAATTCATCACCTACGCTAAAAGCAATAAGCTTTGACACAAATGCTTTATGCCACACTCGATCGAACACATTAGAAATTGCTTGATCAACCACTTTGCTCTCACGAAATCAGTGAATGGACCGACACCAACGCTCCGAAAGAAACGCCATCAGATCTACCGTAAAACTACTTCTATGAAAGCCATACTGTCGAATATTAAAAAGTGAGATAGATTTGAGATAGCTAACAAGGTGGTAATTAAACATGCTTACCATCGAGAGCGCTGAACAGATTGCAATTGGGATTGTAATTGTCAGGGTAGTTAGCCGTACCCTTTTTTCGAGAGCGAAAGAATATCATGGGCATTAGGGCGGGTCGATTTATTTTTCGACAATTTCCCTATGATTTCCGTATTCTATGGGTTATTCCATGAAAATTTGCCGAAGGAACCATACCTCTATCGTTAAAATCGAGTCCCCTACTTTTTGTTGGTAGATTTTTTCCCAAATTGACGTTCGTATGAAATATTACCTACACGTTCACATCCATAACTCAAAAACTATCGATCGGGTTTAATCGCCAGTAGGAAAGGTGAGCTCATTTTGATCAATTTACAAAAAAAAATCTCCAACATTGGTCCAACGGTTCAAAAGTTACGGGCATTTTTGTCCAAATTTTGGAGCATTTTTCCATTTTTTTCATGATTTTGTCCAAGAATATTACTTTTATGGCCATTTTTTTGGCTCAATTTTTTTGACTTACGAAGCTTACGAACCTTACGTTACGACTGGACTGATTTCCACTACCGGAAAGTTGAGCTCAAAAATTGCTGATTGTGAAAATCTTCCGGTATGTAATTTTTATAGCTGCTTCTTTACCATTTTTCATTCTATTTTTTAGCTTTTTTGTTTTCTTTTCAGGTGGTAACCGATTTTGAGGAAATCGCTTTGGAAAATATGCCTCCTGGTGATTTAAATCCAGAAGAATTATCTACTGATTCGAGGTACTTGATGTTAATGGCCAATGCAATTTCTAATGGTGTGGTTCCTGCGGACTTGTCTCACATAAAACCAGGGCCGATTGCACATTCTCGTTGGCTGACCAAAGCCAATAGATTATTACGGTTTTATGTGACAACTAATAATCCAACTGAAAATTTAAAAATTCTGGCTAACTATATAATAAAAGTATACACGCCAATGTATTTCAATGTTAAGTATTATAGCTCTGCCGCATACGGTAGTACATTACTTTTTAAATTTATTACTTGGACACGATTTTTACCACCGAATTTACTTGGAGTTGTAAATACAGTAATTCAAGATAATCCATATTTTGCACACTCAGAAAATATCTTGATGATAGAATGGAAAAAACGAAACATTGCTATAAAGAAGATTTTACATTACCGAAGAGATATTGTCGACCCAACGGAACTTAGAGTTTATAAAAAATCTCTTATAAACTTTAATTGTACGGAATATACAAATATGATTGATTTAAATGACGATACCATTTTATTCGAACCACCGTTTACGCAAAGTTATTCGTATGAACATTTGGAGGGATATTTAAATTACGAAGTGCCACCGTTCGATGATCCACAAATTCCTTTACACATTCAAGGAATGGAAAGACATGTCCAATTGCTGGCTGCCACTGCTAAACGAGTTGCAGGAAAGAATGTAGAAGGCGCTATGGCGACGACATTAGAAAGCCGTACGAAAACACCCAGACTTGAAAGCAAACAAGACTTTCAGAAAAAATAATGTTTTTTTCACATTTTGTCTTTTACTACACTCAAATTGAATATTTTTTTTTGATAATAGGTTGATAGATACTTTATTATCTCTTAATTTGAATTTTTGTAGAAAAAAAAATAAAAAGGGAAAAAAATCAAAAAGTTGGTTTTATGTGTTATTTTGTTTTAGCAATATCGCATGAATTAATCAACCGAATTCGATAAATTTGGGCTTAAACTCTTCGTTTTGAATTGTAAATTGAATTAAATAATGGATTGAGCCAAAAAAATGGCCATGAAAGTGATATTCTTGGACAAAATCATGAAAAAAATGGAATAATGCTCCAAAATTTGAACAAAAATGGCCGTAACTTTTGAACCGTTGGACCAATGTTGGAGATTTTTTTTTGTAAATTGATCAAAATGAGCTCACCTTTCCAACGCGCCTACTGGCGATTAAACCCGATCGATAGTTTTTTAGTTATGGATGTGAACGTGTAGGTAATATTTCTTACGAACGTCAATTTGGGAAAAAATCTACCAACAAAAAGTAGGGGACTCGATTTTAACGATAGAGGTATGGTTCCTTCGGCAAATTTTCATGGAATAACCCATAGAATACGAAAATCATAGGGAAATTGGTGAATTTTTTCACTCCCTACAAATCGACCCGCCCTAATGGGCATAGTATGTGATACTTTTTCGAGCTGATGCAGTGGTTGATTGCTTTCCGGCAGAAATGAATTTCCTTCGAAGAATTCAGCCAAAAGGTTGGCTTTATCAACCGGGTCGGTGAATAATTGTTCATCTTTTATAATAGTTGGGAAAGAGGAACTAACATTATACCTTACTCTTTTACCGAATGGGTCTTACTACCAGGAGTATGAACTTTAGCATATAGCACACGTAGCGCACTGTTCGTGTAGAAGTTTTTCATGTCTAAATACTTTGGCACATTCAGTTCTCGCCTGTTTGTGCAGCCATTCAGTATTGTCGTTCTTATTCACAAGCCAATTACTAAATACTGAAGGCCAATTGGATCTGACAGCATTTTTGCAGTTGTCAACAGTTGTGTTCAAGTTTAGCCGTAATGAACTTTGAAGGAATAGAAACTTTTATTCTCAGCAAATCACACTTTCTTCCATTTTCGAAGCGGCATCAACATCGTTGTCCAAGAAACATAGTTCCCAGTTGAATTGCCGATACGTATCGTTAACTTGAACCCAACGATTCTTTTCATAAATAAAAACACAGCGTTTTGTTGGCTGAATGTGAAAGGCTACGAAGCTGGGAGTAGGAAAAGGATGCGGAAATGGTGCAGTGATCTGAGTTAACTTTTACTATAAAAACGTTTCGCCTAAAAGGTGTGTTGACCCTATATTGGTTTCTTCCTCAAACCCTTAAATAAACAGAATGTATAATTTAATTAATACAATATAATAATTAACTACAATTGTGGCAAAAATATTAGCACTTATTCTAGAAATTAAAATTAAATTCTTAATATCTACACATTCAATGAGTGATGATATTAAATGAATTTTTGCTTGGAACTCGGAAATTGAAACTTTTCATTAAACTAATTCAGGTTTTCATAAAATTTTATGAAATATTTAATTTTAATTACTAAAAATTTCATTCACTCAATGAAAAAGTTTTATTAAAAAAACAAGTTTCATAAAAAGTATGAATCTTTTCATTTATAGTTTTTAATTTAAAGACATTTTTCGTTCATTTCGTGAAGAAAAGTTTCGCTAGATTAGTGAAAGTTTTTATTATTTTTCGTCCACTAAAATTTTCTCTATGTTCTCAAAATATTTGCAAAGTATGTTTCGGGAGCTAAAAATCAAAACTTTATGACCACAAATGTATTAATAAAATTAACATTATACAATATCAAGATTTGTACATGATTAACCTGCAGCGATAGTATTTATAAATTATATTTACTTTTTCATTGCCTTTAGGAATTTAATAACTAATGAGTAAGGCAACCAAAAATAAGCTAGAGCTTGTTTATTCCCTGCGGGAAATGGACCAGTCATTGGTATGGTGACGTGACTAGAACTTTGTGTGTATGAACCAGTCCAAGTTTCAGTTCTGTTAAATGAAAGTGACCGGTACTTTTAACATGGGCTTGTCATAGAAGGTGACTATTGCTACCTGTGGAGCACTGTGTGACGTGGCGAAAAACTTGACCAAGGTAACCTATCACCGTACCGACTGAAATTAATATGCTACGGGACAAGTTAGAAATATTTAGTGTCAAAGTATGACCTTTTTAGAATTTATGTGACATGCAACACTGGTTAAAAAATTATCACGTGACTGGTATAGGTGGACGTATCGAAGAACTGGAGAATAATTTTTGAAGGAAAACTAGTCACATAATTAAACAAAACATAATTAGCAAGTAACCCGCCACTTTTTATTCAGAGTGTGTCACATTATGTACGGGTTGATAAATAGCCTGTCCGGAACCAGTCACTGCACTTATCCAAAACAGCGTGTCATACCACCTGTTCAAAAAGCTTCAAAAAGGCACAACAAAAATTAGTTTATTTTGTCTACACCCAAACAAAAAACTATAACATTAAATTCGTTATAACAATTTAAATTTGAAAAAGTACGTAAACTAGTCAAGAAGTCCGGATGTTTAAAATATAGATTTTTTGCAAATGTTTTCTTTATTTCAGTAACAAAATATATACTCAGTTTCAATTTTGTTCCCAAAGAAATTCTTAAAAATCGCCAATTACTTACACATAAAAAATCGTTACCAAAAATCTTGTAAAATATCTAAACACGATATTTCGAAACCAATATGCAGAAATTTTGAAATTTTAATTTATATTCTTGTAAAGTGTTGAATAAGTAAAGTAAAGTTTTTGAATAAGTTGTGCAAAAAATTATATTCTGGTGATAGTTTTTTCGTAGCGATATTTTATGTGTAAAATCGCCATTCACTCGGAAAATGGCCAGTCGGCATTTCGAAAATTAACTTGCGAGAAATCGCCATATCTGACAAACTTGGTTCTGTATTCAGTTATTTGAAACCAGTGGAGTGTTACGTCTTCATTTTTACTGTCACAAAGTCGGTACATAAAAAATTCCTTTACTGTTGTGTCCACTTTGCAGCAGTCAAGAAACTGCATTCTTCGGTACTAATTGCCATGTTTTTATCCACTGCTAACGGTTTTCAACCAGTTCAATGGCCAGTACCAACTTCAACTGCAACGACCCTAGTTGCTTCGGTACACTTTGATGTTATGTTATTTTTCTCCAGCTACGTGATATATCTGGTACCAACCAGTGAATGTTTTGTCACCATAACTATTGTCACGTGATTAGATTTCACCCAAATTAACACTTTTTGGTGCACCACAATTTTGGTTTCACCAGTTTCGTGACGTGCTCCCCAATCATATATCACAGAATTACCACTTTGGATCAATCGACCCTTCATTTCCCGCAGGGTTATTTGAAAGGATAGAACTATTCAGACTAAATACAAGTTATGATCATGAAATAGTGAAAATTTATAGCTATGTTCTATATATTTATTTTTTTTATTTTTTTATTTTATTTTATTCTATCCCAGGAAAAAATTACAAATTCCAAAAAGAAGGTCATGCCCACACTAAACACCTTCCAACGATAGAGTCAAAAAAGCAAGTAGTATTGTAATCAATTCTTTAAATAATTCTAAAAATTTATCTTATATATTTTTTCAAACAAATTTTTATTTGCAGGAAAATAAGGCAAAATTTCAGTTTATGGGGGACACCCCTGGAAAAAAAAAATGCCACTCCCCCTTAAATGACCCCAGGAGTGCGAAAATCATAATGAATAAGGGGGCTCACGCCCCTTATGGGCGTGGCAGTCGAAAAACGACCCGGCCCACCTACGTAGACAATATGGGTATCAAATGAAAGCTAATGTCTTCACGATTCCAAAAATAGCCGTAGTTGCCAGATCGGGCGATTTTTGTAGCCGATATGGCCATTTTGGCAAAATTTGGGGTGGGGGAAATTTTTTTTTTCCTTTTTTTTTTGCTTATATTTTGTTAAAATCAAACAAAAATGAGCATTTTGTGCGAAAAGATTACTATTGTTAGCGTTACCCAGGGATTACCTCTTGAAAGCTTCTGATTGGTTAATGAAATTTTGTTATACTGGCTTCGCTTAGTAAAGTTTTTTCTGCGTGACCGGCCTACGGCCGGGCTTAGGGGTTTTTAACTCCAGTATGTCTTAATTCTAGACGGCGGGGATCTCGAGTGCTCGGCCTCTGGCCGAGCTAAAAAGAAATAAACAAAAAAAAGTCCTTCCCCCCATTTTATAAAAATTAACATATCTTCCTCAAATTCTGGACGATCTGGCAACTACGGGTATTTTTGGAATCGTGAAGACATTTCCTTTCATTTGATACCAATATTGCCTAAGTAGGTGGCATGGGTCGTTTTTTCACCCCCGCCCCTATTTAACAAAAATGGCCGTATCGGCTGCAAAAACCGCCCGATCTGGCAACTATGGCTATTTTTGGAATCGTGAAGACATTAGCTTTCATTTGATACCCATATTGTCTACGTAGGTGGGCCGGGTCGTTTTTCGACTGCCACGCCCATAGGGGGCGTGAGCCCCCTTATTCATTATGATTTTCGTACTCCTGGGAACATTCTGAAGGGGATGGCATATTCAGATTTTTTCTCTAGGGGTGTCCCCCATAAACTGAAATTCAGCCGAAAATAATACTAAAAACAGAAATTGCATGTTGCAAAAGTTTTGTTAAACTGTGGTTTGGTTTAAATTAGGGATGCGTACGTGAGCATAAAATTGTGAGTGAAAGTTGAAATTACCGAATTTATAGTGAGTGAGTGCACAAAAAATGTTCGAGGGTGATTGAATCATATTTTTGTTTTCAATTTCAATTTTTAATTTTTCTTTTTTGGGAAAGTAAAAGTTGAATTTACTCAAGTGGGCGTGAGTTAGTGAAAAAATATCCTGAGTGAGTGTGTCCGACGCGGTTATTAATAGCACTTCTGTAAAATATTTTTTAATATCAGATTTAATAGTCAAAATAATTTCTTTTTTTTATACACTGAATAAAAAAATTTCATTTAAAATCATGTTTCATAAAATTAAAAAAAATTTTAATATTTTATTAATATCAAGAATTTTTAAGTTTGATATAATTTTTATTAAAAATAAATGAAAATTATTCAAGTTCGAGACCATACTCTATATTTATTTATTAGGATATTGTCCTAACAAATAATCTATAGAGTTTTTTTGTTTTCAAATTTATTATTTGACCCTTTCAGGAATGAGTTGATAGATCTATTTCGGGAATTTTCTAGGTTCCCATCATCAGAACACGTTTTGCCAAACATCAAACATTCATATAAACTAGTTTACTCACTACATGAGAACTAATATATATATGAGCTCGAAGTAAAAGATTATCACCATTGATCAAAAAATAAATTGACAACTTGTTTGTTATGTGCAAGGCCCACCTTTGGTGGATTTTCAATACACGTTTTTTTCTTTTTTTTTCCTTTTTATTTTTTGTTTTGTCTATAAACAGGGGGAGTAAACTAGACTGTACTTTGTCTTTCATACAAGTTTGATATAATTTTTATTAAAAATAAAAATTATGTTTTTTTCGACCTTTAATTGTGCAATGAAAATTATTCAAGTTCGAGGCCATACTCCATATTTCTTTATAAGGATATTGTCCTAACAAATAATCTATAGAGTTTTTTTTCAAATTTATTATTTAACCCTTTCTGGAATGTGTTGTTTTGATTGTTGATTCATTTTCATTAAGAATTTTTTTTAATATTCGGAGAAAAAATTTCATGAATTTTCTTTGTTTTTCGGCCGATATCTGTGTTATTGAATTTTAAATGATGTTTTTGGATTTCAACTCGGATTTTAAATTCCAGTTGATAGTTTCCGAATTTTAAATTAAATACTACTTGGATTTAAATTAGATATTTCGCAAATGATTTTTTTTGAAATTTAATTAATATTTGCTTATTTTTAAATTCAACGAACTTTTAATTTTAAATGGTTTTTTTTTTGTCAAAAGGAAATTTTGAATTTAAAATTAATATTTTAGAATTTTCGGTTTTTTTTAATTTTTAAATGAATTTTTTGTTTTTAATTTTAAATGAAATTTTCTGAATTTCAATTGATGTCATCTCAATTTCAATTTCAATTTAAACTAATTCTAATTTTCATATGCAAATTTTCGATTAGAATACGGACGTTTTAGAATTTAAAATTCAGTAGTTTTTTTTTAATGTTTAAGTTGAATTGTTTATTTTTTTTTGAATTGTTCTAGAAAAGTTGAAATGTTGACTTCTGTGATATTTGTGGACCTTTAAAGAATGAATTCCTTAATTTTAATTTAGATTTAAGATCTTGGAGTGGCTCTACAACATACATTTGATTTATTAAATTAATTTCTGATATCTTTAGAACAGTGTGCTATGCAAAGCACTATAATAAGTTTTATTAAAATTACATAAAATATAAATTCAATTAATAACTTATATAATTTATTCGTATTTCCATTTAACGAGTATTTAAAAAAGAATTAAGCATTTTAAGGTCTCCTTATTCACATGTTCACGTGTTAAAACACAAAAAGAATATATGCCATTGTTTGTTGTGACGATATTTGAAGTACTTCTTTTTTTTAATGTAACAAGTTACAAATGGTTTAAAAGAAGTAGTTATTATTTTCAATATGGAACTACTTCTTTTTTTTAAATGTAAGTACTTATTATTTTTTCTATGGAACTATTTATTATTATTTTTTTTTTTTGTGTAAATACTTCGTAGTTTTACCATGGAACTATTTTTTTATTAAAAAATGTATGTAGTTCTTAAAAATATAATATTATTAAATATTATCTCATTCAAATGGCTGCCTCGGCTGGCCATGCAGTAGCCTACACGATCGGTCCAATTTTTAAGCACATTATCGATTGTGTGCAGCTGTATTTCACCAATGGCTTCACGAATATTGTCCTTTAAAGCTTCAATTGTCTCTGGCTTGTTGGCGTAACACTAATCTTTGACGGCACCCCACAAATAATAGTCCAACGGTGTCAAATCGCAGCTCCGAGCTGGCCAAACGACTTCAGCTCTGCGGCTGATAATGCGATCTTCAAAAACAGGGCGCAAAACATCGAGTGTAGCTTCGGCTGTGTGGCACGTAGCGCCGTCCTGAAACCAAATGTTGTCAATATCCTCCTCTTCAATTTTTGTGAACAAAAATTCGTTCAACATGGCCCAATAACGATCGCCATTGACTGTAACGGCCACTCGTTGCTCATTACCATGATTTTCAAAGTAATGTCGCAATATTTCCCAGCGTTGTTCAAGCGTGTACACAACCATATTCGTTCAGCGGAAGGATAAAACTAATTATCTGTCAAATCAGACATGAGCTAAGTGTTACCATTCACGAAATAAGCACTAGTTGAAAAAAAAAATCGTTAGATGTCGGACCCTTGCTCTTTTTGACTTTTTTTTTAAAAACAAGCTTGTTTTAGATTTTTTCTTTTAAAGTAGAGCTTTTTTCTTTTTTTAGAGATCGGTATTTTGAAGAATTTTTTTTTTATTGATGATGATGTTGGTTTATCAAAAAGTATTTGTTTATAAATCAATTTGGACTTCGAAGCTTAGGAAAAGATTTGCACTTTTACACATTTGTTTGACTGACAAAGTTTCATGGAACAAATTTAACGGCTTAGTTTTAAATTAAAGGCCTTATTTTTATATTTAAATGTTTTATTGTACACTCAAAAAATAAGTTGGTAGAAAAGTTAGTAAAATAAATTGTAAATCAGGTATACTATTTTTCAGCAAATTTTTTGCTAAAATTATGTTTTAAACTAATATTTTAGTTATACTTAGTCTGCACTTAACTGTTTTGAACTAATATTTTACTAATGTTTTACTAATTTATTTTGCTAAAAAAATTGTGCTGATTAACACATTAATAGTGTGAACGACAACCAGATTAAAAGTGAATGAATTAGATGTCAAGATGTAGTAGTGACGAGGAAAATTATTAGTGTCCGGCCAAAAAGTGAAGTTCGGCCAAGTTCGGTGTTCGGCCAAATTTTGATAGAATACCAAAAAAATTTCAAAAAGATAAAAGAGTTTAAAAAAAAATTTCCAGAAATATACCTACAAGACTTATAAGCAAATAATAAAATTTAATGCGATATAATTTAAATAAACGTATACTTCTATATTTTGCAATTAATTTCGAGTGGTAAGTAATCCTAAAAAGAGAACAGGTTACTCAATTTGGGATAGACATGATGCAGTACCAGACTTAGAAGTAGCAGAACCAAATGAAAATTTTATTGAAAAAGAAATTAAAATGTTTATTACGGAGCCTTTGAGTCCCGAAATATAAATATATTTGGGTATTGGAATTCAAGTCTATTTACAAATATAAAAGCTGTAGCAATAAAATATTTATCCGCCCCACCAACTTTGTGTAGCTAGCGAACAGCTTTTTAGCGCTGCCGGACATCTATATTCTGATAGACGAAGCAATTCACATGGTGTGAATGCGGAAAAATTGATTTTCTGTCATTACAATATCAAACTTTTTAATTTTAAATATTAAAGTTTAAGTTTTTTTTTTTCTATATCAAATATGGTTTTTTAAAAAATTATATCTATAAATTTTTATTTTTGTTTGTGTTTAATAACTTTTTGGTTTAAATTAATTGATCTAAAAAAAAAATTTATATTTTTTTATTAAAACAAAAAGTTCGGCTTCGGCCGAACATTGATATTATGGCCGAAGTTCGGTTGGACACTAAAAATTATACTAAAAAGTACAACTCTAGTAAGACACATAAAAAAAATCAACCATAGAAGATTTTGTATCTGTTTTTCACACATAAAACAACATTGAGGATTAAAATAACTTAAATTTTGCGTTGTCACCGGCTTGTGAAAATAATTGTCTATTAATTAACTAAAAGACAAAATAAAATATTTAAATTTAAAAAAGATTAAATGTGTATTTGTAGTCAATTTGAACGGCCAAGTTGCAAAAAAATATACAGCAGGTAGACAGAATCAAGCGAAAGACAAAGACATACATCTTAAGTAGATTTTTATGTTTCCTTTTTCTTATTGCAAAAAAGGGTTGTATATGTTACATTTTGTTATTTTTTCGTTTAGTTTCTATAATTCTCTGCGGCATTAGAGTTCCTTTAAAAGATAGCATCATTGAGACAACCATTGATGTAAGTAGTTGAAAGATAATTTTGTTTATATAATTTATAATTATAATTATTTCTATATATTTGCAGATTTTACATTAATTCATGTCGTCAATGTGGGAGTATGAAAATTTTTATATTTTGTAACGTATTGTAAATTATTTTAAAAAGAATCACAAAAATATGTTTTATGATTTTCAGCAAAATAAATTAACTAAAGTAAAAATTTTCTACAAATTTTTTGAATTTTTTCAGTTTTTTTCAGTCTAAAAATATTCAGCAACAATTTTATTAATGTTTAGCAAGGGTTTTTTAATTTCTAATCCACTTTTTTAATTTCTAATCCACTTTAGCAAAACTTTTGCTGAATCTAATAATTTTTAAAGATTTTGCAGCAAAATTTTCCTTGACCTTACTAACTTTTTGAGTGTACTGTTTTTCGATCTTTTTTAAAGTGTGCTTAAAACACTGTTTTTAGTGCTGTTTTTTTGGTTGCCCTACTTATGATATATTACACAATATATACCCAAGCGAGTGAAAAAAAAAAGAATATTAGTTTATCTTTTAACATGGCAGCCTTAGTATCGGTTCAAGGACCGTCTTGGTATACAAATTTATTTACAAAACTTTTTACATCCAATTCTTACCACAAATCAATGCAACCAATATTCTTTGTAACATTTATCTTTGGCGTTACACCATTTCATATTGTAACCGCTAAAAATGGCCACAAATATATTCGTTTATCATATTTTGGATATTTGAATTCATTACTTCACATTCTGTCGATGGCATTTTGTTATGCCTACACGATTTATTACAAAGAATCGGTTGTGGGTTACTTTTTGCAAAACAACATTTCAAATCTCGGTAATAAATTGTATTTCTTTGCTGGTGTTATCGGTGCAAACGGTAATTTTTATATCGGCTGTGGCCCGTAAGAAAGTTTTGATGAAATCATTCAATCTTTTATTAGAAGCTGATAAACATTTTCAACGTATTCATTATAGTTTGGATTATACACAGATATTACGATTTGTGTTAATCGTTTTAAGTTCTATGGCCGCATTTGAATGCTCTCTAACGGTTATATGTGTATATTGTTTGAAATCTTTGCGTGTATATCCATCACCGTTTTTGGTTTTTCTTGTGGTTGCTGAATTTTCAGGAATATGTATATCGACTTCGTTATTTTGTGCTATGGCCCGATCTGTACAGAGGAGAGTACGTTTATTGAATACGGTAAGTGTCATACTTGGGATTTTTTCAGTAGCATTGAAATTTCATTAGCAATTAGTTCACTAATGCTTATGCCAATAACATTTCATTAGCATTTAATTGTAATGAAAGTTACATTACTAATAGTAATGAATTCACACTAATGCCTAAAAACCTAATTACAATTGAGCAAAAAACGCATTTGTTTTCAAATAAAAAACTGGAATATAAAAAATTGTTTGCTTATTTTTTGGTCAGCTAGAATTTTATTAGAGAAATATTACTTGAGCCAGAGTACACACTTAAAATTTTTTATATAAATAGAACATTTTTGGTCTTCAAAGTTTAGTAACGTCATGATGCTTGTTAGGAAAAGACCTAACCACGTGCTTGATTACTAAGAAGACAAGAATGGAGCAAAATTGATTATTAATAGGTTTTTTGTTAAAGTTCTGCCTATTATGGAGGCTCTAGTTTTTCTAAAACTTCGGGTTCTGATGGGATCTTTAGCCAGATCGAAATACTAGTATCAACCTAGCTAATATGTTTGATTTGCTTTAGTTTTGTAAATATACATAGCTTGAAAGCTTGTTATAAATTGAAAAAATGAATGGCAGGAATGAAATCCGGATAGGGACACGCCTACATCAGATTGCTTTTCACAATTTGTTAAATAAGTTTTGGGACTTTAGCACATTTAATTACTATAAAAAAAAGTAATTTTGTTTTGACTATGCAACAACAATATAGTACCAAAAAAAGGTACCAGGAGATGGGTTTTGAGAATTACTACCTCAAAATTTAACAGTTATACCTATAAAGTTTCTTTGGATCAAATGCCAAATAAATTCAAAAACCCAAAAAAATTTTAATTTTTCGCCCCCCTTTATGGCCGATGGATAGCTTTAGACACCCAAACCTAATAATTTGTTTCTCTTCAAAATATCCAAATTTCAAAAAAATCGAAGACTATCTCATGAAAGACCTTCTTTGTCAGATTTTAATAAGTTTTTCATAAAAAAAAATTTTCAGACTTATTTTTTTATTTTCTGAAAAATATGCAGACTGACGACTTTTTTCATCTTGAGTATTGTTTTTTATTAATGTTGTTCTAAAAATACCTAAGATTCAAAAATATTAAAGCTCACAGATTTTAAGTTCACTTTTTTAAACTAATCTTAGATATAAACAATTTTTTTTACATAAAAAATGTATTTTCGATCAACAAAATATTAATAAGTAAGTGCGCTATAATTTTGAGCATTGCTTTATAAATGCTGCTAATATAACTTTGTTTGCAAAACATTTCCGTTTCCCAGGTTTCTTATATAACATGTTTGCTTGTAAATATAATTATGTTTGCTGTAAATATCTATATTACAGATTGTCACCAAAATTTGAGTTTAAGATAATATCACTTTTTTTAGGGTCTTTTAATCAATAAAAAATTACGTAATAATTTTATTAATATTTCAAGTATTTCTTTTACTACAGAGCAAAAAGGGATGTATTTATATGAAATTTGAACTCGACATTCGATTCTACGCCAAAAATTATTAAGCTTTTAAAGTGCGGCGTTTGGGGCAATATAGTGGACAGAAAACTATCTTTTTTCAAAAACTTTTAAAAATTAACTTTTTTAATCACACACAATAAAAAAGTATTACCCACTGAGAATAATGGTACAAAAATGTTTGATATATCGCGACCGCAAAAAGTTATTAGGATATCAATTTTGTAAACACAATGGAAAAGTATTTTGTGCTACGAAAAATGATACAAATATTTTCGATAAACATTTTAGTAAAGACAAAATTTTGAAAACTTAATAACTTTTTACTGGTTTACCCGTACAGCGAAAATTCTTGCACAATTTTTTTAGTTCAAAATGATTTTTGATTGTGTGTAAAAAAATACTTTTTAAGTTTTTTGAAAAAATTTGATTTTTTCCAACCACTCTATATCCTAAATGATGCACTATAAAAAAAAGGAAAGAAAGTTTATTTAAAATAATTTTTGGTGTAGAATCGAAAGGTGAACTGAAACCTTTTTTTTTTGTTTTTGGTCGCCGCGCACATTTAGAAGGAAGGAGTTGGATATTTATGAAATAATAACGCAATTTTTTATTGATGCAAAAACCTGATATCCCACAAAAAAAAAATGTTGTACTTTTCTTACGAATTCTAATATACATATATGTTTGGAACTAGTAAAACACGTCTACCTCCAAACATACAATATGTTTGGCTGCAAAAATATATATGTTTATTATAAGTATGTTTGCATATCCCAAACGTAATATCTTAAACTTTTTAAATTGCAAATATATCTCTGTTTAGCATTGAAAATTGAGCCTAAAGTAATGGGTCCGATGAGCCTAAAAGTAATGGGTCCATTCTTACCAATATGCTTACAAAAAAGTAAAGAGTAATGGGTTACGAGGTGAAAACTCATGGGTTACTCATATGATTAGAAAATGGTTAAATGTAATTGGTTACGTATATCCTTATATCGATTGAAATAGTAATTGGTTACCTATATAATTAATGGAAGTGAAGTGGTACTCATTACAAAGTAATGTATTATGTAACCAATTACGGGTAACTCATTACTTTATGTTCCACAACAACGTTTAAGGTAATCAGTACACATTACAATGTAACGCATTATGTAACCAACCATAGGTAACTCATTACATTATGTTTCGAAATAATACTAAAAGTAATGCGTATAAATTTTAATGTAAAGCATTATGTAACCCATTACCGGTAACTAATTACTTTTTGTTGGAAAGTAAATATACAGGTAAGGAGTACCCATTACAATGTAATGTATTACTTTATTACACCCATTACCAACGTTTTCCTGAGACTTTGTAAAGAATTGCCACTATCGGGAAAACCCTTGACTTTTGTGTTTATGCGTGTTTTCCCAACGGTTTGTTAAGTATTGGCACCAATCATAAAAAATAAATTATTTTGTAAACTGCTGTAATCGGATACAATAATAAAAAAAAAACTATATACATTTTGTTGATAGAGCTTTAACACCGGTAAATTGAAATGATGATAATGTTTTACAATTTTTTAACTGAGTCAACACAAAAATGTTTGGAAATAAAATAATAACTACCCAGTGTAGAAAAGCATTGCCATGTAAGTGGTTATATAAGTATATATTTGGTAATGGCAAGTACTTGTAATTGTCATAACAAATCTCATTACTTTTATATGGGGATGTCGCTCAAAATAATGACATATCATTACTAAACACCTTACAAAAAATAGAAAAATATGTATTTACCTATATGCTTACCAGTATGGACAAAAATCATGAGTTTAAATACAAATTAATAAATAATAACTGAATTTAATAAAAAAACAATTTTTTTTATTGATAATTGAAGGGCTTATTGTAAAAACTGATTTATGGTTTTTCGTTGTTTACTAGACTTCAATTGGTTAATATTTGATAGAAGTCTTACTTCTTATTACAAGTACCTGGTTTATAAACGTTCTGCTAAATTCATATTTTTTTGCAGTTTTTAACCTTTAAAAGGCGAAAACAAACTAAAACTAAAATGTGGCTTATCATGTTTTTACAATAAGCCTGCAATACAATAAGCCCACAATAATCTTGCACAGTGGGGAAAATTGGACTTTTTTGTAGTAAATTTGCCTACAGCCCTCAGTTTTAAACGCATTTGAATAAAAATAAGATTTAGAAAATAACTGAATAAATTCCAGATCGATTTCTCATGCCAGATTTTTAAAAGAGTTTTTTTTTTAATTTATTTATTTAGCATTTATGCTATTAAGAAATACATTCAGTAATTTTATATCTATGGATTCTTTTACATTAGAAAAAACGTTTTATATATGCTATTATATTTCGTTTAAATACATAAAAATTATTTTCATTTTTTAATTCTAAATGAATTTTATTAAACATCCTAAGACCTTTGTATAATAATATGTTTTGATTAAAATTTGATCTGCTAAAATTCAGCCTGAAGTCACTAGCTTTACATCCTTAATAAATCGTTAAAATCGGCTAAATATTCGCTCTTGATACTTTTTTTTTTTTAGATCCAAAGTCACAATTTTATTTTCTTGATAATAATCGAATACATTTTAAAAAATTCACTTTTTGCTTTTAAATGCTTTAAACTTTACTTTATTTGAAAACCACTATTTTTGCCCATCATAAGCACAATTTTAAAAAAAGTGCACAAAGTTTTGAACAAGCTTTCTCCAGGACCTTATTAACATTTTAATATCTAGTGTTTCCTAGATTCGTTGTAATTCGAGTTTTATCGCAGTTTAAATTTGGGACTTCTTAGTAAAATACGTGGTATTCAAAAACGCATATCTTTTGAACGCGTCATCCAATCTTTATGAACTTAGTCTCCTAATATAGCTTATATAACATTCTTGAAACGGGCTTGAGGACAAATAAATCATTTTTGGAAAAAAGTATTAAAAAAAAATTAAAATGTCCTTGCAAATATCTTAAAATATTTCTTCAGAGCTTACTTGACATGTTATCTACATCATATAAAACTTTCAGAATGGGTTCGAAATATGTTTCGTGGAAATCTTAATTTTTGTAAACATTATTTATATAAAATATTTTATTTTTAAATTATTAATATTATTTTAATACAAATTTGGAATTGTAGTTTATAATAAGTAGGGCAACCAAACACTCTTCTAAAAACAATGTTTTAAGCGCTTAAAACTCTAAGAACAGTAAAATAGGATGTTATAATTAAAAAATAAGCCGTTAAATTTAAAAAAAAGAATCGCAAAATTTCATAATTTTAATTAAAATCGTTACTACAAATAAAATTTGTTTATAATTTGTTCCTTGGAACTTCGTCAGTCAAACAAAGAGACTAACAGAAAACATGCTTAGATGTATGGGTTTTCTTCAATAGTTCCCGAGATATTCCCATTTAAAAATAAGAAATTCCAAATTTGGTGCTACTTCAGGTCCAGTTTTTTGCGAATAGCGGAGCGAAACCAATTTTTTTTAAATTAAGAAAATAAATTCTTGATTGAACAAAAATAAAATAAAAAGCAATATCTTGATTCACTCAAAAACTACATTCGTTTGAACTAGAAATAATAAAACAAATTAAATGTGCGTTTTTTTTCCAAAAGCACCAACTTTCTTTTAGCTCCAGTTACATATTTTCTTTATGAACATATAAGGTGTGCATGCTATTCAGAAAGGTCTTTTTATATGAAAGCGAGTTGTGGAAAAAAAATTTTGCTTTGTATATACCAGGCGCGGATCCAGGGGAAGGGAAAATGGGACATTTTCTCCCTCAAAATAAAAAAATTTCAATACAAAAATGCTGAAGAGATCTAACATCCACAAAATCTAATTTTGGCAAACGTGATATGAAATCTATATATATTAAATACAATGTTTGTATGTTTGTCCTCTATAGACTCTAAAACTATCCAACCGATTTGGCCCAAACCGGTTTCATTTGAAAGGTTATAGAACAAATTAGGTTTTCGTCTATATATATTTCAAGTGGGCGTGGCCCCTCCCACATAAATTGAATAACATCATATATCTTGAGAGTTTTGAAACATTGCAGTATCCCATATGTTACTGATTTGAATAATCAGGAAAAAAATGGGCGGGATCGGACCAGTGGGAGTGGCAGCTCCCATACAAAGTAAATATTTAATATCATATATCTACAGTACTATAATAGCCATAGTCTTAGAAATTTGTGCACGTTGATTATTTGTTAATGTGAATAGTCATGGGAAAAATGGGCGTGATCGGACCAGTGGGCGTGTCAGCTCCCATACAAAGTAAATATTTAATATCATATATCTACAGTTCTATAATAGCCAGAGTCTTAGAAATATGTGCACGTTGATTATATTATGAATAGTCATGGGAAAATTGGGCGGGATCATACCAGTGGGCGTGGCAGCTCCCATACAAAGTGATTATTTAACTCATATACAAAATTAATATTAATATTAAATATCTAGGATTCTATATTAGCTATATAGCCTTCAAATTTTGTACGAGTCCATCAATTACAAATATTAGTAGTCGAACTGAAAATGAGATATCAAACTCTTAAATCGGTTATGTAGTTCCGAAGATATTTACAAAAAACCTATGTTAATCTTCAAGCTATGTTACACAACAGCCTCATCCGTCTATTCAAAACAGCCCTAGACCAGATGCCGACAGATGAATTTACGGTTGTGATAAGAGCTGACCAGACAGCGGCTGGTGAGCATGAGCGGCGCTTTAATGCACCGGTAATAGGTGACGTCGCAGTTGTTATGGCAGTTGTTTTCAGCTATTCATTTTATATAAAGGGTGGTTAAATTTTAAGGGGCCGATGTTGAATGTGAACCACACCTAAACGCCAAGTTTTTTTCCGAATTTTATTTGACATTTCTCTATTTCAGACTTACTCAATTTGAACCATGGAGAGATACACAATCCAACAACGTGTTAAAGTTATCCAGACTTATGATGAAAATGGGCGTTCAAATCAAAATGCATATCGTGCACTTCGTGATTTTTTTGGTCAATTTGATCGTCCAAATGTGCGTACAATCGCAAAAATCGTGGAAAAATTCGAGCAAACCGGGTCTGTAGAAGATGTGAGAACACCAGAGCATGCTCGTACAGCTCGTACTGCAGAAAATATTGCTGCTGTTCGCGATAGTGTGGCTGAAGAGCCGTCCACCTCAACTCGTCGTCGTGCCCAACAATTGCACCTCTCACGCTCGTCGTTGATGAACATTATGCATAAAGACTTGCATTTACACGCTTACAATGTGCAATTGGCTCAAGAACTAAAGCCTCTTGACCATTCCAAACGTCGTGAATGGGCAGAATGGTGGCAAGAAATGGCAACAGTGGATGATCAATTTTCGAAGAAAATCATTTTCAGTGATGAGGCACATTTTCACCTCAGTGGATTCGTCAATAAACAGAATTGCCGCATTTGGGCGAATGAGAATCCAAGAGTGATTGTCGAAAAACCAATGCAACCCACAAAGAGTGACTGTTTGGTGCGGTTTATGGGCTGGCGGCATCATCGGGGCCGTATTTTTTCCAAAATGAGGCCGGTCAGGCAGTTACTGTGAATGGTGTTCGCTATCGGGAGATGATAACGAACTTTTTATGGCCCGAATTGGAAGATATGGATGTGGACGATATGTGGTTTCAGCAGGACGGTGCCACTTGCCACACAGCTAACGAAACAATGGCTCTTTTGCGCAACAAATTCAATGGCCGTGTTATCTCACGTAATGGCGATGTCAATTGGCCGCCAAGATCATGTGATTTGACACCGTTGGACTTTTTTCTTTGGGGTTATTTAAAGGAAAAGGTGTACGTCGATAAGCCAGCAACAATTCAAGAGCTAAAGGATGAGATAATTCGGCACATTAACGGCATAGAACCTCCATTATGCCTCAGCGTCATCGAAAATTTGGACCATCGGATGGAGGTGTGCCGCCGTGGTCGCGGCGCCCATTTGGCCGATATTTTGTTCCAGACATAATTGAGTAATACCAATATATCATAATAAAATAAAATTACAATAATTTCCTAATAGTTTGTGTTTTATTCAAAATCAACATCGGCCCTTGAAATTTAACCACCCTTTACTTCAGCAAATAAAGGCGATAGAAGGACAAAGAGGCGTTGGGTTTCCCATGAAATTACAAATTTTAAAATGATTTACTAATGTGAATTTATTTTTTAATTATTTATTTACGTAAAAGAAATTTCTTGATTTAAAGAATTAATTACAATTAAAATTTGAAGGCAAAACAACGATTGCCTGGTCAGTTATTATTGATAAAGTCTTCAAAAAAGTTGACCTGTTCATTGTTGTCCATAAATTATATTTTATATGTTTAATGTCGTATTGGTCGAAATATAATATATAGATAAAAAATCTATAAAAAATTAAGTTTTTAATTCAAATATACACAAAACACACGGCAATGTTAAAAAACAATTGTCTTTACGATAAGAAGATAAATCAATAACAGAAACCGTGGTTCTAAAAGGGTAATAGTCCAATTTGCACTATTTCAAAATCAGGATTATACCAAAACTCTATAATCCTTCTTGAAAAAAACTTAAAACATATTTAATTATAAACTACAATGCAAAATTTGTATTAAAATAATACTAATTATTTAAAAACCAAATATTTTATAAAAAGAATGTTTACAAAAATTAAGAGTTCCACGGAACATATTTCTAATGCATTCTGAAATTTTTATATGATGTAGACAACATGTCAAGTTAACTCTAAACAAAAATAAAAAATCACTATCGCATTTTGAGATATTTACAAATCAAGAACGTATTTAATTTTTTTTATTCTTTTTTTAAAACAGATTTATTTTTTCTCAAAACCGTTTCGATAAGGTTATATAAGCTCTATCATACGACCAAGTTCATAACGAATGCATGACACGTTCAAGAGATAGATATTTTGCCCACCACATATTTTACTAAAAAGTCCCAAATTTAAACTGCGATAAAACTGGAGTTACAACGAATTTGGATAAAACTAGAAACTGAAATCTTTTTAAGGTCCAAGAGAATACATATAAAAAATTTTGTGAAAATCGGGAAAGAAGAATGCGAAAAAGTTATTTTTTGTGCCTACGATTTTTATTTTCTCCCTACTACTTTACGCATGTTTTTTAGTTAAAAAAGTTAACAAATTTGTTAATAAAATTATATAATTTTCTTTGGCTCTTTAACAGAACTTAAGTTGTATTTCTTGAATACTGTAAAGATGTACTCGATGAAGCAGAATATCCATATTCATCTCCATAAAAGACCAACACGATTGGTAAATTTTTGAAGATGTTGTGTGAAAAATGAAAAGGTTGTATTTTCAACTTAATTTGTTAACACAAATTAAAATTTGAGATGCATTTGGTTTATATCCCATAATTTATTCATTTTTTGTAGCGAAAATATCAAAAAAAAAAAAAAAAAATGAAGGAAATTTAGCTTATTTTGACAATTTATTAAGAACATAAAATAAACGGCTTTTAAAAATCGGAATCGATGTGGAAATTCCTAAGAAAACTTTGGTAATGGGTGCGATAAAGTAATGCATCATCTTGTAATGTATACTCCTTACATGTATCATTATTTTCTAACAAAAAGTAATACGTTACCGATAATGGGTTACATAATGTATTACTTTGTAATAAATACTCCTTACATTTTGCATTATTTTGAAATATAAAATAATGAGTTACCAATTATTGGACACTCAAGGGTTACCTGGTAATTATATATTATTACACGCAGAAAAAAGTGTTAAATTTACAAAAATTAGAGTAATAGTTTACAAAGTTTCGTGGTAAATTATACAACTACATAACTTAGTGACAATTTTGTCGAAGCCTTAGGTAAATGTTCGAAGTGATAATATGTAAATTAGGTGAAGTTTTTTGTATAATATTGTAGCGCCTTCCAGGTTAAATATACAATCTATTTTATTAAATAAAAAATACATCATTATATTGCAAATAATATTTTTATTAAAATTAATAATTTATTTAACAGTAAATAACACTTTTCAAAATAAATATACTTAAAAACTAATATGAATACTTAGATGCAGGTAAATATGATGTGTTTCTGATATCCAACTTCTTGAGAAGTTTTCAAATTCTACATCGTAATAAATCCAACATATTATTCCTGAAACAAAAACAATACAATTAGTAGTTAGATTTTTGTATTTATATACTTACATTCTTTATAATTTTTTGATTTTCACAGCCAATTTTACCTTCTTTTTATTAAATTGAATCAGAAATAAAATGATTAAGGAACTCCACCTCCACTATGTTTTTATGTCCGATATCTAAAAAAATTCCACATTGATTTGTGTATGTCAAACTAAATTCTAAGTGTTTTCTGTAATATATCTTTTTTAGTAGAAAAATATAATTGTAGATTTTATTTTCCAAATTGCATTAATGTAAATTTTACATAGCATAAACTTTAATAAATTACCAAAAAAAAAAAACAACTTGTGAAATTCAACAAAAACTCAGTTTAGCATATTGTCCAAACATTTTCGGAGTTATTTCAACACTAAATAAATTTTTTAAGGAAAGGCTTTAATAAAAACACACCAATTTTTTTCTGCGTGTACCTTTTACATTATTTCAAATTAAATATAAACTTAAAGTAATTAAATATTTTTTTGAAAACTATATTTGAACACATTTCTTTGTTAATTGTTGTAAGCACGAGGGTAAAGCTACATTTCCATTTTCTATCGAAATAAGTTTAAAATTGATTACGATCATATGGTAGTGTATGAACTGATTCACGAACTAGATTTCAAAATCTAGTTTAAACGAGATTGCAAGTGAAATTTAAACGCAATCTACGGTATATACGGTATATACGAAAACTCCAAGCATTGATCTTAAGCAACCCATTACTATAAATGACGATAGCTCAGATGTTAGAGTTTTCACATTACAACCAAAGACCCCAGGTTCGAATCTCAGTCCGACCACGTTATTTATTTAATTAAAAAATTTATTTGCAATATTTTTTTTTCTAAATTTATTTTTTATGAAAATCTATTTATAGACACATTACTTTTCCCAACCCGGTAACCATATAAGTAACCAGTTACTTTACCACTTACAAGGTAATGAGTCCTCCCAGTACTTTTAGGCTCATCGCTTGTAAAATTCATCAGTGAAGTAAGGTGTATTTTAATGCGTGGAGCCCTATGGCGATACATTACTTTACCCATTATTTGGTAATGTATGATTTTTCTGGGTTATTTAATTATTTTTCAAATTTTAGCTTTTTTCAAATCCGTTTTAAAACTGTGGGCTGTACGCAAATTAACAAAGTCCAATTTTCCCCACTGTACCCGGCCTCCTGGTTGTCAGTCAACCGATCTACCACCTGAGCTATTTCGGCATGTTATACTTGATAGATAAAAACATAAAGAACTTGCTTGCACAAAATGTCATTACAAGTAAGTAGTTATATATATACTTAATAGAAGTGAAAAATTAATGAGTCTAAAAATAGATTTTTTTTTTCTTTGAGATCATTACTTTAAATTTAAAATAATGATACAAACAATTACTTACTGGTAACGAGTTTTAATTTGTATAGAAATAATGGGAAAATTAACTAGTTATTACACAGAAAAAATGATCAACCTAAAATATCTAATTAAAGATTTGATTTGAATTTAATTTGTTTCTAACAAATATTTAATTGAATCAATAAATATTTTTATTGACTTTTAAATATATAAATTCATATTTTATTTTAGACGCAATTATCATATTATTTTTTCATACACTGTATGCATAAATGGAAAATTTTCAGTATAAAATACCAAATACATTTGAAGTTAACAAACAAAACAAGCACACACACAGACTCAGCATTGCAATAAACACGCATACCAACGTATAGATCACACACTTTTTTTGTGAGTATCATATATTTTTTTTTTGTAGAAGTTGTTTATAACTTTTTTTTCCTTCTTAATTTTAATAAAAGGTTTAATTGATAGTATCATTGCCGTGATAGGTGCAAAATCAATTAAAATATTAATTGATTCAATAATTTTTTTAATTGAAACCCGGTTTTAGTTTTTTCTGTGTAGTAAGTCCTTATTATTTGTGTTAACGAAATACAGAGACTAAGCTGGTGCCAATACTAGTAATGCATGGCCATTTCTGCACTGGGTGGCAGTAGTAAGTGGTAAAGGGCTGTAATAATATCCTGTTGATATTGTATTCCAGTAAACATAAAGCAACACATACATAAATATACGTAGTCCCTCAAGGATATCAACTAAGGATATGATTGATAATAACGAGATAGAACAAAATTTTCTGCAAACAAATTTAGTATAATTTTAATACTCCCGCTAAGAGGATCATTAAAAAACATTCGAAAAATAAGATAAAAAGTGATTTTTAAAATGTTTTCACAAAAGCTAGAACGTTTTCGACAACGATTTATAAGTCATCAAGTATTTGAAGCTTTGCAACCCCTATTCTTTTTAACATTTCTATATGGTTTAACTCCATTTCGTGTGATCAAAAATAAAGACGGGCGAATGTAATATTAAAATGTCTTTTTTCGGGTTTTTCAATATTGCCGTGTATATTTTACTCTATGGCTGTTGCTACATAATATCCTTGCTACAGGATAAATCTATGGTTGGCTATTTTTTTCGCACGAAAATTTCAAATGTTGGTGATACAATGCAAATTTTTAATGGTTTTATAACGGGTGCCGCCATCTATATCGGCAGTTACACAACGCCACAAATTGTTAAAAGTTTGTCGCATTTTATATAGTTTGGATACAAATTTCGCTAATATTGGTATTAAGGTGAAATACTCCTGCATTTATCACTTTTCCATTTTGATGATTATCTTTAAAACTCTTGTAATTGGTATTTACTTTGCCGGGGTATTTTGTTTACTCAAATCGATGAATATTACACCATCATTTTGTGTCTGTGTTACATTCTTTTTGCAACATTCGGTTTTGTCCATTGCAATATGTCTATTTTGTTTTATAGCGCGTAGTTTTGAGAGACGTTTGGTTATACTAAATAAGGTAAGTGAGTAATGAACTTTGAAATTAAAATAGTTAATGTAAGATAATTTATTTTAAAAGTACCCAGCAAAACCACACATTACCAAATAATGGGTAAATTAATGTAGGGCTCCATGCATTACAATACACCTTACTTCACTGATGAATTTTACAGGCGATGAGCCTAAAAATAATGGGCTCATTACCTAGTAAGGGGTAAAGTAACTGGTAACTTATATGGTTACAAGGTGGGAAAAAGTAATGGATATATAAATAGATATTCATACAAAAAATGTATAAAAAAATTATTACAAATATTTTTTTTAATTAAATAAACAATGTAGTCCCGCTGGGATTCGAATCTGGGGTCTGTGGTCATGAACAATTAGTTAGGCGAATTTCTAACAATTATCGGTAACTTATTATTTTCCTTTTAAAATAATGTTGAATGTACATTACAATGTAATGCATTATGTAACCAACTTTTGGTAACTGATTACTTTATGTTTCGAAATAATACTGCAGGTAAGGAGTATGCATTACAAAGTAATAAATTATGTAACCCATTATCGGTAACTCATTACTTTTTGTTGAATAATAATGATGCAGGTAAAGAGTACACATTACAAGGCAATTCATTACTTTATCGCACACACACTTAGAATACCATGTAGGTAAACCCCTCTGCAAATACAGTTAAAACAAATGAAATTTCACTTAAAAAAAGGACAACATACACTTCAGTAAATATACTAACATTTTCACTTGTTTTTCCATGTTCAGAAAATGAGTAACAATTATAGTAAAACTGAACCACATGTTAGTAAAAAATAATCAAACCTTTATTTTTTTTATTTTATTAAGTAACAAAAAAACTACTGCAAAAAATTAATGTAAAATCAAAAAACGGTCATTTGATGTGGTTTGTTTTTTTAAATGAACTACAAGGTTAATAACAAATTTTATTTGTTCTACAAATGACTGACATTTACAAGAAAAGTAAATAAACTGTATTACAACCCAAACTACTACAAATTTTAAAGCAGAAGTTCCCTGAGTGCATTACCAAAGTTTTCCTGGGTAAGAACAATTTGGTTATAACACCAAAGTCTTATGCCAGTGTTCTTCCAAATGGGCTTGAATGGAACTAGAGGTGACGTGAAAATTGTTATAAAAGCAATAGCTACAGGGAAATTTTTAAAATAACACCGACCGACACGATTTTTGGGTCTGACGTTTAAATGTAACATTTTGATTTCACTTATTTTACTAATAAAGGGAAAACTATTTTTTTTATCAAAGTTTGTTTTTGATCGAAGTGCTATACACGGCCAATCGTAACATCCCCAAAATTTACAAATAGACGTGAAACCGTAAAAACAAACTTTAAAAGCTGGGAATGGATATTTTGGTATTTTTAGATATCTAGAATCAGAATTTCTGCATTAAAACAGAAACACAAGAAAAAGTTTTTGTTTTGTTGACCGGTGTAATGAGCACAAAAATAAGACATTTTCAACTTTACCTCTTCTGGTTTGAATAAGACTTGGTACGAGTATAAGTTAATATGGAGTTTACGTATTTATTCTTTTTAAAAAAATCATTATAGTTCGTGTTTAATCGTTGCTCAAAGTTGGGGGTTTTTAACACTGCGAGAATTATATGCGTGATGTCAATGAATTTTGCATTAGATCTATAAAATGTCGCTGGAACTCGTCCATTGAAATTTTTCATTAAATTAATGCAAATTTTCATACAATTTTGTGAAAAATTTCATGTCATGAAAATGAAAATTATTTAAGTTCGAGGCCATACTCTATATTTCTTCATTAGGATAATGTCCTAACAAATAATCTATAGAGTTTTTTGTTTTCAAATTTATTATTTGACCCTTTCAGGAATGTGTTGATAGATCTATGTCATGTCATTAACTAAAACTTCCATATGACTAATGAACAATTTTCATTAAACGAAACTATCGTTAAAACTATGAAGCTTTTTCATAAAGTTTAAGAAATTCATCGTGACGAAAACTTCGTTAGTTCAGTGAAAAAATTTCATTAACACTCGTCCAAGAACTTCTCTCTGTGTTACAAATGTTTAAGAAATATACAATGTTTGAATTGTCATAACTTTTGAAAGTGTCAACCGAAAATTAAAAATTTGGTGTTATTTTAAAGACCAGGTGCAGAATGCAGGCATTCGTGATCGAGTGAAATCTTTCGTAAACTGTTTTTTTTTAATGAGTAACTATAAAAATACTAATGATGAAAATAAAAAGTTTTACATTTATTTCTAATCATGGACCGAACTAAAACATCCCTGATACAAACAATTTCGTTAACATTTTTAATTTTCGGAAAGAAAAAATTTATTTCGATCGAAAAATTACGATCACGAGTGCCGTAATTCGGCGCCAGGTCCTCTTCTATAAACAATGTTGCACAAAGATTAATTTTATTCCGAATACCGAAATTGAAAAAATTTCCTTAATTCGCGAATATCCCAAAAACCTTTAATTAATTTTTATTAAATTTTTTTTTTTGCAATTTACTCAAAGTAGCACTTACAACATATACAAATTTCAAGTTGCGAATCAGTGAGGTTCAAAAATAAACGGAATTTTTCCGAAAGTATCTTTGATATTTAATATACATTTTTTCTTATTCACATAGTGCTCTATGACAAATTTCAATATTTTTTGGCACGCATGGAAAAATCGATAAACAGGAGAACTCATGTAATAAAACTGCGTTCTCAGACTTTCACTATTACGCTCTGTGTCCTTTCAAAAGACATTTAAAGTATATTAATATATATTATTTTATATTGTCGATATATACAATATAAAGTTATATATGCTTTCGTATATAATTCAACATAAATGTACATATAATTATATAATACTTCATGTGAACCAACATAAAAAATATTTCTTTTAAAGTTCTTATAAAGGCACATTAGAGGCGTTCAAAAAAATGAAAGTGAGTTCTAAAGTCAACGAATGGGCTAGCTTGGTTCCTTTGTACATAAAAACATTTAATATGAAGTTTGGTGCCGATCGGACAAAGAAAAGTCGAGGCGGAAATCGATTGAAAATTGACAGTGTGTTTTGTATGGGAAAAAATTACTTTTTTGCATTTTTTCAAAAAAGAAGTAATATCGAAGCAGGTTTGTGCCATATTATAAATTAATCGAGATGAAGACACAAAAACGTTTTCAAAAAGATATAAAAATCCAAAAACGGTGAAGAATTAGCCCAGTAATAAATAATGCCCCAGACCACTAATGTGCCAAATACCACTTGATCACAAATTTTGAGCCCACATTCTAAACGTTTTCGAAATTAATTACCGAAATATTTTTTTTTACTTAGTGGACTCATTAACTGTGAGATATGAAATATATTATTTTTTGGATGTCGTTAACCTGTCCTAAGGTGACGTCAAAAACCAAAAACATTTTTAGGGTATTTTTCAAATCTCCAAAATCAAATTTTAAAAAATTTTGTTCAACAAATATGGAAAAAAATAATTATAATATTCTAAATTAAACTACCAAAAATTAGACATATCCCCCGGGTGATTTAGTTAGGGCACCTATTTAAATTCGGCGGATTTCGAGGAAAATGGCTTTTTTGCACAAAATTTAATATAAGGGTAAAATTTTCTACTTTTAGCAAGTACCAATTAATGCTATTTCGGGTTAGATAACACAAGCTGCAAGAAGTATATTCTGAAAATATTGTCAAAATCGACCCACTCCAAAGGTCAAAACACAAGGTCAAAGGTCAATTTTTTGGAAATTTTGAAGATTTCATGAAATTGACAACGAAAAATCGTGTGGTATCTTCGTATTTTGATGAAAGTTGACTACATTATTTTTCGTTGTTGGTATTTATTATTTAAAAAGAAATTAACCCTTTTGTGCACTTGGGGCGAAAAATGTCCCAATATTTTTTAACATTAAAAAACGTAGTTACTTTTAAATATCTGCATAATAAAGGTAACATTTTTGAATTATAAAGAAAAAAATACAGATTTATTTACTTTACGTACAATTGAACCCTTCATGTGGTACACTCTGATGAAATATGAAGTTTTTTAAATTGTTTATTATTTCATAAACACTTATTAACTTTTTTGTATATGTAAATAAATATTTTTTAGGAAATATAAAAGAATTTATATAACTATGTTTTTAAATTAAAAATTAAACTTAAATTAATGTTACAAAATACTGAGTAATTTTTTGCCCAAAGTGCATAACAGGGTAAATTTCGATTTCTAAGTAAGTAAATCTGTATTTTTTTCTTTATAATTCAAAAATTTTACCCTTATTATGCAGATATTTAAAAGAAACTACGTTTTTTAATGTTAAAAAATATTGGGACATTTTTGGCCCCAAGTGCACAAAAGGGTTAATTTAGGTTTTTTTCTTTTTAAATAGCAAATACCAACTACGAAAAATAATTTAGACAACTTTCATCAAAATACGAAGATACCTCACGATTTTTCTTTATCAATTTCATGAAATCTTCAAAATTTCCAAAAAATTGACCTTTGACCTTGTGTTTTGACCTTTGGAGTTTGTCGATTTGGACAAAATTTTCAGAATATACTTCTTGTAGCTTGTGTTATCAAACCCCAAATAGCATTAATTGGTACTTGTTAAAAGTAGAAAAATTTTACCCTTATATTAAATTTTGTGCAGAAAAAGCCATTTTCCTCGAAATCCGCCGAATTTAAATAGGTGCCCTAACTAAATTAACCTGGGGATATGTCTAATTTTAAGTAGTTTAATTTAGAATTTTATGCTTAATAAAAAATTAGTGTGCAAAATTATTTTTTTCCATTTTTGTTGAACAAAATTTTTTAAAATTTGATTTTGGAGATTTGAAAAATACCCTAAACATATTTTTGGTTTTTGACGTCACCTTAGGACAGGTTAACGACATCCAAAAAATAATATATTTCATATCTCACAGTTAATGAGTCCACTAAGTAAAAAAAAATATTTCGGTAATTAATTTCGAAAACGTTTAGAATGTGGACTCGAAATTTGTGATCAAGTGGTATTTGGCACATTACTGGTCTGGGGCATTATTTATTACTGGGCTAATTCTTCACCGATTTTGGATTTTTATATCTTTTTGAAACCGTTTTTGTGTCTTCATCTCGATTAATTTATAATATGGCACAAAACCTGCTTTGATATTACTTCTTTTTTTGAAAAAATGCAAAAAAGTAATTTTTTTCCCATACAAAACACACTGTCAATTTTCAATCGATTTCCGCCTCGACTTTTCTTTGTCCGATCGGCACCAAACTTCATATTAAATGTTTTATGTACAAAGGAACCAAACTAGCCCATTCGTTGACTTTAGAACTCAATTTGAAAAACGGCCATACAAAGTTGAACACCTCTAAGGCACATATTGTTCCATACTAAATTATATAGAAATATATGAAGGGCAATGCTTATATTATTTTTTAATTGAATTCAGAAATGATTATACATGGTCCATTACAAAGCTACATTCAATTATATGTGATGCCACATGAACAATATTTTCTATGTGATTTTAGATATAATTCCGGAGTTGAGATTTTTAAGTTAGTTAACTTATGAAATTTTGATTTTTGACTCTAGCTCCTGTGGGCGCGCACTTGCGCAAAAGTATCTGCTATGTTCTTTTAGTTGAAATCAACAAAAAAAAGTTATGCCTCTCTCGCAGCATACCTCATTTTAATAGTGAACAAATCTGAGAAAGCTAAATTTTCTAAAAAACAACCCTGTTCGAAGATAAATTATTAAAATAGAGGCATGATTTTTTTACTCCACAGTTTTCCTTCTTTAAAAACCAGTGGAAATAATAATTACATATATTAGTTTATGAAATTAGATATAATTTGATATAATTATTGAGAAAAACTAGAAAATGTTTTTATCAACTTGTATCTAATAATATCGAATATCGAAAATCATACACAAAATTTTGTAAGAGAACAAAATTCGGATGAAATTGTATCTAATATACATCAAATTGTACAAAATTGTATTTAATTGCATCGAATTAGATCTAATTCGATTCAATTATATCGAGTTCAATATAATTTTTTTACTTGGAAAGTAAAAAAACTTGATGTGTGACATCATCAAATTATACTAAATTATATATAAATTAGATATGAGATTAGATCAAATTTTATCCGAAAAATGAGAACATATAATTGTATATAATATACATCAAACTGTATCGAATTCGATACAATTGTTTGGAGTTATATCAAATTTGTGAATTAAATACAATTTTGAACAATTTGATGTATATTAATTACAATTTCATCCGAATTTTGTTCTCTTACAAAATTTTGTGTATGAAACAAATTTTACTACATTATTTAAATTAAAAAATTTTACTACAACTGTTTCTAATTGGATTTGGAAATCTAAATAAGAAATACCCCTGATTAAAAAAAAAAATATGGAGTTTTAAGTAGTCATATCAATTTCTGTGACGTTAAATGTAATCTTATTAAATTTCATCCGAAATATTTGCCCATATAATTATATCTGTTCGTATGGATTTAGATCTAATCTGATAAATGTCCAGTAAAATTTTATCCGAATTATGTGAATACATACATATTATGTATATTTATATTTACAAATCTCTAAATTTTTTATACGATGCCACATATAATCACATCTTATTACATATCGACCAATATATTATCCTATATAATATATAAAATTTTATATGGTTAATTTAAATATGTTCGAATAAATGTATAATTAGATATAAATAACACAAATCAATTACGAGGAAAAATTATACTAAAACTTGCAACTCTTGTAAGACATCCCAGTAAAAAAACGCTACTTATATGCAAGCAGGTTTGTAAGGGAGTAAGCGAAAAAGAATCCCTTACAAACCTGCTTACATATGCCATGATTTTTATATGGCGAATTCCCACTTGGAAGCATTACTTTTGAGCAAAATAAGCGCGGATTTTAGCGCTTATAAAATTTTGCGATTTCATGGCTTCCAGAAAAATCATATTTCATGTCTACATTATTGCGATTAAAAGTAATGATATGAATATACATAATTTATTTTACATAAAATTCTAGAGATATTAATTTTTTCTTGTTAAAATTTTGACATTTAGTATAATCATTTCTTTACCGCTCCACGTGCTAGTTCTTCAGAAACATTTAAATGACTAATTATTTTTTATTACATACTCGAAAACAGCAAACACAATCGGAAATCACTCGGGAAAATTGGTACAGATCGTTAATAATTCACGATATGAAACTTCCTGCATTACAACCTGCATCCTTATAAGGGATTAGGGTAAGCTGTTTACAACCTGCATCCTTGTAAGAGAAAACAGTAAGCTCAAAATTTTTTTTGTTTATTTTTATACGAAAATTGTTTGCTCCTTTTGCTGCTTCTCCATATTATGTAATAGTAAGCACTTACATCAGCGCATTTGTTTTATCCTGCTTCTAAAAACACGAAAATTTTTTTCTGGGATATAAAAAAATCAACCATTGAAGATTTTGGTATCTGTTTTTATCCACCCTCACACTTAAATGCAAAACACGTGTTTTACATCAGTTCTTTAGTATTTTCCAATAGTTTTGCCTAAACACGTGTTTTGCAGTCTAGTGTGAATGCCGTATAAAAAAAAAAATGAGGATTAAAACAACTTAAATTTTGTGTTGTCACCGGCTTATGAAAGTAATTGTCTATTAATTTAATGTAAGACAAAATAAAGTATTTAACTTTAATAAACATTAAATGTGTGTTTTTGTAAACTAAATCGTCAAAATAGTTATATACGATTATTAATGTAATGTGCTCAAATTGGCAATTGGAAATTGCAAACAAATATACGTTAAGGTAGCCAGACTACAGCGATAGAGAAGGACACACATCTTAGATAATTTTTTATGTTTCTTTTTCTTATTACAAAAAGAAGTGTGTATATGTCATATTTTGTTATTTTTTCGTTTTCTTTCTAGAATTATCTAAGGAACTTGTCTTCCCTTAAAAGATGCCATCATTTAGACAACCATTGATATAAGTAGTTGAAAGTTATTTTTGTAAAAGAATCACAAAAAAATGTTTAAGATTTTAAGCAATTAATTAACTAAAGTATAATTTTTCTACAAATTTTTTGAGTTTTTTCAGTCTACTAATATTCAGCAAAATTTTTGGTAACTTTTAGCAAGGAGTTTTCAATTTTTAATCTACTAAGTGTTAGCAAAAACTATTGCTGAATATACTAATTTTGTTGCTAAAAATCAGCTCGATTTTTGCTGACATTAGCAATTATTTTGCAAGCACCCTCCTGACTAGATGATGGATTTTATTCTGAGAAAAAAATGCATGGAAAAATAGTAGTTTTTAATATTTTAGTTACGACCTTTTGTACTTGATTCTTCTGAAACCAAAAGCCCGTAACTCCCATATAAAAATTTATGCAAAAAATTAAATAAAAGTTTAAGATAAAAAAATACTAATTTTCAGCAGTAATTAAAAAGTTTTTAGTCAACTTATATATTTTTATCTATTTATTGTAAGAATTTTTTTAAATTAAACGCATTTTAACTTTTTAGAAACTTTCGAAAAAAAATTTATTTAATTAATTTATTTTTTGGTTTTTAAGTAACGTTATGATTCTATGGGCCATCACATATATCTATATTAAGTTGTATAAAGCTATGAGTTTTTATAAAATGCTATATAAAATAAGATCGCGCAAAGTAATGACATATCGTTACTAACCACCTTACGAAAAATAGAAAAAGATGTGGTTACATAAATGTTTACCAGTATGGATAAAAATAATGATGTTAGACTCATTTTACAAAAAAAAAAGTATATAAAAAAATTCTTTTTTTATTAAATTTCTTTTTTAATAAAATGTGCCTACACGGTATTTAAACCCGGGCCTCTAGGCTGTCAGTCAACCGCTCTACCATCTGTGCTATATCAACATTTTATGCTTGATGGATAAAAACCTAAATCACAAGCTTGAACAAAATGTCACTACTTTCCAGTTTACAAAAAATCAAAAATATGTACTTAAATATGCCCTTACTAGAGTTCGAAATATAATGAGTTTAAAAATACATATTTTCGAAAATTTTTTAGATCATTACTCTATATTTAGAATAATGATAAAAATAAGTTATTAGGGGTAAGGCATTATTTTTCGTATTGAAATAATGTGAAAATGAACTAGTTATTTGTATGTCATTATATGTATATATGTTTTAAAGAAAGGCAGATAGTAAGCTGGTATCATTACTGGTAGTATGAAAAATAATGATATGTCATTACCGTTTCTACACTGGGTAATTAATATTAATAAAAAAGTATAATGACAATGGCAAATAAATTCGAAAGAAGAACAAAACCTTATATATTTTATAAACGTTAGGGTGTCTCGATAAAGAATTTAAAGGAATACAAATGATGTATATTAATCAGCTGAAAATCCGCAAAATAGTAAAACATATTTTTAAGGTGACTATTATTATTAAAAACCATATATCGGAATTTTATATTTCGGTTTTAAATTTTTCTTTGTTTAATTTTGGTTCACTAATACTATTTTATGATACTAATATGCATGGAAAATATTAACATTTTTTAGATCCTCCCTTTCCAAGGTAAACTAGAAATGTTGTGTTAAGTATTGAAAACTAATAGATGAGTCAACTAGCAACTTTAAAGAAACATTTTACTAAAAAATTCAAAACTTGCATCCATGGATTTTGACCAAGGTGGAACGAAATAAACTTCACCATCTTTTTTTTATACCAAGCTCTGTCTGCATTACGCAAATTTTGATACCACTTTTGCAAAAACAAATTTTAAAACTTTTTTTCTCAATAATAGCGCAAAATCCCGAATCCCGTGATTTGTTTTTTGTAAAATTTTTGAATTTTTTTTTTCTTGAATTTTCCCATATTCTTTTTTTTTTGTGATTACGATCAGTGCTGCCAACCCAATTTGTTCTAAAATCGTCAAATTTTGTTGAAAAAATCTTCAAAATCGTCATTTTGAGAATGAGAAATCGTCAAAAAAAAATTGTCATTCCTAAAACTGCTTATATTTCAATAAAAAAAAAAAATTTACTCACAACTTTATTTTAATCACTTTATTTGTAATTATTTCACAATTTTAATGTTCTTTTTTTATTAGTTCCTTTACAAACGACTCTGAGTCTTAAAAACACAACTCTCAATACTCATTTCGGGGAATGGAATTTTAAAATCACTGACCTATTTTAAAATCTGCAAAATTCCTTTAGTTTTAAATTTTTTTCGCGATATTTGGTTTCATAAAATCCGGGCATACAATAAAGAGGGAAATAAAGAAAAATATTTCTGTACCAAGAATCAGATATGTAGAAAATCACTCTTTTATCAGTGATTTTGAAGCTAAATGATTTAAATTATTAAAAAATAAAGATTTTGGGTTTGCCTTAGTAAAATATATAAAAATAAAATCCATTCGAATTTCGAATTTTTTAAATGAAATTAAAATAAAATAAACTTTCAAAATAATGGAGTTTATATTTAGTTAATGATTAAATGGGTAAATGTAGAATTTTTATTCTATTTCAGATCATTTTATCACATTTTCCTTAGATGTTTTAAATAAAAAGAAACTTGATGAAATTTTGACAATAAATCTTAGAGAAAGAAATTAAAAAATTTTAAAATTTTACGAAAATTGGAAATTTTTATAAATCGTCATTTTCCATACAATAAATTTTGTGAAATCTTCAATCGTCATTATATCTTATTTCACTTCAAAAATCGTCAAAATGGAGACAAATCGTCAATGTTGGCAGCGCTGTTTACGATCCCACTAGAATCATTCTTTGGCAGAACAGTTTTTGCTTGGATTCTGAACAGGAAGAACTTTCATTAAAAACCTGGTTTCATAAAAAGTATTAAGCTTTTCATTCATTTTAAGAAAATTTTCGTTTATTTTGTGAAGAAAAATTTCATTAATTTACTTAAAAAATTCATTATTTTTCGTCCTACAAAATTCTCTTTGTGTATTGTCATAAATTATGATATTACATCGTTAATCCAGGGAATTAAAAACCGATATCGTTGGAAAAGTACGTTTAAGAACAGAACTATACCACGGCAGCGGATTTGCGATGGTACTTGGACTTTTGTTGAATAAAAAAAAGAATATCAAAAATTGTATCCGAAGTTAAAAAATGTGTCGTTTTTCAATAATCGGTGATCACAAATTTTAGATGTTAGATTACCGATTGTTTTCAGAACATTTTTACCATCAACATTATTGAGATATCCCTGCAAAAAGTGCACGGAGAAAATATATTCGTACTGACAATCCAATTTGCTGCCAATTTTTGTTAACAAAAACACATTCCAGAATACCGAAAAAACTCGAAATCACGAATAAAACCGGGATTTCAAACAATCCCGAAAAAAATCGGGTTTTCGAGATAGGGATTTGAAAAATCCTGAACCATGGGATTTTTTAATATCAATCCCGATTGGCATCCCTACATTGAAATAAAAATTCACTTCAAAAATTGTTTGTTTCTTTTTCTCGTATTCAGATTATTAAAATCATCACATCGTTGAGTGCTATTACTTCAGTCAATTCGCAAGAAAGTCATTTATAGGGTCACCCTAATAGACGGTCAAAAGTTAAACAAAGGATAGTATACATTTCAAAACTATTTGGAAATTAAATATTCATGCAGGGTTATGCTTAAAATAAACACGATGTCCTCCACAATTACTCATTTAACAAACAAATTGCAAAGTGTTTATTGCCGTCCACACAATATTATCCTGTGACAAGACTAAATATTCCTTTTTTAGTTGCCTATTAGACTCCAATCAGTATGGACGAGGAAAATCAAGAAACGCTTGAGCGTCCCACACGTAGTCGTATTAGTCGGTTATTTTCCGCCAAACAATTGTATGAATGCGTGCAACCACTATTTTTCTTAACCTACGGGCATGGTTTAACTCCATTTTATATCAAAAGTAATGCGAATGGCATATAAACAGTTAAAACACTCCGTTTGGGGTTATGTTAATGTTGGAGCTCATTTAACCGTCTACAATGTTTGTTACATCCTGACTTTATTGAATGATAGCGAAACAGTTGCTGGTTATTTTTATCCATCGGGTATAAAACGTTTTGGATTTTGGATGCAGGTTCTCAGTAATTGCATAGGCGTTACAGTGATTTATTTAACTGCCATCATACCAAAATATTACATTCAACGTAGTTTGGAAATTACGCAAGCAATGGATGAACAATTACATAAAGTCGGCATTAAAATAATGTACAGCAAAATGTTACGTTTCAGCTATATGTATATATTATTTATGGTCTCGGTAAATTTCGCGTTTACTGTTTATAGTTTTAAACTTTTAAGATCGGGCAATAAAAATCCTTCACCGTATTTGTATGTGATTTTTGTGATGCAAAACAGTGTAATTTTGATTGCTCTAGCAATGTTTTTATGTTTTACGAGAATGATTTCTATGCGATTAATTATGATGCATAAGGTAAGTTGAAATTTAGTTAAGCAATTACCCGAGGGAATTATAAAGTGACCAGGGTATCAATTATGTATATTTTTTACGAAATACGACAATGAAATGACACCTAAATCATTCTCGTTTTAACAGCGTAAAGAATGGAGCAAAATTAATGATCAATCGGTTTTTTGTTAAAGTTCTGCCTATTATGGAGGCTCTAACTTTTCTAAAACTTCGGGTTCTGATGAGATCTTTAGTCAGATCGAAATACTAGTATCAACCTAGCGAATATGTTTGATTTGCTTTATTTTTATAAATATACGGAGGTTGGAAGCTCGTTACAAATTAAAAGTAAAAATTTTTGTTGCATCGGTTTCATAGGACATTTATAAGCCATGAAATGAATAAACAAAACGATAATGATTTTAGGTGTCATTTCATTGTCGTGTGTCGCAAAAAAAGATACATAATTGATACCCAGTTTAAGCAGGACTTACATAAAACTAGTACATTTTGCCAATACTTTGGCTTGGGTGGTTTTAATTATATTGTAAGAACTGGTCCCATGACTGGTGAAAAGAGGACATACGACATAACAAGCACTGACAGCTTTATTTTATCTTCGTAATATTTTTTTCAAAACATTTTTAATTTCTTAATTTTAGTTCCTTTATTCATGTCGATTCGACAAAATGCCATTTGTCAGTGTCTACTCCCCACTTGTACCACCCATGATTCGATACATTCTAAAATACGCGCGAAGAGTTATCGGTTCAAGAAAGAAGAATCATATAAACATTAACCCTGTTACCAGCAAACCCGCCTCCAGGCGGGTCATTTTGAATTGGCCATGAATGCTGCAAATGTGTGTTTTATAAAAAGAAATTAAGCTACTGCGATAGAAAACCAAATTTACAATATATTCTGTAAAATAATTGTCTTCATGGCACGGTTTGAAAGCGAGAAAGCGTTAAAGTTAGAACTTCGTTAAATTTCAAAAAATAAATGATTTGAAGTGAAAGAAATTTTTCAAAAGTCTTGAAAACATATTTATGTTGTGTTACTTAGCACAAAATAAGACTGAAAATCAAAATTCACAAAAACTATCTAATTTTGGTCCACAGACTTACAGGATTCCAATAGGATACCCGTAAAGGACATCGTTTTAACTTGAAAACAGATTTTATAAAATTTGGCAGACAGATTATATTTTGCAGTATTATTAACAAAGCCGTTAACTTTAATCAATATATGTTGAAGTTTAGGTGGGTAATTTTTGGAGTGTAGGTATATCTTGGTAAGAGGAATAATTTATGGCGAAACTTATTAGTTTTTATGGATTAGTTCTTGAAATTCGAAATAAACCTATTTCGACTTATATTGAATTAAATAGGCAATGAAAAAAATTTCGGTAAAAGAATATATTGGGTGGGCTTTGTGGTGTAATGGTTAGCGTATTGAACTGTTACACGGATGGTCCCGAATTCGATTCCCTGTGACGACAACATCAATTTAGAGAGCTAATATGTGTGGATTTCTATCCCTAGTATGTATCGCAGCTTCCACATTTAGTCTTCTCATAGCACTTAACCCTACCGAAGTAAAATAATGAATCAGGGCGATGCACCAAAAAGTTTCAATAAGTTCACCAACTCTACATCTGGTGGCTCGTAAGAACTGTTCTAAGACTTATCATATCGCGCATTTGGAGTGTTGCCATGTTTAAGTCCCTTCATCTTTCCACACCTTTCATTTCTCCACTATCCGCTTTCCAAAGAAAGCTATACATTAACCCTTTGTAGCCCATGAACTTAAAAATTAAAAATTCTTTTGGTACTGGAAAGGTTAAGGTAAATAAAAAAAACGTATTACTTAGAAATTAAAAAATATCCTTTATTTATTATTTATTTGACATTATAGGGATTGTGACATTACTGTTACATTGAGTTAAAAGTAAAAAAAATGAAAAGTATTTAAAACAATTATTTTGTCTGTTATAGCATAATGCTACAACCGCATTTATCGAAAATTGTTTGTGATACGATACTACACTGGGGAAACTTGCAACGTATTCTGTTTTCTATCCAAATTGGCCAGTGGCCGATTTGATCCTGACGAACTGCCTTTGAAGGAACATGTTGCGCCGGCCCCTTATGTCTTTTGGTTTGAATTTCGTTTTCTATTGGTTTTCGAGTCTTGGTATTAGTCTTCACGCCAAGTTTGCTTAAAGTTTCAGCTATGTACCTGAAGTCGAAAATCTGCTGAAGACATTTGTTTGTCGGTTTGTCCAGACTTAGAGAATTCGGTGACATGAGGGGAGGTGATCTAAGGGGTCACATGAGGATCGCTAGAATCCTAATTGATGACCCGGTTACAAAGGTTACGGATAGGAGGTCACCGGAGTACATCTTTGATAGGAACTTTAAAGTGATGCTGTTCGACAGGGCCATGTGGACCAACAGATCCTGGGAGCCAGAGCGGGGTTCTCAGATATGGTTCACAGATGGCTCAAAGCATGCGAATGGTGACACTGGTGCGGGTGTCTATGGACCAGGTTTCCAACGGGCCTTACCCATGGGTAGATACCCCTCCATTTTTCAGGCAGAGATTTTTGCTATCTGTATCTGCGCGGAGGAGTGTCTACGAAGGGGCACTATTAGATCTCGCATCTACATTCTTTCCGACAGTCAGGCGGCATTAAGGGCTTTAATGTCCTATGAGGTGTCATCTGGTCTGGTCATGGAATGCATTCTGGCTCTTAACCGACTTGGCAGGCGCAACTCGCTTACCTTAGGGAGGGTTCTTGGTCACGAGGGGCATGAGGGCAACGAGAGGGCAGATTGTCTTGCTAATTGCGGGGCCCGAAGGCCCTTTATTGGCCCTGAACCATTCTGTGGTATACCTTTGGGTATATTAGGGAGAAGCTCGGGTCGTGCAGGGAGTCAGAATTCTCTCTCTATTGGGAAAACTCTCTTGGCCAACGACAGGCTAAGAGATTAATTTCTTTTTCCAGTGCAGGATCGAGGAGACTCTTGTCCCTCGGGAGGGGTGACTTGAGAACCCTGGTGTCTTACCTGACTGGACACTGCAATCTCAGATACCACCTGCGCAAAAGGGGTCTTTCGGACACGGATGAGTGTAGGTTTTGCGAACTGGTAGCTGAGACATCAGAGCATGTTCTTTGCGAATGTCCGAGGCTATGTGAAAGGCGTGCCAAGTTTCTTGGCAATCGCTTTGTCTCCCCTTCGGACATTATGAAGATTTTGCCTAATAGGATTATTGGCTTTATAGGTAGCTTGAATCTTTAGGGTAACTTTAGGCAGCACAAAAGACCTAAGTTGGTCGCGGTGCATAGTGCCATATAATCTAATCTAATCTTGTCGGTGATGTGTTTTGCCTTCCAGACTTTTCGGAATAGAAGCCAAGAATTCGCCATAGTGAGGTCTAATAAATGATAGAACAGTCGAACCTGCCATCCTTTGGTTCGTATCTTAATTTTATATCTTCCCATAATAATATCTATCAAATCAAATAGTAACTCAATGTAACAGGAATGTTACAAACATAACAATATTATTTTTTCATGTAAAAATGGAAAAATATGCATTGTATACAATAAGTAAAAAATATTATTCACTTACCTACAGGTTTTCATAATAACAACCCAATTTTTGCACTTTTTGTATTCTTTTATAAAATTTTAAATTTACACGTGATCAAACTTGTCACTATTCGTATTATGCAAACTTCAAACTGACGGAAGTCAAAAAAATTACGCCATCTATGATATTTTTTTGGTACTAATTTGATCAGTGGTATGTCACAGTAGTGTCACACAAATTTGAGCGAGCTAAATAAAATCAATATGTATTATTTCGGGGTTTTGTGGGGTTTGTTACAGTAATGTTACATGAGGCTATTGAGGGTTAATAAATTTTAAGAATTACCTGAGTATTGCTTCTCTTTAAAAAAAAGTGTTGTTTATTTTTCCTGCCTAACAAGTGGTATAAATTTCGTTGCAAAAAAGCTTAGGCCGGTTTGAGGGTTAAAAATGTTAATTCATTGATTATATTGCAACCTAATAGAAATCCCCGCCTCCCAATCTAAAAAAGGAAAAAATAAAAAAAAAAGAGGAAAATTAAAATTTGTTTATAATAAAAAAAAACTGTTGTAAAGTGGTTTAAAATTGGTAAAAATTTATAGATATTTAAGGCTAAAATAAATACTTGCCCTTATATTAAAATGAACTAGATCCTTAGACCACAAAAAATTGTGATGTAAGTCTTCATACGATGAATGTTCTATAGAAGATTGTACTGTTGTTGATATCAACGAATCTTTAAACATTTTATAAGATAATGAAATTTTTTATGAGAATCTTATGCAAGAATTTTTTTTTTAAATTAATAACAAGTCTACTTTCAATTCAATTCAATTCAATTCTCATTTTCTTGTAATTTGCCATTGAGAATTGAATCAAGGTGGGACAAGGAAGGCCTGTAGTGTGGTTTCAAACTAAAATAAAGTCAACTTGTTATTAATAGAGATTCAACCGAAAACAAAAAATACGTGTTCGTTAATTTTGTCATATCTACACTGAGAGAATTATCTGCATGATACCAATGAATTTTTGCATTATGATAAATGACCACTGGAATTGTAACTGGAACTCTTCCATTGAAACTTTTCATTAAATTAATGCAGTCTTTCATAAAATGTAATGAAATGTAATGAACATTTTCATATTGTTTATTAAAAATTACATACGACTAATAAAAAAGTTTCATAAAAACTATGTTCATTAAAACTATCAAGCTTTTTCATACACCCAAGTGAAAATGTTCACATATGATCATATATTGTCATATATGGTTTCATGTATGAGCATATATGGTTCCATATATTTGCATATATGAACATATATGTAATGTATGGGAGCATATATGGGTAAATACATTGAAATTAAAAGTTCATATATGGATATGAATGACACCATATATGATAATATATGATAATATATTGCATATATTGGTTCATATATGCCATATATCTCCATATATGAATTCATATATTATTTCATATATGGTTAATATGTTTTAATTTTTGATCAGATATGACCATATATGAGAATGAAATTTTTTATTTTAACCCTTATTCTGCCGGTCTACGAATTCTTGACAAAAATATATAAATTAATGTTTTATTGATTTATAAAGACGATTGCAGAGAATGAGTTTTGAATTGAAATTTGAGATGAAAATTGATGAAAATTGGTCCATCAACTGATATTATCACGCTAAATATACCATTGGTAAAATTTGTTGGCGAACGTACCCCTTTTCGGGGGAGGGGTTGAAAGTTGGAATTTTGTTTTGCGATTTTATCCAAAAGTTGTGAATGGGTCGAAACGCTTTATGCAACCATCGGAAAGGTATAATATGTCCCCATTCATTAACCCATTACAAGTTATCTTAAAATTTTGTATTTTTTCATCTTTTTTTATTAAAAATTCGCAAAAACCTCCAAGTTTAAGTTTAACCAAGTTTATAGATTCACAGGGTCTTATTATACCTTAAATGAAAGCTTAATATATTTTTTATAAATTACTGGCCTCAAAACATACCTATAATACAGATAATTTTTAAAATAAATAAAAAAGTTTTCAACGGGTTTTTGTATTAACTTTTCCCTTCTTAAAATAGATTATATTTTTTGAATATGTATTATTACTTGGTATATTAATGTTTAAGGTGAAAAATTGTACAGATTGATCTCTTAACTTTAAATTAATAAATTATTGTGAATATGTATAATATAATTTTCAATAAATGGTTAAAAAAAGACAGGAAAATTTAAAAAAATACCAAATGTTTAAACTGACTCGTAATGCGTTAATGAATGGGGACATATTTCTCTTTGGAAAGATATTTAAAACACCTTTCCGATGATGCCTAAATTATGCAGATCCATTAACAACTTTTGTATAAAATTGTAAAACAAAACTTCAAATTTGAAAAAATTTGGAAAAAAAAACTAAAAAAGCTTTTTTATATACGAGAATATAGGAAAAGTAATAATATATGACAATATATGAACATTCATATATGTCCATTTATGAGCATATATGTCCATATACCCTCAAATTTCGGATCTGAACATATATGGATTCATATAGGAACATATATATGTGGCCATATATGACAATATATGAACTTTTTCACCTGGGCAGTTTAAAAAAATGTTTCATTCACATCATTAGTTTAGTGAAACAATTTCGTTAAAGCTCGTCTAACAAATTCTCTCTGTGGAGGTTATTACAAGTATTTTGATGCGGCAAAAGATCTCATTACAACCCAAAATTAAAAAAAAGGCTTCAAAATAGCATTTTTTGTTTAACGGATTTTTGTTTTAATATTAAAGAACATACTATTTTGAAATACGATTAAATGTTTCATAGCTGGTTATTTTGATAAAGTATTTATATCATTGGAAAATTAAGTTTTTATTAAACAGAAATTTTAATAAGCGATCTCACTGTGTAAAATAACACTTTGACAAAGCCAAACAGTTCATATTTCGAATGCTATATAAAAACCTCTTTATTTAATGGTATTTAAAACTCTAACAGTTAAACGAAGGACCCAAAGGAATTAAATCCATGAAAGTTTTTCTATACATATAATTGTGCATTTATCCCTATGAAAAAAAAAAACCTTAACACTAATCCATCATGAAATTTTTTTAATTACAATTTATGTAGTTAATATACTCGTATTAAATAATTTATGATGACAATGGCAAACAACAATTAAACTTAACGGTAGAAATGTGTCCATTCACTCGTAAACAAAAACAAAAACATCTTAAATGTCAATAAATGTTTGGCCAAATGACAAACTTGAGTGGTATATATTTCAAAATTGTATGACAATTATATATTCATCCAGAGTGTTATTAAAATTATACGCGAGTAAAAAAAGTTTATAGAAAATTATATGTAAAAAAACTGATCTGGAACTTTATGTAATGATATCAATTTCTGTGTGGCGCTATACATATGTGATCTCATTAAATTTCATCCGATATATGGGTCCATATAAATGTATCTGTTTGTATTTTATTCCGAATTATGGCCCGATAGAATCGTATTTGATTGTATCGAATTGTATCAGTTTATATCTAAACTGATACAAATAGATATACTGCAAAGACTACGAAGGCCGCGGGTAGCAATTATGAATACCCTCAACAAATGTTTGGTTTTTATCCATAAACACCTAAATATGTTTAAGTACGTGACGAAATTCTCAAATTTTTTGAATTCCGGACACACTAATATAGAGCAATCGGACTTTAAATGCGGCAATATATAGTTTTATATAAAAGAAGATCTGTATTTTATTAGTATAGAACGATATATCTTTACATATATCGTTTTATTTAAAATAAAATACATTTTTTTAAATATTACGCTATATGTTATTTTATATAGTTCAGTTTATATATTGGTCGATATGTAATAAGATGTAATTACATGTGGCATCGTATTAAAACATTTTGAGAGAAAAACAATGTTATATATGAACATACATTAACATATGTGTATTTACATATAATATCATGTAATAGCATATATATTTATACAAAATACTGCATGATTATATGCAAACGTTTTTACTCGGGAGGATATAATTTGATTTGAAAAATGTTTATATATAATTGTTTCACTTTGGATGTAATTAGATTTAATTAAATACAATTTAATAAACATGTATCCAATTCTGTATAAGATCTGATTGATCTAATTATATTTTGTTCTTACAAATATATATAATTATATCTAATTAGATAATAATCCAAATATACTTAAACTAAGAGATATTAAGTTACACACACTTCATATCGATAAATCGGGTTTCAAACACAAAATGTATGCTTTAAATTTGTAAATAATTTCAATTTCATTTATATTTTATGGAAATCATGCAATCAGCCAAATTCCTAAAATATTTATTTAGAAATAAACTAGAATTTGGCCGAAATAATAAGTTTTGAATGTTTTGAATAAATAAAAATTACTGAAATGAATTAAGAAATATATTTAATGCTTTCAAAATGGTTACAGAAAACCACAAAAAATAAAAATCTTTTATAATGGCAATAGAATACCAAAAATAATAAAAGTATATGATTGTGCGCCCCGGTAGGCTAGTTGGTAGCGTGCTGGCTTATCAGTGCGGGGGTCGTGGGTTCGATTCCCACCAGAGGCACTGGTCTGTTTTCGCTACAACGCGCCGAAAGCCATAGTAGCTAGTGCTCGGTTAGGGTAATGGTATATAATTTGTAATTATATGATTATTAATTAATAAAAAAAAAAAAAAGTTTTGGGACTTTAGCACATTTAATTACTATAAATGCAATTAATGTTTATCCCAATGAAAATAAATTTAAATAACAAATATGCAGCTGCTTGTGCAAATTTAAATGTAACTGACACTAATAGAAAACATATGATTTTCTATTGTTGATTTACTTGAATAAACGTCACTACATTGCTAGGTCTGTCAAAAAAACAGAGTAGTATTTGGAAGATGACAAAGCCAATTGTGACAATATTTTGTTGTTGTTTTTGTTTTTTCTTTGATATTTTAAATTTTGAATCTCGCTCCTAGACGAGGACAAGAAATTCTCATTGAGTTTGTGATTTAACATAACAAATATCTCTAGAAATTCTAATAACAAGTCCCCTGAAGATTTCTTTGGGCAGGAATGAAATCCGGATAGGGACACGCCTACATCAGATTGTTTTTCACAATTTGTTAAATAAGTTTTGGGACGTTAGCACATTTAATTACTATAAAAGCAAAAAATATTTAATTTAGAATTATATATAATAGCATAGAAACTGTTCTACAAAATTTTTACATTTTTGGATTATATATAACTTTATGTAGTTATATAAATTTCTATGTGACGCTATATGTAATACCCTCAAAAAAAGTTTGTAAAGTCAGCAAAAAATTTTGCTGAGTCGGCAGTTGCGTCCTTGAAAAGAAAGCATCATTTAGACAACCATTGATGTAAGTAGTTGAATGAAAATTTTTGCTATGTTATATATATTTATTTCTATATATTTTCAGATATTAAATTAATTCATGTCGTCAATGTGGGAAAATGAAAATTTTTATATTTCGTAATTATTGTAAATTATTTTTAAAAGAATCACAAAAATATGTTTTATGATTTTCAGCAAATATATTAACTAAATTACAATTTTTTTACAATTTTTTTGCGTTTTTTTCAGTCTACTAAAATTCAGCAAAAAATTTATTAATTTTTAGCAAGGCTTTTTTATTTCTAATCTACTAAGTGTTAGCAAAAACTTTTGCTGAATCTACTAATTTTGTTGCTAAAAATCAGCTCGCTGATTTTCAGCAAACGATTTTGCTGACATTAGCAATTTTTTTTGCTAGCACCCTCCTGACTAAAATTTTGCTGACTCAGCAAAATTTTTTGCTGACTTTACAAACTTTTTTTTTGAGTGTATACTAGCATATGATTGCATGTGAACTGATACATCTAAATATAATTAGATTCGAGTTTTAGTTATAATTGCGAATTTGTCATTGGCATTGAAATTTAATTGGCATTACATATATCCAATGTTAATAAAAAAAAATTTCATTACCATTCCAATGCCAAAGAAGTTTTTTAATTGCCATTTCTAGCACCAATGCATAAACAACCAATTGCAATTGACGAAAAAAATAATTGTTTATTAAAAGTGTTTTGTTTTGGAAAAAAACGATAAATATTAGAAACATTTTTAATTTACATTATAACTTTAAAAGTATTCGCTATTTTATGCAAGTCTTATCACTTATACACTATTTATTATTGTTTGGTAACAGATTAGTAATAATGGATCAGCTTTTAATAATATATATGTACTTTATAAAATACCGAATATTTATAAAATTAGTACGCAAATAAAGACCTTTTTTCTAATTTTGTAAATAAATTGTTTTGTATACAATTGTAACTAACAATTACAATAATCAATTATATTTGTCTGTTGAAGGAATTGGCATAGATCTAGTTATGCCAATTAAAGTAAAATTTAATTTTCTTTGTTTTAAGCAATTGTACAATATTGTCAAAAAATTAATGTCAATTAATTACCGTTGACATCAAGCAATGCCAATTAACTTGTCAATTAATTGGTCCATTCAATTGACTAGTCCCAAGTATGGTTTTAGACAAGTAAAATTGCACTAAATTATATGTGATTGTATGAAAATATAGAGCAATTCCATATGAAAACGATCAAAATTGGCAAATTTTTGGACGACCCCTCTCCGATTTTAAAATAAATAGTCTCAATCGATTGCCCAGCAAAAAATAATGTACCTACATATTTTTTTTTTTTTATAGTGACTGGTTTAGTGGTGGTGTGCACCACTGTCATGTGACAAACTTGAAGAATTCTTCATAAGGGACCTCATTGAAAGTTGTTTTAAAAAAAAACTACTAAAGCGATCGCAACGAGTGATAGCTCGTTGGATAGGTATTGAATCAGGTTTAATTTAATTAATTGAAAAATAAAAACAATGAGAACAAGGTGGTCTCTTAAATGCTCTTCTCCTGTCCAAACAAGGAGTCGGGGCCCATTTTTTTATTGCTGATTCTTAAAGCAAAAATTATGAGGAATCCAAAAAAAATAAAATTAGCCGGAAAATTTAGGAGCTTCTGTGGAAAATCGGAAAATTTAATTTTCATGGGAAAATTTAATTTTCATGGGAAAAAAGGTAAATTTCTGAGAAAAATTAGGAAAATTTTATTTTTCAATTAAAGCCTGATTCAATACCTTTCCAACGAGCTATCACTCGTTGCGATCGTAGTAGTAGTTTTTTAAAACAACTTTCAATGAGGTTCCTTATGAAGAATTCTTCAATTTTGTCACATGACAGTGGTGCACACCACCACTAAACCAGTCACTATAAAAAAAAAAAAAATATGTAGGTACATTATTTTTTGCTGGGCAATCGATTGAGACTATTTATTTTAAAATCGGAGAGGGGTCGTCCAAAAGGTGATCGCTTTCATATGGAATTGCTCTATATACAATTTCATTACAAATATGTGTTCATCCTATCATATCCGTTAGGTCCATAAAAAAATATTGTTAACGCTGTCTCCAAAATCCCAATAATTTTATTTTATGTACATCTGGCATCACCAAAATTAAATATTTTCAGATTGTTAATTTTGTAAAAAACTTAACGAAAGATAAAACATTTAAGGTTTACCTCAGAGCATGCGCCCTTTCGGCAGCCATTTTTAATCTGAACTACAAGTTGGCTGTGCGCAGTGCTCGGGAGCAAAATTTATTTTCATATAAATATTTTATTTTAAAAAAAGTTCCTGGTGGTTTCCATACCAAAAGTATGTAAATAATTTATTAATTTTTTTTAATTATAAATTTATTCCTAACAATTTAAATTTAATGTAAATGTAATGTGTACAAACACATATAACACATACAAACACATTGAAACATATAGAAATACATAGATATACAAATTGTAAAATTATATATGTTTTATTCAAAATCCCCGTGGGAGTCACTAGGACAAACGGCTGGCGTGCCTTGGTAACAGGAATCATATTACTTTTATGCGGTTTTCAAAAAGTTACGCCAAAAATTTTAATGCACTTTAGGATTTACCGAAAGTGTACAATTTTACGTAATATTGCTCAAACGATGAACGAAAAAAAAATTTATTATGTAAAAAATAAAAATAAAAATAAAAATAAAAAAAATGTTTGTGTTTTTTTTTTTATTTTTGTACAAAATTGGGCTCAAGTTTGTTAATGCTGACCTTTTTTTTGGAAATATATTTATAAAATTTGCATATAGTAATAATATCCTTAAAATTTGTTTGGTTTTTCTAAACAAACAGCTCAATAATACCTATCGTTGGAATACGTTACGAAATTCGCAAATTTTTTAAATTTGGGACATGCTAATATACAGCCATCAGACTTTAAATAGGGCAATATATAGTTTTATAAATAAGAGGAGCTACATTTTTCTGGTATGGGACTATACATAACTATGAATAAGTAAAGATATCGTTTTATCCAAAATGAAATAAATTTTTTGAAATATTATACTATTTGATAATATATATAATTTTGATCTATGTTATATCTAATTATACATGTATTTGTACATTTCTAGATTAGCCATATATAACTGTGTATGTCATTAACGAATATATATTGGTCGATATGTAATAAGGTGTAATTTTATGTATGCATCGTATTACAAAAGTTAGAGGAAGCGATTTTATATATAAACATACATAAACATATGTATTTACATATAATAGCATGCAATAATGTATATGTTTATATAAAATAATGTAAATCATATATTATCATGCCCGAGTAAAAACGTTCATATACAATCATATCTTGTTTAATATCATATTATAAAAAAACATATAGCTTTGTATAGCTTAATATGGATATACGTGATGGTGCATATGATTATATATAATTTTAACTTGGATTTAGTTCTTAGAAAATTTTTGATGTATTCACATACATATTAATATCAAAATATATATCGATCTTAATAACAGTAGATGGGGCATATTTTACTACCCGAGTAAAAACGTTTACATAAAATCATTCATTATTTCATATAAAAATATATGTTATTGAATGCTATTATATGTGAATACGTATGTCTATGTATGTTTATATATACAAATTTTTGCCTCTAAATTTTTTAATAGGATGCCTCATATAATTACATCTTATTACATATCGACCAATATATAAGCGTATATGACCACATACAATTATATATGGTTAATGTTATTATGTAGGAATACATGTATAATAAGATATAACACAAATCAAAATTATATATAATAACATATATATCAAAAAAAAAATATTTAATATTGGATAACACGATATCTTGACTTATTCATAGTTACATGCAGTTCCATACCAGAAAAATGTCGATCTTCTTTTATATAAAACTATATATTACCGCAGCCTATATACTAGACTAACTTGAATTAAGAAAAATTACGCATTTCGTCATGTACACAAATGATACGTATTATTTTGCTGTTTATGGATAAAAACCAAACATTTGGCTTACATACCTATATTTGCTAGGCGCGGCCTTCGTAATGTAATTTTAAAATTTTTGGACAAAGAAGAGTTTAAAAGCTTGGCAATGCTAAGCATATCATGGGAAAAACATTTATATAATTTCCATAGATTAATTTGGTCCACCACAGCATCATTTATTTCGAAACAAGAAGTTTTATTTATTATTTGTTTTAAATTGAAAGATATAGTGGACCAAAATTACTCTATGGAAATTTTATAAATATATTTCTAAAAATATGCTCAGCATTACCAAACTTAAGCCCAATTTTCTACGAAAATCTAAAAAATACGAGTAGCGAACTATAAGTATTGTAGATAATCAACTAGATAATACTCATTGTTTGAGCGTAATAGTGCTCAAAATTTTAAATATTTACATTTTCGGGACACCCTAATGTGCATTAATCTTAAAATAGGTTTATGCCGTAACTTTCTTGAAAACCACAAAAAAGTTATATGTTTCTTAATACTTTTAATGGACTTAACGGAAATGATATTTGTATGAAATTGTGTATGTTTTCATACAATCATATACAAAAATGTAACATTTAGTGCAATTTTAACAAACTGAAACTTTAATCTTATTATATTTAGATATATCAGTTTACATAAAATCAATTATATCAGGTCAAAATCTGGTTACAATAGTATCTGGTTTTTATATAATTATATCTATTTGTATCAGTTTAAATATAAACTGATAGAATTAGATACAAAACTGATAAAAAACTAATACAATTCTACCGGCCATAATTCGGATAAAATTAATCTGGAAAACTTTTAATAATAATGTTAAATAAAAAACTAAAAAAGGTCAATTAAAAAATGTTTATAATTAATGAAAATTTCAATTTTTCACATTTGCTGACGATATAAAGTTAGTTAAATCAACATCTATTGTTGATTTAACTAACTTTTTACAACATGTTACCTCTGAACCTTCTTTTACAACCGGTTCTATAACTGGTTCCTGGGAGCCAATTTGTAAGGTTTCACTGTCCCAGAACTAGTTCTATAACTGGTTCTAGAACCGGTTCTAAAGCAACCTGTTTTTATAGTAATTAAATGTGCTAAAGTCCCAAAACTTATTTAACAAATTGTGAAAAACAATCTGTTTTTGTTTGGATGTAAAGAACCTATTGCAGATAGGACAAACTCCATATAAAAAGAATCGGGTGTAGAACAGAAATTAGAACCTGTTACGATACAGTATAAGTTGTTTTGCAAAAAGTTAATTGGATTTTACTAAAGGGTCCGCCATCTAACGTTTTTTTTTCAACTAGTGCTTATTTTGTGAACACTTAGTTCATGTCTGATTTGACAGATAATTAGTTTTATCCTTCCGCTGAACGAATATGGTCCGTATGTTCGTCATCTTGTGAAAAAAGTGAAAGAAACTGGCATCCTCATCGATAAACCAAAGCGTGAAAAGCCAAAAACAGTGCGTACACCCGAGAATATTGCTGCTGTGGCAGAAAGTGTACGTGAAGCGCCATCAACATCAATTCACCGTCGTTCTCAACAATTGAACATTTTGGAGACATCATTGAGACGAATTTTGCATAAAGACCTTGGTATGACGCCATACAAAGTCCAATTGGTTCAAGAGTTAAAAAAAAAAGTTATTTGGCGGTCCATTTATTTACTGGGAAGATACAAATGTCAATTTTAATTTGAAACCTTAATTTCCCCTTGGGCATGTAAAAAATTAAAAATTTGGTCAATTTCAATTGTAATTGAGTTAAAATTATACTTCCACTTGTAATTTTTCTACTTAAAATCTCAGAAGTTTAATATATTGTTCTGAAAGTTTTAAAATTAGAAACATAATTTGAATTTTCCATTAAAACTTGAAATAAACTATAAATTAAATTGTGATTAACTATTTTGAAGTGAGAAAATTTTAAGTAAATTTGTAAATAACGCTAAAATTTTTAAGTTCTTTGATTGCAAATGAATATTTTCAATATCAATTGCAAATTTTATGCATTTCAAATAGAAAACTTTAATTTATTTAAAATTTTCTTGATTTCAACTGAAATGGAAAATAAATGTAACAGACTGGTTTTTTTGCTTGAAAACTATAATAAATTTTATGTTTATTAAAGCCTTTCGATATTTACAAGTTATATGCGAGTTTTTATGAGAATACCTAAGATATTTATATGTAAAATAAATATAATAAGAAGAGTGCGCCCGGTAGGCTAGTTGGTAGCGTGCTGGCTTATCAGTGCGGAGGTCGTGGGTTCAATTCCCACCAGAGGCAGAGTCTGTTCTCGCTACAACGCGCCGAAAGCCACAGTAGTGCCTGGTTAGGGTAATAGTATATAATTTGTAATTATATGATTATTAATTAATAAAAAAAAAAAAAAAAAATAAGAAGATCTATATACTAATAAGAATATCAATATACTTCTTATTATATTAAATTAAATATAAAATTATAGTATAACATATAGATTAATAAAATTGAATGAGGATAAAATTCGGGGCAAAACCTTATCAAATCACTTCTAAGTGTATCTAAATTAATATAATAAAATACACTTTTCGCTTTAAAGGTATTTGAAGCAAAGTAACTATATTCAAATGTGGTGTTCATGGCACCTTTTTGTACTTTTTTTTAATTTTTTGTGTTAAAAAATGTAAAATTTTTGGGGTACTTTATATGGAAAACATACTGCTATGGCTGCCAAATTCACATATTTCTTTCTTTATTAAATTTAAGCGGACACGTTTTGTTCGGGTTTCAATATTCCCGCCATTTTATGTTTAACAATATTTTTCCGGAAACATCTTTTTGTAGTTTTTTAAAGTACTGTGTTAAACATAGACAATATGCATTTTAAACATCATATTTTTGAAAATACATTAATTTTGTGTAATTTATTTTTTAAATTTCGTTTATTTTAAATGTGCTCCCATACAAAAAGTTTTAAAAAAAATTTGTTTTTTACATAATACTTTATTTTTTATATGAAATGTATTACTTATTTCTAAATTTGGTTATGTATTTCTTTATAAGCTTTCTAGTAATATATAAAATGATGTACATATTATGTACATAAGTGCATATGAAGCGAAAATAAATTATTTTAGTTATGATCCCTTACAAAAAAGTACCTTTAGTACTACTTTTACATGTTTGTTTGCAATGGTAGATCCATTGCCTTTCCAACTATGTCATTCCCTTCCAACGATACCACGAAATATCAAATTTCTTAAAAATCTAAAAAAAAAACAAAACAAGGCCAATTTTTTAAACCGATTTTGACCCATTCTAATCCCGAGATGACCGAAGGCCAAGACAGGTCGATCTTAGAATTTTTTTCTTTATCACATATCCAAATCTCATAAAAATCGGAGTGTTTAGATTCGAGTACATTCGTTGTTAGTTATTATACATCTTATTAGAATGTGCAAAAGTTTTAAAAATATTTAAAAAAAAAATGATTCTAATTGGTTGTAATATTGGTAAAAACAATACTGGCAATGAATTTTACGAGTCGTACTGGCAAAACACCTGCTTTACAAACCAAACAGTATTTTCCTAGTACAATATTAGTTATACCTTTGATAATTTTTAACATGGTGGGTTTTACAAAAATGTCAGTACTATTTTTGTGGTACGGTTGGCAATTTCTATTTGGGTAATTATGGGCTCATGTCAAATTAGATAAAGGTATTCGTATCAAATTTTTTTAACCGGGTATATATAATTCAGAATAGTATTTTTTGTATACATGATTGGATATGCTTAAACATGAACTGTTTTCGCAAAACATTTTGAAAATTTCATTATATGTATATAAATACATATTGATACATATGCTTTTTCATATGACCAAATAATTTTATATTAAAAAATATATTATTATATATGACATTTTTACCCGGGTACCCAATTAGCTTCACTACTCCATTAATTAAAACAAATTGCAACATGTTTATGGTCGTACACACAGTATTTACGATTATCCTGTGGCAGGACTACAATGTTGCTTTAACAGCAACTTTTGTGTGATATCATGCTAATTCAGATGGTTAATGAAGACGGTTGTTTAGTTGCCGCATAGACTTCAATCAGTATGGACGATGAAAATCAAGAAACGCTTGACCGTACCACACGTAGTCGTTTTAAAACAGTTCTTTTCCGCCAAACAATTATACGAATGTTTACAACCACTGTTCTTCTTAACCTACTGGCATGGTTTAACACCCTTCTACATCAAAAGTAATGCAAATGGTGTCAAACAGTTGAAACATTCGATTTGGGGTTATATAAATGTTGGAGCTCATATAATCGTGTATTGCATTTGTTATATCCTGACTTTATTGAATGATTGCGAAACTGTTGCTGGTTATTTCTTTCGTTCCCGTATAACACGTTTTGGAGATTTTCTGCAGATTCTCAGTGGTTTTATTGGTGTTACAGTGATTTATTTAACTGCCATTATACCGAAACATTATGTCCAACGAAGTTTAGAAATTATGCAGGCAATGGATGAACAATTACATAAAGTGGGCATTAAAATTATGTACAGCAAAGTGTTACGTTTCAGTTATATTTATATAGTATTTATGGTCGCAATAAATATGGCCTATACGATTTTTAGTTTTCAACTTCTGAAATCGGCCAATGAAAATCCTTCCGTTTATTTGCATGTAACATTTGTGCTGCAACATACTGTGGTTTTATTTGCCCATGCAATGTTTTCGTGTTTTACGAAAATGATTGAAATGCGTTTTAATATGATGCATAAGGTAAGTTGCAATATTGTTTCAAAGTAAATTTGTGTAAAATTATTTCAAAGAATCAATTGTGGAACCACTTATTGTTATATTAAATGTGGAACCACTTATTGTTATATTATCTATAATGATTTTGGATTAAGTCTGCCACTAGAGTTGTCAAAACCAGTTTCCGAATTATTCGATGAACCGGTATTTTTCTATTTTTTCGTTTTTTAAAACCGGTTTTTGAAAGTTTTTCGAGTTATTCGAGAAACCGGGGTTTCGTCCCGAATAATTCGGCATTTTCGAAAAACGCTTTCTATGAAATAAAAATGATTTTAACAAAAATTCACATTTAGAAAATTTTGATAGTAAGGCTGATTAAATTTAGATTGTTTTGCCTCTTTGATAATAACTGTGAAGGCTATAAAATCACGCACAAATTTCGATTAAAGGAATAAATCCTTAGACTTTTTTGTCTAATATAAACTTAACAAAATATAAAAAGGAGAGAAAAACAAAAAACGTGTATTGAATATCCTCCAGAGGTGGACCTTGCACATAACAAAAAAGTTTTCAGTGGTTATAATCTTTAACTTCAAGCTCATATATTAGTTCTCATGTAGTGAATAAACTAGTTTATATGAATGTTTGATGTTTGGCATGGGATTGTCACCGCTTTCAAAACATGTTCTGATGATGGGAACCTAGAAAATTCCCGAAATAGATTTATCAACATATTCCTGAAAGGGTCAAATAATAAATTTGAAAACAAAAAACTCTATAGATTATTTGTTTGGACAATATCCTAATAAAGAAATATATAGTATGGCCTCGAACTTGATAATTTTCATTTTCATTTTTTGTAATATTTATGAACAATTTAATTTTTAATTTCTACATTTAATCCAAATTGGGTGTCCCGATTCATATTAGCAAAATATACCACATTGATTTTCTAAGGAAGTTGGGTGAAGCGAAAAGAAACATGTTAAGACAAGCAAATAAATTTGCATTACATTAACAGATGAAGACATTTTTTACAATAACATTGCAGTTATTTTGTTAACCCATTTTATACCACTCATCGATCGAGTGCGAATTTTTAGACGAACTTTGGTAGAGAGATATAAGTTTCAATAAGCTTTTTCTGAAGTTTTTGTGCACTTATTGCGCCCTCTAGCGGTGGCTCTTTGTATGTACTTAACAGGTTAAGATATTTTTAAATTATAAATTTTATTTGTTGTTAAGTGAAATATCAATCAAACCGTACTACACAATTTGATTTATCGAAAATTTCACAATTTTTTAAAAATTTTGGTGTGTTTAGACCATTTTATAAAATTGTAATATGGCAACACTGGGGAATCAATTTTAAAATATTTTTTTGTTTGTTAGCGGAAAGTAGCTAATTTTATACATTAAAATAGAATATGAAGTAAATTTATGAATATTAAAGTTTTTACAAGATCGGAAATTTCTTAATACGATATTTTAATTATACATGAAAAGTACATACTGCACAACAAATTTGTTTTATTCAAATAATTTTCCCATATGTCCTTATAGAAATTTGAAATGGAATAAAAAAAGATGATTTTTTTTAAAATGACATGAAATTTACTTTGTTCGAAAGACATAAGACATAATATTCTGACATAATAATTTAAATATGACTTCTGGCATATGACCGCCACGACTGGCTCGGACGTAGTCTAATCTGGAAGACAAATTTTCGATGACTTTTTCCAACATTTGTGGCCCAATATTAGCAATAACGCTGCGAATGTTGTCCTCCAAGTGGTCAATCGTTTTGGGCTTATCGGCATAGCGACTTCAAATATCCAGACAGAAAATAGTCCAGCGGCGTTAAGTCGCACTATCTTGGAGGCCAATTCACGGGTCCGAAACGTGAAACTATGCGGTTACCAAACGTTTGCTTCAATAAATCAATTGTGCCACGAGCTGTGTGACATGTTGCGCCGTCTTGTTGAATCCACAGCTCCTGCACATCATGGTTGTTTAATAGATAAACGAAAAAGTTAGTAATCATTTCTCTATAGCGGTCACCATTGGCGGATAGACTGATTGGGGTCTTCCTCTACGCTACGCTCTACAGCAGCAATGACTTCTTCTGTAAGCACTGTACAACGTCTCTGTGGATGCATATTATCATTTAGAGTAAACGTGGTGCGGAAACGTTCCATAGTTAATCGAATTAATTGCTCTGATGGACGATTATATTGACCGTTTATAGTGGACGTAGTGCGCGATATGTATTTCGAACAGAACCATGATTTTCAAAATAAAATTGCACAATTTGGAAGCGTTGTTCAGGCGTCAGTCTATTCATGTTGAAATGCCAAACCAAACTAAACATAAATCACTTGACAGCTGACACAATGGCCGCCAGTTAAAATAGTGTTGCCAACTTAAAGTTCTATACCTGTATAAACAACACCCTTTATAACCCCCGTATGTTTTCTATAAATTAATAATTTTTCAAAAAAGTGCCATACCAAAAAGTCAAAAATTTTAAAATTTAATTAATTATATGGCAACCCTGGAACAATAGTTTTAATTTTTTTAGTTTTTTGCACAATAAAGAAAAATGATCGGACCTTAACAGAAAGTATCGCTTTTAAGCACCGGCTGTGTAAAATGGGTTATGTAAAATGGGTATGATCCTGAACTCGAATAATCATGCGTCATAAATTATGATAAAATTTTGAAAAATAGACTTTTTCAGCCTTACACTCGAAAAAATAAGTAAGTAGGAAAATTAGTAAAACGTCTTGTCAATCAAGTATACTCCCTATGGGGAATGGTACCGGCCCTGCGTGTGCCACAGGATCGGCCCTTCGTGTCATAGACCGCTCCTCTGCTAAACCCTACCCTATGTAAACAACTGGCAACTTTAACATTGGCTTGTCATAGGAGGGGGTCATATGTCCTGCTTTAAACCACATAGTGGCATGCCACAGGACTAACCAAAGATGGGCATACCACAAGACTGTCGCAAAAGGGTCATGTCGTATGACGAATCCAAAATTGACATACTGCAGTCCAAAAGGGACTTGTCACAGGACTAACCCAAATGGAACCCACCACAGGACAACCCCAACAAGACTACCCAAAAGGGACCTGTAAGGGGACCTATATAGAAGGGACATGTTTATGAGATATGCTAGTTTGAGAGATATTTTTGTAGTTTTAGATTATTATATAGATATATATTATTGGAGTTAAAAACTTTTAACTATTTCGAAATCTTCGGTAGTTAAGGCGTATATTTGAATATACACAGAAATATTTATTAAAAAATCCCAACATGAATTGCAAAAGAAAACAATTTAATAATTTTTAATGTAAAAAATGGTAGAAAATGAAACAATAAATTTCTAACTTATTAGCTTTTTCTAGTCAATATGTATACCAGTTAGCTGATATGTCCTACTTCTACCAGTCACGGAACTAGTCTTTTTAGATCAATTTACATCACATAACTCACATTAATTGTAAATAATACTAGTCCTGTGATAAGTCCTTTTCCAGCAGTCCAGGTTCTTTAGGTCAATTTTCGCATGCCGATAAATTTTTAATAAACCCAAAAAAACATAAATATCGACAAAAAAAAAAAAACAAAATTAATAATTTTAAGTTTAAGTTTAAAAAATAAACGAAAACTAAACAGCTTCCAATGGGTAAAATTCTGGCCAACTGGCTATTTCTTGTTAATAAGCATTCTGGGCATTCTGGTTAAGTGGTATGTCCTCCCTTTACCAGTCACAGGATTGGTAATTTTAGGACAATTGACACTGCTTAACAAACTTCAGAATTAAAATATACCAGTCCTGTGATAAGTACTTCTTTAGCCAGTCACTTTTAGGTCAATTGACTCCTCATTCCCCATAGGGCTAGTTCTCAGCAAATTTGTTGCTGAAATTTTGTTTTCAGCTAAAATTGTGGTTATAGTTATTTGGCACTTAACAGTTCTGAACTAATGTTTTGCTTTTTTTTACTAATGTTTTACTAATTTATTTTGCAAAACCATTTTGCCAATAATTACAAAATTAATAGTGTAGACTACAACCAGATTGAAAAATATTCGCAGAATGAAGTAGATGTCGCGGCATGTCAAGATGCAGTAGAGAAGAAGAAAATTATACTAAAAATTACAACTCTTGTTAGACAATTGCTGACTCAGCAAAATTTTTTGCTGACTTTACTGACTGTTTTTGAGTGTCTATGTTCTTTCTCAAAATTAATATTTATGTATGTTAAAATCGACTATTTTAAACAAAGTTTTTGCTTGGTACGTACTGTTTCAAATAAAGTCAAATATATACATTCAAACATTTTTTTAAGTTTGTAACAAAGTTTTAAGATATATTTTAAAAAAACAGTCGACTTGATTTAAAATCGACTTTTTCTCCTTTATTCGTAAAGGCCGTTGTGTTATTTCTATAAAATTTAAAAGTAAAATTTTTGAATATTGCAATAAAGAAAAATGAATATACTTTTACAACTATAAATTCTTCGAAAATAAGTTTGACGGAAAGGTTTAACACTATAGGTATTATGAGAATTTAAATAAGTTTGATTTCAAAACCCGCGATAATTCGTAAGACGTTGCGTTATTGTTTTCTTTCGATGTAATTTGACCAAATTTTTAGATTTTCCAAGAATCCGTTTATTCACACATGACATTTAAATTTTTAATAATTTTTTCAAATTTTTACAAAAAAATTCTGAAATCACCCACACAAAGTGATTTAGAAAAACCGGTTATTCGAACCGGTTATAAATTACAAACCGAAACCCGGTTTTTGTAAAATACGGGTTTTTTAAATATTCGAAAACCAATTTTTCAAATAAGTCGAATAATTGACAACTCTATCTGTCACAAGAGCAACTGATTTATTATAGAAACACTTTAATTGCTAGAGATGTTAATTTTTAAAACTGTTCTAGCGTATCATCTGATACTCACTAAGGGAAAAAGCTTCATTTTGTTTTTGAAATTTTTTATAAATATGATGAAATTTTATAACTTTTTACGAAATGTTTCATAAATGTTTTTAAATATTTCACAAATAGGATGAAATACTTTATAAATATTATCAAACGTTTCATAATCGTTTCATATTATATTTAAAACTAAGAACACATCAAAAAATATTTGATTCATGTTTCAGAATTTCAAATAACTTCTGGTAATTTTTAAGTTTTAAAAACCCTGCCAGCAAACCATTTTTAAAATTTTTATATAAAAGTGCTTCATCCAAAAGAGTCTTCTTTTTTCATTCAAAAATTATCAAGAGGCACAAAAATTAATCGTTTTTTGAATTGTTCACAAAATACTCCAATTCAATTACATTTCTGAGTCATTTCAAAACAATTTTTGGGATTCAATAATCTTCTTCAAATTTTTGTGTCTTATATTATTTTTTTTTGAACGCCTATATTATCGTCCAAAAAATGAGTAATTTTTGGCATTCAAATTTTTAAATTTAAGAAATATGTGCTTTATTTGATTCATTTTCGAATCATACACTCAAACAATCAGTAAGTAGAAAAGTTAGTAAAACGTCTTGTAAATCAAGTATACAATTTTTCAGCAAAATATTTGTTAAAATTTAGTTTTCAGCTAAAATTTTTAGTTATACTTATTCAGCACTTAACAATTTTCAACTAATGTTTTACTAATATTTTAATAATGTTTTTTAATGTAAGCCTAAAAATATATTGGATTTGATGCGTCGCGATCGTAATAATTATGTTTTATTTTTTCTCATTTTTCCCCATTTTTTTAATTCAAGTAAAATAATAGAACAATTTCGACCTGCGATCTCTAAACAAAACTTTTTTGAGATTTTTTTTTTTATAGACCATATCTTTTTTTCATAGTGACATATTTCAAGGATTGTAGAGCTCGCGACTTCCAACTCTTTTTTTTTTTTTGTGAACGACCTTACTGTGCATAGTAAACTTTAATTACGGTTTCACTTCAATTAATGTAATCAATTTGTTGTAACCAAACCAAACATATCGTATCAATATTAAGATGTTTGATAAGGTGTATCATGATAGAAATACAATTATTTTTAGTTTTTTTTTGTGTGTTTTCAATTTCATAAATTAATTATAACTTAACAAACTTAACATATACAAAGTATATTAACTAGGGTGATCGAGTCGGTTTTTCAAAACCGGTTAAACCTGTTTTTGAGAGTTTTCGGTTTTACTAAAAAGTTAAATTTTCGAATTTCGAATAAACCGGTTTGTTGTTGTCGTATAACCGGGCTTATCTTAACTATTTTTTATAAGTTTAAGTTTTTGAATTTAACGTCTTTTTTAGACAAGTGCAATTAATACAATAATTAAAATGCAACTAATTTCATTGTTTTGTGAGATGCGTGGTAGAGTATAATAGACTAAGCATATTTCTAAAAATCACAACTACATTGTAAATTTTCAACTGAATCAGATTGCATTTTCTGGTACTTAAACTTTATCAGTGATTCTGATAATACTGAAATATTTGTTATGTTTTTTTATTGTTTGATTGCGTCTATATGAAATTTTGTTTCTGCAATCACTATCCGTGGTATAGATTAACTGTTTTCTAGTACCATATGCACTTCACACTACACTTTAGACAGAGCGCTGAATGCTCTGACCTACAGTCAGGTCGATTCTATCTATGCCATGAAACTGGTTTCAAAGATTATATACAAATAGAGAGACTACACTTCCAACGCCTCTCAGCAACGAAATACCGAACTCGGGCAAGCAAATTAAAACATTTTTTACACTATAAAATGATTGCAACATGTTGATAAAAATTTGTTGCTTAAAAGACTCACTTTTATTTTGCTTATATTTTGTTATTTTCTTTTAAAAACTAATATATTTTAATTTTATCTTGCTGATTTTATCATTAATATTTGGAATAATTAAATATTTTATTAAATTAATATTTAAAAACATGATCAAAATTTATTTAAACTTTTAATTTTCTGCAACATGTTTTCATTTGCTCGGTGTGAGTTTACGAATACATAAAAAGAGAGCAGATTGACACTGAGTAGAGTGGAAATCCACTGCTGGTTTCCAATACACGGTGTTTTTGTTATTTCAGCGGTATTGCCTGTCATCCCTGGTTAAAACCATACACATTAATATTAAGATGTATGATAAGGTATCTCATGAGTAGGCTGACCATTCGCACTGATTTGATCAGTACATGTACAAAGTTTTGATCATGTTCCTGAAAAAAAATTTTTTTTTTCATTAACCCATTCCTGCCTATTGGGTATTTAAATACCCAAAAAGGAGCCATCTTAAAAAAATTTATAGCTAAAGCCAGGTAAGAGTTGCATCAAATTGATTTTTACTGTTAGGTGGAGAAAGGATAAAAATACTTTAGGAAAATGTTGGTGTAAAATTGGGGGTGGGTAATTATCTGTTCAATTGTCTGCAAATTTATATATTCTGAAAAATTGAAAGAAATAATTGAAATTGCCTCTGAAAAATTGGAGAAGCGACACATCGGAAAACTTTATTGTTGGCTAATAGTGTTAGGTATTATTTAAAGTGCAAAAAATTTGTAGCTGGGTAGGACCACTCACTTGGGCTACAGGTATGATTTCATGACATGACCATTAAAATACGTATTTTACAGTTTTATGAAGTACCCTTGCTTGAAATATAGATTATTTTCAAGTAAAAATGAAGAGTTTTACTGAATGAGCCTAACAAAATAATTTAATTAAAAAACCACAGAGGAATTATTTTATATCAGTGGTTAATTCATAAGTCCCAAGTATGGGAAATCGAAAAAAAATTATATCAAATAACTTCCAAAACCTTAAGTAAAGAAAGTGTGAAATTTCATCGATATTGGACAATGGAATCGGGGGTCAGGCATTAATGGGTTAAAAAAACTCAAGTTTTGACATGCGAATTTTTCCTAATCTATTGGAAACTGTAACTGAATTCTTGAAAACTATAAGTATTTATCATGGCTGGCAAACACTACATTTTCATTATAAAGACTGTTACCTAACATATCCACATCAAGGCCGATATAAAAATTTTAAAACAACGATTCTGATATCACAGGATTTATTTAAAAATTCTAGCGGTGTTGTCACTTTGGCGACTCACAGTTTTAACAGTGTTACACACGGCAATTATACTTGCGCAATTCTTGAGTTTATAGAAGACTGAGGAAAAGAGAATGGAAAGGGGTACAGACTTGCCCGTACTTAAATTCCGTTTTGTTTTGTCATCCGCAATTTTCAACACTGCAGGTTGATATACGAAAATTGCTGAAACAAACTTTTCCTGTGTGAACACAAAAGCAATTTCAAAGGAGAATTGAAGAAGAATTACGCAATTATAATTGCCGTGTGTGAAACATGACTTACGTTATTAAATAGTGTTTCGTCAAATTCCGCTTTAAAGTTCGTCAAATTTTTTATATTAAATTTATTATAAACGAATTTAATTCTTATATTTTAACAAATCTAGGTCATAACAAAATGGAAAATTTTATGTTTCTGATAACTTTGACATTAAAAAAATCAATATATCGGCAATTCCACTGAAAACTGGCCAAAAAGGGCATTTGTTGACCTACTGTCTTCCGATCTCATTTAAATTTTGCATTTAGAAACTCTATAGAGCCGCTTAAAGAATGGCGTTTTTTGTTTTTCAAATTTCTAAAAATTTATTTTAAGAAAAATGCAAAAAGTGTGAAAATTTTAATATTCGTATTTTATTTAATATTCTTCGGATTATATATCGATTTCGCAGAATTGTTCCTAAATCGAGATATAGTCAAAATAGTCAAATATCTTAAAAATTAAAATAGAAAGAAATATTTCAAAAACGACTCCATAAAAACTTTTTTATGATTTACGGTTTTATGAAGCCTAAATATATAATAAAAAAGTAGTACCATGTATGAAATATTTTTGCTGTAAACAAGTGTAATTACTATTTAATATTTGTCAATTTATTTTCTATATGGTATTGGAATTACATTGTTCATAGAATTTCAAAAGCATGTAATAAAGATGATTAAAATCTTTGAAACAAATAGATTTTTACTAAATTTAATTAACCTTTTATTAGGGAATTGAAAACCTCAAATATTTCTATATTAACCCAACAAAAAATAGTGCTTACTCAGAAGCAGTTCTTGAAGGCATTATTTAATTAGCGTGCGCTTCCAACGCAAATCCAAAAGGCATGATTTTTGTTCGCAATGTTCCACTTGGTATGTCCCTTTTAGGCAGATGAAATACGCTTCTTTCATGTGCTCTAAGAAGCAGTAAATTCATGCCTTCGTAGGCAATAAAAAGCGTTTTTTTGTGTGTTGGCAATATTAACCCCCCGTCAAACACATATTCTGAAACCTTGGAACAAACACATATGCCTGGCCAGACCCCTATACGTTTTCATGCATTTGTATGGAAAAAAAGGGTACCGTAACTTTGAATTGAATAAAGTATGCTCGTATATTATTTTGGTAAAAATGTAAAAAAATTTTATTCATTTTGTGGAATGCATGAAAACAAGTATAATCAACTTTAGAATGTTGTTGGCACACAAAATTAGTGCATTTGGTGCAGTAAAAACGTGTCTTCCTACGCAGCTTTTCGTCTTGCGTGAGACAAATTCTGCAATCTTTTCTGGAATTCGCTTTGTTGGTTAGGAAGCATGTTTCTGGGAATATTCAACGGCCTACCAAAGAAAGATTCAATGGCCAAACGGGTTGAATGTTGTCCCAAAATATGGTTGTTTTTGTATAGGGGTCTGGCCAGGCATATGTGTTTGTTCGAGGGGGGACTTTTCTCTTTTGTAGTTTTCGTCGTGTTGAAACGATATTTTTGAATATTTTTAGGCGGCTACCGGGAATTACAACGGAATGCCTTCCATAATTACTTTATTGTATGTAAGTCTGTTAAGCGCTATTTTGGAAGCATACAAACTGCTTACCAAATCGAGGTTATTTTTTGCTGGAAAGTGTCGATAGAAAGCGTTATTAAACAAATAAAATTAATTACATAAAATTTCAAAAGAATTTAGTATAGTTAATATTTGGCCAATTTATTAATGTTTAAGTATATTATTTTCTTAAGCTAACAAGGCCTAAAGTTCATAAAAATCTATTTCAACAAAATTAACATTATTTAGGTCTGGTAACTTATCTCAAAATAATGATAGAATAGTGTTTACAAATGGCCATAAACGTAAAACACCCATGGTTAGTTTCAATAAATGTGCTTAATTCTCAGATAAGTTACCCTCGCTAAATGTATTTTTACACTCAAAAAAGTTTTACAGTTACTACAAAACAGTTGATTGTGTAGTAATCAGCATTTGTTGTTTTTCACTGCAGTTACAGTTTTTTTTTATGAAATAATACAAAGCAACTGTTATGACAGTTATTTAATAAAAAAAAAAAACTGAATAAAAATACAATATTTTTGTGACATTAGTTTGAAGCAGTTATTTTAGTATTATAATAAACAACTATTAAAACAGTAATGTTGCAGTAAACAGTTATTCAAAAAAGAGTCATGTCGAGTTTTAAAAAAATTTCGTTTACCAACCCGGCAAATTTCTGAGCCCTCAAAATACATGATACTGAAATGACTCAAAAAACTGATGAATGTTATAGCCCTCTTATTTTGGATTCAATAATTATTCAAATGTTAATTTTTTTAGGTTTTAAGATTTTTTTTCAAAAAGCACTTCTTTTACAAATGACAATAAGAGCCTTCTAAAAAGAATCAAAAATTATTCAAAAATAATTTTGTCAAAAAATGTATTCAAATATGAGTCAGAAAAGTAGGGAGATAATAGTTTTTTTTTTATCCATCTAAAAAGGCTAAGAAACAGATTCTTTTTGACACATTTCTGAGTCCGTTTGCTGGCGGTGTAGTTTATATATGTTCATTAGGGTGGTCCTTATTTTTCAACTTGCGATTTTTGGGGCTGCCCCCCCTCTTAAAATATTTGTTTGGGTACAAAAATTCACCATGCAAAAAATTAGAGTTCTAGCATAACGGGAAGATGTCCCGCATCGCCCTTGAAAATCGGGCCCCTTGGAAAAATGGTCATAATTAAAAAAAAAAATTCAAATTTTTTTTCTTCAAAATTAAAAAAAATATAAAATAGTTTTTGTGTTGAGTTTAATCATAACTACTCAGATAAAAAATATTACTTTCCCAGAAAATCGCTAACTTACCCTAACTTTGTGTCAAAAAAATTAATAAATATTTTGGGGGTACCTCAAAGTGACTTTTTTGCATTTTTGAAAATTTTATTCAACAAAAATCAAAAACCTGATGTTTGCTGTCAAGTATTTTATTAAACACATCTCAAGTATTAAATAAGCCAAGTATTACGGATATCCGTTGTCAAAAATTTTTGTTAGAGCATTTTGATTCTAGCGGATTTCAACGTTTTTTTAAATTTGTATAGAATTTTTTTTTTAATAAGATTTTTGTAATATTTTATCAATGTTATTGTGTATGCTATTTTATATAATTGTAATAACTTTATTATAAAGTATAATTTTTCGTGTTCATAGTTAACCTGTGTTTTCATGGGGTCACAATTGACCCTCGTATTTTAAAGAGTCAAAAATCACAAAGATGACATAAAATAATTTTTTTTTTATGTTTCTAATTGTAATTTATTTACATTTTAAAATTAATTAAAGTTAATTATTTAGTATAAATTCAGACATTTGTATTTATATTAAAATTGATTTTTTTGTACATATTCAGGAGTATTTTCGAAAAACGTATTTTTAATTTAATAGTGTAAATTTTTTTCCCTCAAAATTATTATTATGGAAAAGTTTTAAGTTCTAATTTTTACTTAATTGACCTACTCGAAGACTAGAAACGGTTAACGAAATGTTTTTAGAATAAATATAAATTGAATTATTCCTTTCTTTATTTTATTTATAATTTTGCCACAAAGCTGCATTTTTCTTACGTGGGTCATATTTGACCCCAGGTTAACATGGGTTAACTATCAACAGAAAATATAGTATTTTTAAATAAAGTTATTACAATCATATAAAAAGGCATATACAAAAATATTGATGAAATATTATTAAAACCTTGTTTTAAAGTAAAAATGTATAAAAATAAAAAAAAAACCTTGAAATCCCCGAGAATCAAAATGCCCTAAAAAAAAAATTTGCCAACGGATATGCGTAATACCTGGCTTATTTAATACTTGAAATGTGCTTAATGAAATACTTGACAGCAAACACTAGGTTTTTGATTTTTGTTGAATAAAATTTTCAAAAATGCAAAAAAAGTCACTTTGAGGTACCCCCAAAATATTTATTAATTTTTTTGACACAAAGTTAGGGTAAGTTAGCGATTTTCTGGGAAAGTAATATTTTTTATCTGAGTAGTTATGATTAAACCCAACACAAAAATTATTTTATATTTTTTAAATTTTGAAGAAAAAAAATTTGTAATTTTTTTTTAAATTATGCCCATTTTTCCAAGGGGCCCGATCTTCAAGGGCGATGTGGGACATCTTCCCGTTATGCTAGAACTCTAATTTTTTGCATGGTGAATTTTGTACACAAACAAATATTTTAAGAGGGGGGTACAGTCAAAATCTCGTTTTTATTTTTTGCCCATACAACGAAAGACTACCCTAATGTTCATAGTTTTATACATTCAATCCATAAAAACATCATAACTGGATAAGCGTTTGGAATTTTGACTTTGCACTGTAAGTATGATGTGGTAAATACAAACTTTTATTGTAATTCAAACAAAAAAAAATATTTTTTATTCAAAAATATTTTTAAAATACCGAAAAAATAACTGCTAAAAAACAATTGTTTTTAACAATTTGTACAGTTGTTTTAAAAAATTGTCAGTTATTTTTACGACATTGTTAGTATTTTTTACTGCATTTGTTAGTTAAACAGTTAAAAATAACCATATTTTTAGTTATTTTAACAGTAGTAACCAGGGACAGGAACTTCATACACTTCAAAATTGTGCTTTAGACGCCTACAATATGCAAGAAACATCTAAAAATATGCACTTAAAATTAAAAAAGTTTGCACTTAATTTTTTTTTTTATTATTAAAACATTAAAAATTCAGTTTCATTGTTTTCTTAAAATACAAAGTATATTGAGATTAAATAAACTTAAATAAAATAAATAAAAATTGATTCAAGTTCAAGGTCATACTCTATATTTCTAATAAAGAAATATAGTGTATGACCTTGAACTTGAATACATTTTCATTTTCATAACAGAATTATAGGTCGAAAAAACATAATTTTTATTTTTTTAAATAAAAATTATAACAAACTTTTTTAAAATAAATAAGTTTTAATATATTTTCACAAGTAAAATTTAATCTATTTGTTCCTAAAAGGCTTTTGAATTTATAAAATGACCGCTCAACGTCGAAGTTTGTGATCGGTGTATTTTGATGTGTATTGATTTTCTGAGTTTCTATCACGTGAAAACGTGAAAAGAGATGGACTTTAAATTAATTATTTTCCATATATTTAAGCAATTTTAATTAAACTTTAAAGATAGTTTGTATTTTTTAACCCTCTAATACACAACAAAAAATCATAACGCAAGCACACGACAATAGTACATTTGAAGGGCTTATTGTAAAAACTTGATAAGCCACATTTATTGTTTTATAGATTTTCGCTGTTTTCTAGCCATCCATTGATTAATATTTGACAGAAGTCTCGCTTAAATAGTTGTTACAAGTACCTAGAGTATAAACGTCCTGCAAAAGTCATATTTTTGCATCTGTTCAACAGTTAGAAGGCGAAAGTGAACCATAACAAAAATGTGGCTTATCAAGTTTTTACAACAAGCCCTTCATTTGTAATACCAAATTCTTTGATGAAATAAACAATAAAAGATATTAATTTTAATGTTTTTATAAACGATATTCATTTTTGGCAATCTAAATAACAAATTAATATGTTATTTGTGTTCAAAAGTTTATTATTTAGTTAAAAAAAGTAAAACAAAATGATTACTAAGAAGACAAGAATGGAGCAAAATTGATTATTAATAGGTTTTTTGTTAAAGTTCTGCCTATTATATAGGCTCTATCTTTTCTAAAACTTCGGGTTCTGATGAGATCTTTAGCCAGATCGAAATACTAGTATCAACCTAGCTAATATGTTTGATTTGCTTTATTTTTGTAAATATACGGAGGTTGAAAGCTCGTTATAAATTGAAAATAACATAAAAATAATCTCGATGTATATAAAAACAAAAAACTAATATAACTGTATGAAAATGATCTTAGATTTGTACCTTCGATGCATTGCGTTGCGAAGAATAAGAGTGGTAATTTCGGTTTAGAAACTGTTATAATAAAAATTATTTTTAAATACAAAAATTAAGTAAAATGTATTGTTTTTTGATGTAAATAAATTAATTAAAACGCATATAATACCAAGATATAGGGTTTTTATTAAAATAATTTATAATAATCTGCTTTAAACCAAAGAAAAAGTTCGTGGTACATTTGTACTACCGCTGTGTAGACATATAAAAAGTAGGAGCATTTTTTCTAATAAATTATTAAACAATTTTACATATTTTTGTTTAATCATATTGCAAATATCCTTAATGAGGAATAAATGTTTCACTTTTATCAATACACCCAATATTAAAGTCACAGGAGCTAAAACAACACTCTGGTAGTACATTTGTACTTCTATTGTGTGCGTGACGGTTAATATACTTGTATTCTCTGAATACGTCTTGCACAAAAAATACACATTTATTCACTTAAAACTGATCCTCTTAATTCCAATTTGCATATAAAATTTAAATATAAAATAAAATTAAATAACAATTTCGAGGAACTGAGAAAAATGCAATAAAAATATGCATTTAAAGCAAAATTAGTAAAAATATCCAATAAAATTATGCATATAAAGCAAAATAAGTAAAAGTATACAATAAAAATATGCATTTAAATCAAAATATGCATTTATAGCCAAATATGCACAGAATCGATGACATTTTAGCTCAAATTCTTGAATTTGTAAATATATATTGTTTATCCTGTTAGGGAAAAATGCATTTGCATGAACTTCCGGTCCCTGGTAATTACCATTGTCGCGTTTTAGACTACATTAATAGTTATTTTAACTGTAATTTTCAGTAGAATCTACTATCAATTTTTTTTGTGTGTAATATTTTAAAATTTAATTAAATGTTTTAAGTATATCAACACAAATTTATTAAATACTCAATAATACACCTGACAAATTACTGTCAACAATAATAGTTTTCAACTTAAAATTTATAGACATTTATTATGAGCTGACAATCAATTTACCCACAGAAATGTTTGTCCATTAAAAAGGATAAAATGTTATAAAAACCCTTTGAATTGTTTTGAAATTTTTTAGTTTTTACTTTTTATCATCAAACAAACACCAGCAAGTCAACAAAGAAATTATGTCATTTTGGCGTGACTTTGTCAGACCTAGAGATTCTTATGCGGCAGAAAAAACTTATTGGCCATAACGTTTATATTGGGCCTAACACCCATTTGCATAAGAGGACCAAATGGTAAACGTAGAATGTCCATATCACGTTTCGGTTATGGCATAACAATTCTTCAAGGAATATTTTTTGTTTATTGTTTTATGCATTCATTTCTGCTGGATGAATCCATTGTGGGATTCTTTTTCAAAACGGAAATATCAAAAATTGGTGATATATTACAAAAATTTATTGGCCTCAGCGGTATGCTAATATTGTTCGGAGTTAGTTTAAGGAAAAGTACCGATATGATTGCCATGTATCATACGGTGGCCTTTATTGATGGACGTTTTTTAAATTTGGGTGTCGAATTTAATTACCGTTATATTATGAAATTTCGACATTCAAAATTGGCAATGGTCTCAAGTGTTTGTGTTGGATATTTGGCCAGTAGTTTGTGGATGTTATTTCATAATCAAATATGGCCTTCATTTCAGGCCGTAATAGCATTTTTTGTACCACATATATTTCTTTTGTGTGTTGTGGTTTTAAATGTTTCCTTTGTAATGCGTTTTTGGCAACATTTCGATTTACTAAATAAGGTGAGTTCACATTTTTGCAAATAAAATTTGGTATATTTTAAGGAAATCTATCAATAAATTACAAAGTTATAACCAATCATCCAATAGGCAAAGGGATTGGTTTCAGTTAATGCGCAAGACATTTCCCAAGTTGACAGGGACTAGTCCTTGGTCGGACTTTTTATGTACTACACTCAAAATAAAAAGTTATTAGAAAAATTCATAAAATGTTTTATATTCCATTTTACAGTTTTTGTTCTAATTTTTAGTACAAAAAGACTTTTTATTAAAAATGTTTCCTATTCTCTATTGACATATAATAGCTTTTTTATTTATTTTTGTTTCCGATTTTAACAATATAATTTACAAATACAAATAATTTTTTGTTATTTAATACATTTTGAAAAATACAGAGCCTTAAAAAAATAACCTTAAAATTGCATAGTAAAATATTTAAACAAAATCTTGTTTGGGTAGATTGGAATTAAGAGAACAAACTAAAAATGTAATTAAAAAAAAAATCTGGATCCCTTGAATAATGCCAGGCGGTTAGAAAGTGTTAAAAGATAACATAAAATCTAGAAAATTCTTATTTACGTGCAAGTCTTCCAAATTTCGTTGAAAATGTTTTGCACAATTTCTCTATTTCTCATGGAAGGGCTAATTGGAGGCTTGAAAATTTCGGAACGGGGGTAAAAGTTGACATTTGCTTTAGAAATGTGAAAATTTTAAAAGCGGCTGGAGGAGTAAAGTTTTTAGCTCTCCGTTAAGTGATATGTCCTCTTTTCATCAATAAAGTTGACAGTTATTTTAATACATAACTCACACCACTTAACACACAGTGGGCGTTGTATTGTAATGTGCTTACCATTTCTTATGACTTTTATACTCATGGCTACGGGTTCGGTCCCCAGCGACGACAACATCGATTTTAAAAAAATAATATGTATGAGTTTTCTATTCCTTATAAATATCTCAGCTCCCTAACTCGGTGTTCCCACATCACTTAACCCCCCCGAAGTAAAATAATGTATCAGGGATATGAACTAAAACGCTTCAACAAGTTCACCAACTCTCCATCAGATGGTGAGCAACAATTCTTCTGAAACTTATCATCTCGAGCAACTACAGAATTGCCGTGTTTAAAGTCCTTAATTATTAGGAAGAATTTCCTGAGTGTGACTTCTTTAAAAAAAAAATATATAGCAATGGTTAAATTGCAGCAGTTCTGCGAAAGGCCTGCCTTAACCAGTCACAGGGTAGGTATTTTAGGTGCAACTTACTCCTTATTGTTTAAAAATAATTGTAAGAGTTTATTTATGAATAATTTTTACAAAAATAAAAATAAAAGCCACCCTAACAATTATAACCTAATGCAGGGGTGGCATTACTTTTTCGTTGCGTGCCACAAATGGACAATTGTTTTTGTAAAAATATGTCGCGTGCCACCTTAAGATTATTTATCTTTTGGAAGAAATTTTTGTGTGAAAACTATGGTTTTTAAATTCCCGACATTTTTCAACTCCCTGGAATCGGGGGGAAATTTTTTTTGAACATTCCCGGGAATTCCCGGGACTTCTAAAATAAATATTTTTTAAGGTTTTGATAGCAAAAGCTTTTTTTTTTCTTAGGAAAGCCGAAAATATATTCAAATTTAACAAGCACTGTTAATGCAGGAATATATACAACTATTTTATTAAAAACAACTCTAAATATTTTATTTCAAAAACTTTTATATATTCGTTTTTATAAAATATTTTATCTCTTTGGGCTTTATATATTTAATAAGAAGGAGAGAAAAGTCTTGATTATTGGATTTAAGCAGAATTTGACATAAATAGTTAAAAAATTTTAAAATTTTTGATGATTTTCTCCATTTTTAGCTTTTTACGGATTTAAGTTTTGCAAACATGGCTGTGTTAGAGTGTTTTTCAATTCCCGGAAATTCTGACTAAAATTCCCGGTTTAAAAAACGTAATAAAAACCCTATAATGTCATCTTCATCTTAAGTTTCTTAGATCTAGTTTTATTACAGACTGGTTTTCAATTTTTTCCAATTCTCTTTTACTTCTCTGACTATAAGATTTATTTCAATGAAACATTTTAGCTTCTTACAATCCAAAATGACAAGAAATTTGTCTGTGAAAATTTCGTTGTGGAATTTTAAAAAATGCACTTAAACCGTACTACTCCATTTTCCTGTGTTTTTCAGAAATTATTATTTTTTATAAGATAAAAGAATAATCTTTTATATTTATCAATAATTGTATTTCTCACTTAAAAAAAAAATAGTTAGTAAAGTCAGCAAAAAATTTTGCTGAGTCAGCAAAATTTTAGTCAGGAGGATGCTTGTAAAAAATTTGCTAATGTCAGCAAAATCTTTTGCTGAAAATCAGCGAGCTGATTTTTAGCAAACAAAATTAGTAGATTCAGCTAAAGTTTTGCTAACACTTAGTGGTTTAGAAATTAAAATACCCTTGCTAAAAATTAATAAAATTTTTGCTGAATATTAGTAGACTGAAAAAAACTCAAAAAATTTGTAGAAAAATTATACTTTAGTTAATTTATTTGCTGAAAATCAGAAAAACATATTTTTGTGATTCTTTTAAAAATAATTTGCAATTCGCTACAAAATATAAAAATGTTCATACTCCCAAATTAACGACATGAAATAATGTTATATCTAAAAAAATAGAACTAATTATATATAACATAAACAAAATTATGTTTCAACCACTTACATCAATGGTTGTGATGCTATATTTTAAAGGAACGCAAATGCTGCAGATAATTATTGAAACGAAACGAAAAAATAACAAAATATAACATATACATACAGTGAACTCTCAAAAACGTAAACTAATTTTTGCAAGGGGTGTTCGCGTTTCTGAGATTACTACAGAATTGATCCACTTAGAATAAATTCGATTCCAAGTACTTCAGAACCAATCATTATGTTGATTATTTAACAAAAAAAATAAAATATGCAAAGATTTTGAATATTTTTCTAATAAAAAATTCTAAAATTTAAACATACATTTTTAGAAAAAATTTTTAAATATTCAGACACTTGCCTATAGAAAAGTATTAACACTTTAAGATATTTTTCGTATTAGAAAACTTTCTAATTCTGGGACTTTTTTAAATAGACCAAATTCAAAATCTAAGACAATTTTTGCATACCCAAATTATTGATTTTAATACGTTTTTGATATTTAACAGCTCTTAAGTTCTAATACATTTACTATAAAAATAACTGCTAATTCCATTTCAATTTAATTCTATACGTTTTAAAACAATTTTGATATAAAAAATTCTTAAATTCGGAGATACAGGAAAAGATTTAATGAGTTTTTTTGTGCACGTTAGAAAAGGTGTTTACTATAAGAACGTAGTGAAATTATTATTCGGGAATTACCCAAATTACTAAAATATTGGAGAAATAGAAACATTTCTTAAAAAAAAAAATGTGTTCATGTTTTAGAGCTATTGAACTTTGTTCACGTTTTGGAATAGTCAATTTAAAAAAAGTGTTCATGTTTCTGGGACGTTCATGTTACTGGATGTTCACGTTTTTGCGAGTCCACTGTACAACCCTTTTTTATGCAATAAGAAAAACGAAACATAAAAATCTAACTAAGATGTGTGTCTTTGTCTTTCGCTTTAGTCTGTCTACTTGCTATATATTTGTTTGCAATTTTTAGTTTACAAATACACATTTAATCTTTATTAAATTAAAATATTTTATTTTGTCTTTGATTTAATAAATAGACAATTACTTTCACAAGCCAGTGACAACGCAAAATTTAAGTTGTTTCAATCCACAATTTTGTTTTATGTCTGAAAAATAGATACAAAAATCTTCCATGTTTGATTTTTTTATATGTCTTACTAGAGTTGTACTTCTTAGTATCATTTTCCTAGTCAATACTACATCTTGACATGCCGCAACATCTAATTCATTCATTAATGTGTTAATCAGCACTATTTTTTTAGCAACATAAATTAGTAAAACATTAGTATAATATTAGTAAAACATTTGTTCAAAACGGTTAAGTGCTGAATAAGTATATCTAAAATTCTAGCTGAAAACATAATTTTAGCAAAATATTTGCTGAAAAATTGTATATCTGATTTACAGACGTTTTACTAACTTTTCTACTAACTTATTTTTTTTGAGTGCAGATATAATGGATCAGATTTATTAATTGTATTTCAGAAAATATTAATTAAATGTATTTTTGAAATGATCAATTGTTATGCATACTTCTCAATTGCATTTTAAAAATTATCAATTGTTTTTATATTTATTTTAAAATTTAAAATGTATTTCAGAAATTATTAATTGTATTTAAGAATATATTAATTGCAATTCAGAAATTATCAAATGTAATTTAGAAGTTAAAAATAATTCTTAAATAAAATGATTAATTATATTTCAGAGAATATTATTTGTGTTTCAGAAATGGTACTTCAGATATTATTAATTGTTAATTTTAATTATCAATTATATTTTAAAATTGATAAATTTTTTAGGAAATAATCAGAAGTATGAATCCATCCTCTAATATATTTTTAGAATATGTTTTTAGTTTTGAAATGTAATTCATAATTTATTATGTGGTTTTCTAATAAAACTGTTTTTTTTTTTTCAAATAAGTAAGAAAACTCCGCGTGCCACCCAAAATGTCATAGTTTTGCCAGCGCTGCTCTAATGAATAAAGTTTGATAATTCGATTGCTACTAGTAGTCATTTAAAACTCTATTAATTTAATTAAGACGATAATATCAAAATGGATTAAAAAACAGTTAGCACTATGAAAAGTTTTTTTTTAGGACATATGAAAGTTCTACTTTTCTTTTACTAGATTAGTTTCCATTAACATTTCCTTTGCAACATGTGTGTCTCGACAATTTTACCAACATGTTTACTCAGATTTGTACATGAGTTACATAAACCCGCCGATGTGTATGGTTGTTATCGTGTCTATTTCATTTTGGCCTTTGCCATTGGCATTGTACCATTTGAATTTTTTTCTTCGCCAAATCGACATTTAAAAAATACAATATTTGGTTACATAAATGTATTAACGCGTATTGGATTTTTTTGTTTTATCTTCTGCTATGGCATGCCCGAAGAACAATCATTATTGGCACATTTTTTAGACATAACCGAAGTTTCAAAATTTACCGATTCTTTACAAAAATTCAATGGAATGTTTGGTATTATAATTATTTTGGTTTTAGGAGTTCTGGAACGGAACAACCTAATAAAACTAATGGAATTTTATGAGTGGTTGGAATTGCATTTTTTGCGTATCGGTATACAATTTGTGCAAAAGGCGTGTGCTTTTAAAGTTAATATGTATATTGTGTTAATGTTTTGTGCAAATCTTGGTTTTATAATTTGTGGACACTTTATAATATTTGAGCGTAATGGAGTTTATATATCATGGGTGGCATTTCTATCATTTTATTTGCCCTATATAATTACAAGTACAGTGGTGGCCTTATTTTATACAGCTCTACACAAAATTACGTTATATTTTGAGGCTATAAATGAGGTGAGTGAAAAAAATAGTCATGCTCAAAAGAGAGACGAAAATATTTTTTATTTCAAAGTCCTTAAACTTCATAAAGCATATCGTTCTCTTATATTTCATACAAATGTTCAGGAGAGTGAGAAACTGTTGAATTTGCTCAAATTAAAAATATTTCAAAATCGACCTTCTACAATACTTATTATAAACTGCTTATGGATACTGCATGTAAAAATTCGTAGTATTAGCGGCGTTACAGTAGAAAGCTGCGTATTTTTATTTGAAATTAATCAGGCCTATAAAGATACAAAAATTGTGTACACAACAGCTGTACCAAATTTATCAAATATTTTTTTCAAATATACACGAATCGGCTAGTACGTCTTCCGGACAACAAATTGGCATTAACATCTTGGGAGTCCTTCTTTTTTAAATATGGCGTTTCCGCCAAAATACCATTTTTTCAATAACCGCTAAAAAATATAATAGCTTTGGTAGCTATTTGAATTTATAGCTTTATTACACTGCTAGAAATAAACCTGTAAATGTAATGTAAAAATGAGCTTGCAGAATAAAAAATTTAGCAAAATATTTGTAGACTTAAAATAGCAAACAAAACCTGTAATATTAACAAAATGTGTGCTATTCAACAGATTTATTTTTGCTATTCTTATATTACTAATATTTAGTAATAAAAATCTGCTAATTTCAGATTTTTTTCTGGAAGAACATTTTTAACTAGTTTTTAGTAGCTTTTTTGCTATTTTTACAGGTTTATATACATATTTGGATGAGGACTAACTTCGAACACAATTGTATTAAACTATATCTAATTTCATCAAATTACATCTAAAATTGTATCAAATAATGTCTAATTGTATCACATTAGATCTAATATGATACAATTAGATGTTCTCATTTTTTGGATATAATTACAAGTGATTTGAATTTTACAATTTTTGAATTTTACAATTTTATTAAATTATACGTTGCTACATCTAATTTAATATAATAGTATGGTCCATATATTATTTTGAATACAAATACCGTATGGTGTTTTTCAGTTTTAAAAACATTAACATTATGTCTTCTCAAAAAGACTCGCATATAACTTGTGAATATGGTAAAACTATGATCAACATAAAATTTATTATAGTTTTCAAGCTAAAAACGGGTTTGTTATATTTAAAGGGTGTGTTTTTATACAGATATAGAACTTTCAGTTGGCAACACTTTTTTAGCTGGCGTCTATTTTGTCCGCTGTCAAGTGATTTATGTTTAGTTTGGTTTGGCATTTCAACATGATTAGACTGACGCCTGAACAACGCTTCTAAATTGTGCAAATTTATTTTGAAAATCATTATTCTGTTCGAAATCCCAATTTTCATAAGCGAATTTTGTTTAGCGATGAAGCTCACTTTTAGTTAAATGAATACCTCCAGAAAAACTGATTGTTTGGTGTGCTTTATGTGGGGATATGTAAAGTCGCTAGTCTACGCCTATAAGCCCGAAATGACTGACCAGGACAACATTCGCAGCGTTATTGCCAATATACGGCCACAAATGTTAGAAAAAGTCATCAAAATTGGACCTCCAGATTAGACTACGTCCGACAAAGCCGTGGCGGTCGGACGTAGTGAAAGAGAGTTTGTTGTAGGCTCGTCTATATCCGAATATTATTATGGCATAAGGAAATTGTCAGAGGACAAAGTTCTTAGAATTTCTAGAGATATGTATTTGCAAGGTTAAATCACAAAATCAAAGAGAATTTCTTGTTCTCGTCAAGAAGCATGACATAGTGACATCTCAAGTAAAATCTTCAAAAACGACGGATTCTCTCTGGTGATGACATTTTTAAAAGATTTTTTTTCCGAATACTTAAGGATTGCTCTAAAAGGTATTAAAAAAATATAATAAAGATGGCAAACTACAATTACTTAGAACCGAATATGTCTATTGACACGTAACAAAAAAGTCTATCCACCCCTCCTAACCTAAGGCCTCAAATTCATACAGGCATATATAATTCATACATATCTTCTATCTTCGTTTAACACACCATTTATGTAATTAATGTGATAACATCAGAATTAAATTAAAATAAATATTTAACACCTTAAATTGCTTTAGGACATATACATAGTTCATTTACTTCAAGACTGTCATAAGTCAAAAAATTAGATTTTTGAGTTAATGATGCAGATTTATTAGTTATATCATGCTTTATGTTGTGTAAAAATTTCATAAAAATATCATTTATACTTTTCGAGATAGAGGATAATATATTTTATTTTTTCTTTAAAGTGGGTGCAAAGAGTATATAATTCATAGAGAAACTGTGCTACTCATGGTTCTCTAGATAATTAGCGAATTCGCACACAACTCTCACTTAGAGAAAACTACATTAAAACCCCCCATTTTTAAAAAACGTGACCAAATAATTAGAGAAAGGGTCGAGCGAGGCAGATATGGATCGAAAAGTTTAAACTCGTTTTCTGCAAAATTGTGTTTTTTGAGTTATGTCAATCTAGCAGTAAATGAGCTATAAGTCCAGTCATTGACATGTTTTAGCTTGAAAATTTTAGTTTTCATTAACTCTTTCAACGTAGATATCATGTGTGCTGCGATAAATTTACCTGTGTGTGTGCGCATATTTTTACATGATTTACATAAACCGGGTGATGTTTATGCTTGTTATCGTGTATATTTCCTTTTGGCCATTTGCGGTGGCATTGTACCATTTAAATGTTTTAAACTACCCATTCGTCATTTAAAAAATACAATATTTGGTTATATAAACTGTATAATGCGTATTGTTTTCTATTCTAGTTTATTTACAATAAGCATAATTAGTGAACAATCTTTATTATCGTACTTTTATGAAACGAACATTTCAAAATATACTGATAGCTTTCAAATATTTAACGGTCTATTTGGTACTTTAATTGTTCTGGTTGCAGGACTTTTCGCAAGTAACTCCTTAATAACACTTATGCATTTTTATGAATGTTTAGAATTGCTCTTTTCGCGTGTCGGTATAAAAATTTTGCAAAAAAATTGTGCTTTTCAAATTAATCTTAGAATTGCATTAATGTTGTGTACGAATTTCGCTTTTTTACTGTATGGTCATTTGATTATGTTTGAAAGTGATAGTGTTTTTGTTTCCGGGCTGGCGTTGTCAACATTTTATTCGCCGTATTTGATTATAAGTTGTGTGGTGGTTTTGTTTACAACAACGTTGTTTAAAATTACATTATATGTACAAATTTTAAATAAGGTGATTATAATAGTCCGTTAGGCAGCAACACATTTTTTTTCTTATTGCATGATTTGTTATTAACATTTTATATACAAGACTGCATGCACAAACCAGTGGTCAGCCGGCACACCCCGCACAGTGGGATATCTCACAAAATTTTTGGAAATAATTCAACATTTCTTACCTACAAGGGAGGTATCCCGACCCGAAATCGCAGATTTTAATAAACTTTGGATATGTTGTAGAGGAGCAAAAATAAAGAGATACGTATTTTTTTTAGCCGCCCAATCAATTTGAGGTTTAAAATGTAGGGTTAAAAATGAAGTTATTTTTGTACGAAAACCTGTCTTTAATTTAGGAAAATTATATTTTTTTGTACGCAGGGTTAAAGTACTCAAGAAAACAAAAATGTTGATACATATTGCCTATATAGTGGACCTAGAGTTCCCACATATATGAATTGTTTGTAATATGTAGAGAAAAAAGGCTCTACGGGAAAAGTCGCATAATAACCGAATGGTTTCGATTAATGGAAAAAAGGTCAGACACCCCTCGATGAAATTAAATATTCATGGCTTTGCATTATTTTAAGCTAATATAACAAACATTTCTAGTTTTTATGTTACTCAAAAGGCATTTTTTTAAATAACAAAAATACTTTAAAGTCTTTTTTCGTAATTTGTCTATAGTTACCTTTAATAGAAGGAAATAAACCGAAAAAACCGAAAATGTGGTGGTTTTGACCTCACTTAGTAACGGCTAAACATGACATTGGGCAGCTAAAAAAACACGGGTCCCTTAAATGTTTATTCTGTACAACATATCCGAAGTTTATTAAGATCTGCCGGTCCGGGTCGGGATACCTCCCTTGTTGGTAGTTCGATTGCAATTAATTTTGAAACAGGCATAAGTGACGGAGTGGATTAGAGTATTTTTAATTATTTTTTTAATCTTTTTTACATTTTTGTATTAAAAAATATAATTTTTTTGGTGGGGATGGGGGTTTCCCATTATCCCCCCCCTTGAAACCGCGCCTGTTCCAGATAAATATTTCCTTTCTGAACTTCGAAAGGAAGTACTTTTTATATAAATGCGAGGTGTGTTAAAAAAAAATTTGATTTGTATATACTTTTCCCCCCAGCCGCTTTTAATGTTACACATTTTGAGGTAAATATCAATTTTAACTCACGGTTAAAAATTGTGTGCGCCTCCAATTAGGTAAAGGAAGCGGTTGTACGTACACCAGCATATACAACATTTATTGGGTAAGTCTCTTTCAATCCCGGCTTTAAACTTAGACATGGCAGCAAAAAATGTAAATAATTACATTTTTGGAATTTTTTTATTTTTGGGGATTGTGGGTTTGCTTAGCAGGTATTTTCTTTCCAACGTTTATATAAGGTGGCGCAAAAGTAATCCTCCTATCAGAAAATGCTATACATAATAAATACATAATAAAAAAAACATCGGAAGGTTATTTTTGCGCCACCTTATACATATTAATCCGCTAGGAGCTCCCTTGGGACAGATAGATCGTTGGGAGCAAATTTTATAAAAATTTAATTTTTGTATATGAGACGCCTTAGTGAGTAAAGTTGAGGGGTAAGTATGTTCGGAAAACATTTTACCGGTTAAAATTAATAGGTGTCGTTATAACATTTTACCCGTCTAGGGACGCCCCGAGGCAGTTGCGGGGCTATTTGTGGATTTTTCCCCCAATGTTCACTTGATAGACTGCCGTATTAGTCCCCCACTTTCGGGTGGCAGACTACTTTTTTCTATTTGCTTACTATACTGGCTATTATCATACAAAATTTTAACAGTAATAAAATTACTAGCTCAAAATGTCGCTGCCCCCAGACTATAACGATTGTTATTAAATATTCATTCTAGTTGTACCTAGTTGTAGATGTTATGACATGGTGACGTATGAGTGATAATGATTAATGAGATGCAATATATGTTACTCATACGCTTTAGATGTTAATATAGGGTGAATATTTTTTACAACATATTTTAAATTATATCCCAGCAAAAATCAATTTGAAACTGCAAATATATCCGTTAGAGGACATGTTGGAATAATAAAAACTCTAAAAATCTTATTTGGGTACATACACGCAGAAAAAATCTGGTGGAATATTATCGAAGTGCTTAGTAACTATACAACTACATAAGTCTATTACAATGGAACCGAAATGGAATGGAACTGAAAATATTAAATATGGGCTTGTGTTAATTTGTATTGTCATAAAGGTTGATAAAAAAAACACATATAAATAAGTCAAAGTGTGGCAATTTTATAAAAATTAATTCTGAGGATCTCTATGATTACATGAATTTAAATGAAAAGACTACAATTTATCAATTCTGATCAACAAATTTCAAGTCGAAGCTAGCTTATTTGTAAAAATATGAAAATATAATTTAGAAATGTTGAGGTTAAGAAGAAGAATAAACATTTCTCTATAAAAATTATAAATAGTATTAATTTTTAAATCAGACTAGACTTGTTTCTGCCTTATTTTGGACAGGCTCATCAGTGATTTTCCATTTAAATTGTATTATTAGTTGTGTCTTATAATTGTCAGATTGTCTCTTCATGATAAATTTTTTAACAACCTGCGGCTGTAAGAATCAAACCTGCGCTCTTACATTACAAACGCAACAATACCAAGTCATGACCGTTAAGCGATCACACTCAAGTATGGCCTCGAATCTAATGCAGCTAAATTGCAGTTTTCTTTCCTATTAGCTTTTTCTGTTATTGTATATTATACTCAGAAGTGACAACACTAACAACACAAATATTCTATTTTTAGATTTTTGTTTATTTTTCTAATCTCCTCCGTCTCTATTTCACAATATTGGACCAAAATAACCCAATCATAATGGATGGTTTTAAAAAATAAATTTGTTCATTAAATTTTTTTACATTAACAAAATTTTTGTCGAAATATATATAAAAAAACTGATTCTTACTGGAAACTAGTAATTTTAAGCACATTTTTTTAGCTTTGATTTCTAAAATTTCATAAATTTGACTCAAATAGGTCTGAAGGGTTAAGAATTAATATTTCGTCATGGAATTTTGCAGATTTTAAAATTGTTATATGTAATGTCTTGGCATGAGTTAAGCCAATTATCGATTTCTTTTCCGGACATCTGAAGATTAGGTTGATGCCTATGAAACAATGGTATTGTGTATCAGGAAAATTATCAAACGTTTTGAAAAGCAAGAAATAAAATCTAATATGACAATATCATATTATATTTTGGACTTGAGGTAGAACAATATTCTAACTAAGTATATGAAAATTCCGCAAAAAAATTGTGTATTTTTAATCCAAAATTAAAACATTTTTGGTCGGTTATTTCAAAATTCTATTCCCCGTAATGTGTATTGGAAGTTATGTATCTTAAACTTGTAGGCGTTGGTAAAGAAGCTAACAACACTATGCTACAAGAAAAATCAGCATCAATGGTTCCAATGGGATATGAAAGTATAAAGTATTGAATAAACAAAGTTAGTTCAAATTTCATTTTTATGGTATCTTGAATTTCGGATATTTGAAAATTTTTCCACTATGATCGTAAATCAAAATAAAATATAGATATATGTGTTGGAATGTGAGTGTCCTTATTGTTCATTAAACCTAATGTCGAAAAATATATTTTTTCATAAATTATCGATTTTCGGATGTTATACATTTATTGTCTTTATCGGCAAAATTACAGACCAAATGCATTAGAAAGCCTATTGTATATTCTACTGAATAGTGGAATTAATTTTCGGAATTTATTCTGAATATTTTGTAAAAAAAAAAAAATGGATTCGTCTGTGACCCTGTTTTTTTTTTTTGAATAATGTAATATTTGTTATGTTTTTATTTGTTTAATCACAACAAAACTCGACAAAAAAACTCATCCTGACGATAGATCAGTGGGCTAAAGCGCTCTGTCTAACGTGTAGTGCGAGTGCATGTGGTATTAGAAATCAGTTTATCTATACCACTGTCAGTGATTGCACAGAAAATTTCATATAGACGCAATCGAACAAATAAAAACATAACAAATATTACAGTATTCAAAAAAAAAAACAGGGTCACTGGCGAAGGTTCAATACCAGTCTGCGCAGTCTGATTCAGGAAAATTGAAAAATTTACAATGTAGTTATGATTTTTAGAAAATACACTCATTCTTCTCTACCACGCCTTTCACAATTAAAATTAAATAAAATTACATATTATTTATATTATTAATTGCAATTGTCTGAAAAAGACGTTAAAATTCAAACTCAAACAAAAAATGGATTCGATTTTTAAAAAAAAATTTTGTTATTTTTCTTTTACGAAATATTTTTACTTTAAATATGTGTTTTAGGAGATTATTTCCAACTAGAAACTAGATTTTTAACCATGTGACCTAGACTTTTGATACTGCGAGTTTGAAATGTTGGCTATAGTCCAGTATTCACATCACACATAGAAAAAAAGGGCATTGCATTAACCAAAAAATTGCCCAAATTTTTCCACGTCTCAGTGAAAGCAAACCGAAATAAGGTAAAATAGCAACACTAAATGAAAAAAAAAAAAATTTAGCAAAATATTTGTAGACTTAAAATAGCAAACAAAACCTGTAATATTAACAAAATGTGTGCTATTCAACAGATTTATTTTTGCTATTCTTATATTACTAATATTTAGTAATAAAAATCTGCTAATTTCAGATTTTTTTCTGGAAGAACATTTTTAACTAGTTTTTAGTAGCTTTTTTGCTATTTTTACAGGTTTATATACATATTTGGATGAGGACTAACTTCGAACACAATTGTATTAAACTATATCTAATTTCATCAAATTACATCTAAAATTGTATCAAATAATGTCTAATTGTATCACATTAGATCTAATATGATACAATTAGATGTTCTCATTTTTTGGATATAATTACAAGTGATTTGAATTTTACAATTTTTGAATTTTACAATTTTATTAAATTATACGTTGCTACATCTAATTTAATATAATAGTATGGTCCATATATTATTTTGAATACAAATACCGTATGGTGTTTTTCAGTTTTAAAAAACATTAACATTATGTCTTCTCAAAAAGACTCGCATATAACTTGTGAATATGGTAAAACTATGATCAACATAAAATTTATTATAGTTTTCAAGCTAAAAACGGGTTTGTTATATTTAAAGGGTGTGTTTTTATACAGATATAGAACTTTCAGTTGGCAACACTTTTTTAGCTGGCGTCTATTTTGTCCGCTGTCAAGTGATTTATGTTTAGTTTGGTTTGGCATTTCAACATGATTAGACTGACGCCTGAACAACGCTTCTAAATTGTGCAAATTTATTTTGAAAATCATTATTCTGTTCGAAATCCCAATTTTCATAAGCGAATTTTGTTTAGCGATGAAGCTCACTTTTAGTTAAATGAATACCTCCAGAAAAACTGATTGTTTGGTGTGCTTTATGTGGGGATATGTAAAGTCGCTAGTCTACGCCTATAAGCCCGAAATGACTGACCAGGACAACATTCGCAGCGTTATTGCCAATATACGGCCACAAATGTTAGAAAAAGTCATCAAAATTGGACCTCCAGATTAGACTACGTCCGACAAAGCCGTGGCGGTCGGACGTAGTGAAAGAGAGTTTGTTGTAGGCTCGTCTATATCCGAATATTATTATGGCATAAGGAAATTGTCAGAGGACAAAGTTCTTAGAATTTCTAGAGATATGTATTTGCAAGGTTAAATCACAAAATCAAAGAGAATTTCTTGTTCTCGTCAAGAAGCATGACATAGTGACATCTCAAGTAAAATCTTCAAAAACGACGGATTCTCTCTGGTGATGACATTTTTAAAAGATTTTTTTTTTCCGAATACTTAAGGATTGCTCTAAAAGGTATTAAAAAAATATAATAAAGATGGCAAACTACAATTACTTAGAACCGAATATGTCTATTGACACGTAACAAAAAAGTCTATCCACCCCTCCTAACCTAAGGCCTCAAATTCATACAGGCATATATAATTCATACATATCTTCTATCTTCGTTTAACACACCATTTATGTAATTAATGTGATAACATCAGAATTAAATTAAAATAAATATTTAACACCTTAAATTGCTTTAGGACATATACATAGTTCATTTACTTCAAGACTGTCATAAGTCAAAAAATTAGATTTTTGAGTTAATGATGCAGATTTATTAGTTATATCATGCTTTATGTTGTGTAAAAATTTCATAAAAATATCATTTATACTTTTCGAGATAGAGGATAATATATTTTATTTTTTCTTTAAAGTGGGTGCAAAGAGTATATAATTCATAGAGAAACTGTGCTACTCATGGTTCTCTAGATAATTAGCGAATTCGCACACAACTCTCACTTAGAGAAAACTACATTAAAACCCCCCATTTTTAAAAAACGTGACCAAATAATTAGAGAAAGGGTCGAGCGAGGCAGATATGGATCGAAAAGTTTAAACTCGTTTTCTGCAAAATTGTGTTTTTTGAGTTATGTCAATCTAGCAGTAAATGAGCTATAAGTCCAGTCATTGACATGTTTTAGCTTGAAAATTTTAGTTTTCATTAACTCTTTCAACGTAGATATCATGTGTGCTGCGATAAATTTACCTGTGTGTGTGCGCATATTTTTACATGATTTACATAAACCGGGTGATGTTTATGCTTGTTATCGTGTATATTTCCTTTTGGCCATTTGCGGTGGCATTGTACCATTTAAATGTTTTAAACTACCCATTCGTCATTTAAAAAATACAATATTTGGTTATATAAACTGTATAATGCGTATTGTTTTCTATTCTAGTTTATTTACAATAAGCATAATTAGTGAACAATCTTTATTATCGTACTTTTATGAAACGAACATTTCAAAATATACTGATAGCTTTCAAATATTTAACGGTCTATTTGGTACTTTAATTGTTCTGGTTGCAGGACTTTTCGCAAGTAACTCCTTAATAACACTTATGCATTTTTATGAATGTTTAGAATTGCTCTTTTCGCGTGTCGGTATAAAAATTTTGCAAAAAAATTGTGCTTTTCAAATTAATCTTAGAATTGCATTAATGTTGTGTACGAATTTCGCTTTTTTACTGTATGGTCATTTGATTATGTTTGAAAGTGATAGTGTTTTTGTTTCCGGGCTGGCGTTGTCAACATTTTATTCGCCGTATTTGATTATAAGTTGTGTGGTGGTTTTGTTTACAACAACGTTGTTTAAAATTACATTATATGTACAAATTTTAAATAAGGTGATTATAATAGTCCGTTAGGCAGCAACACATTTTTTTCTTATTGCATGATTTGTTATTAACATTTATATACAAGACTGCATGCACAAACCAGTGGTCAGCCGGCACACCCCGCACAGTGGGATATCTCACAAAATTTTTGGAAATAATTCAACATTTCTTACCTACAAGGGAGGTATCCCGACCCGAAATCGCAGATTTTAATAAACTTTGGATATGTTGTAGAGGAGCAAAAATAAAGAGATACGTATTTTTTTTAGCCGCCCAATCAATTTGAGGTTTAAAATGTAGGGTTAAAAATGAAGTTATTTTTGTACGAAAACCTGTCTTTAATTTAGGAAAATTATATTTTTTGTACGCAGGGTTAAAGTACTCAAGAAAACAAAAATGTTGATACATATTGCCTATATAGTGGACCTAGAGTTCCCACATATATGAATTGTTTGTAATATGTAGAGAAAAAAGGCTCTACGGGAAAAGTCGCATAATAACCGAATGGTTTCGATTAATGGAAAAAGGTCAGACACCCCTCGATGAAATTAAATATTCATGGCTTTGCATTATTTTAAGCTAATATAACAAACATTTCTAGTTTTTATGTTACTCAAAAGGCATTTTTTTAAATAACAAAAATACTTTAAAGTCTTTTTTCGTAATTTGTCTATAGTTACCTTTAATAGAAGGAAATAAACCGAAAAACCGAAAATGTGGTGGTTTTGACCTCACTTAGTAACGGCTAAACATGACATTGGGCAGCTAAAAAAACACGGGTCCCTTAAATGTTTATTCTGTACAACATATCCGAAGTTTATTAAGATCTGCCGGTCCGGGTCGGGATACCTCCCTTGTTGGTAGTTCGATTGCAATTAATTTTGAAACAGGCATAAGTGACGGAGTGGATTAGAGTATTTTTAATTATTTTTTTAATCTTTTTTACATTTTTGTATTAAAAAATATAATTTTTTTTGGTGGGGATGGGGGTTTCCCATTATCCCCCCCCTTGAAACCGCGCCTGTTCCAGATAAATATTTCCTTTCTGAACTTCGAAAGGAAGTACTTTTTATATAAATGCGAGGTGTGTTAAAAAAAAATTTGATTTGTATATACTTTTCCCCCCAGCCGCTTTAATGTTACACATTTTGAGGTAAATATCAATTTTAACCCACGGTTAAAAATTGTGCGCGCCTCCAATTAGGTAAAGGAAGCGGTTGTACGTACACCGGCATATACAAAATTTATTGGGTAATTCTCTTTCAATCCGGCTTTAAACTTAGACATGGCAGCAAAAAATGTAAAAATTCCATTTTTGGAATTTTCTTATTTTTTGTATTGTGGGATTGCTTATAAAAATATCCCATTTTTGACTTAAAAGTCTATTTAAGTTCAAAAAAATCATATTAATAAGTATTTTTTTGAAAAGCGAAATTTACATTTTAACAAAAACTGAAATTTTTGCCTTCCAATTAGGATTACCCAGGTTTTTTTTTTTTTAAAAGAGTGCTAAATGGGACTTTTTTTAAAAATGTCGTAATCCACAGGTATTTTCCTTTCCAACGGTTATACATATTAATCCGCTAGGAGCTCTCTTGGGACAGATAGAGCGTTGGGAGCAAATTTTATAAAATTTAATTTTTGTATGCACACAGAGAATTAAAGTGACAACCGAATTGAAAAGTGTATTTTAATAGTAACAACTTATAAATTCACTTAGTACAACGATATTTATATTAGATTTCTGAATATTTTATTGTTGCAACTAAAACTCAGTTGAATTAAACGAACTTTGTTGTGAAAACTAATGTTAAGTTGTGCCAACCGGCTGAAATTTATAATAATCAAATTTAAGTCGTAGTAACCAAATTTCAGTTGGCAAATGGCTAAATTTTTCTCTGTGTGTGGGAGACCCCTTAGTGAGTAAAGTTAGGGGGTAAGTATGTTCGGCAAACATTTTACGGGGGAAAATTAATAGGTGTCGTTATAGCATTTTACCCGTCTAGGGACGCCCCGAGGCAGTTGCGGGGCTTTTTGTGGATTTTTCCCCCCAATGTTCACACGATCGACTGCCGTATTAGTCCCCCACTTTCGGGTGGCAGACTACTTTTTTCTATTTGCTTACTATACTGGCTATTATCATACAAAATTTTAACAGTAATAAAATTACTAGCTCAAAATGTCGCTGCCCCCAGACTATAACGATTGTTATTAAATATTCATTCTAGTTGTACCGTACATGATGTTATGACATGGTGACGTATGAGTGATAATGATTAATGAGATGCTATATATGTTACTCATACGCTTTAGATGTTAATATATGGTGAATATTTTAAATTATATCCCAGCAAAAATCCATTTGTAACTGCAAATATATCCATTACAGGACATGGTAGGATAATAAAACTTCTAAATATCTTATTTGGGTACATACACCCAGAAAAAGCTGGTGGAATATTATCGAAGTGCTTAAGTAACTATACAACTACATTAGTCCATTACAATGGAACCGAAATGGAATGGAACTGAAAATATTAAATATCGGCTTGTGTTAATTTGTATTGTCATAAAGGTTGATAAAAAAAACACATATAAATAAGTCACAGTGTGGTAATTTTATAAAATTTAATTCTTAGGATCCCCGTGATTACATGAATTTAAACGAAAAGACTACAATTTATCAATTCTGATCAACAAACTTCAAGTCGAAGCTAGCTTATTTGTAAAAATATGAAAATATAATTTAGAAATGTTGAGGTTAAGAAGAAGAATAAACATTTCTCTATAAAAATTATAAATAGTATTAATTTTTAAATCAGACTAGACTTGTTTCTGCCTTATTTTGGACAGGCTCATCAGTGATTTTCCATTTAAATTGCATTATTAGTTGTGTCTTATAATTGTCAGATTGTCTCTACATGATAAATTTTTTAACAACCTGCGGCTGTAAGAATCAAACCTGCGCTCTTACATTACAAACGCAACAATACCAAGTCATGACCGTTAAGCGATCACACTCAAGTATGGCCTCGAATCTAATGCAGTTTTCTTTCCAATTAGCTTTTTCTGTTATTGTATATTATACTCAGAAGTGACAACGCTAACAACACAAATATTCTATTTTTAGATTTTTGTTTATTTTTCTAATCTCCTCCGTCTCTATTTCACAATATTGGACCAAAATGACCCAATCATAATGGATGGTTTTAAAAAATAAATTTTTTTACATTAACAAAATTTTTGTCGAAATATATATAAAAAAACTGATTCTTACTGGAAACTAGTAATTTTAAGCACATTTTTTTAGCTTTGATTTCTAAAATTTCATAAATTTGACTCAAATATGTAATGTCTTGGTATGAGTTAAGCCAATTATCGATTTCTTTTCCGGACATCTGAAGATTAGGTTGATGCCTATGAAACAATGGTATTGTGTATCAGGAAAATTATCAAACGTTTTGAAAAGCAAGAAATAAAATCTAATATGACAATATCATATTATATTTTGGACTTGAGGTAGAACAATATTCTAACTAAGTATATGAAAATTCCGCAAAAAAAATTTTGTATTTTTAATCCAAAATTAAAACATTTTTGGTCGGTTATTTAAAAATTCTATTCCCCGTAATGTGCATTGGAAGTTATGTATCTTAAACTTGTAGGCGTTGGTAAAGAAGCTAACAACACTATGCTACAAGAAAAATCAGCATCAATGGTTCCAATGGGATATGAAAGTATAAAGTATTGAATAAACAAAGTTAGTTCAAATTTCTTTTTTATGGTATCTTGAATTTCGGATATTTGAAAATTTTTCCACTATGATCGTAAATTAAAATAAAATATAGATATATTTGTTGGAATGTGAGTGTCCTTATTGTTTCATTAAACCTAATGTCGAAAAATATATTTTTTCATAAATCATCGGTTTTCGGAAGTTATACATTTATTGTCTTTATCGGCAAAATTACAGACCAAATGCATTAGAAAGCCTATTGTATATTCTACTGAATAGTGGAATTAATTTTCGGAATTTATTCTGAATATTTTGTAAAAAAAAAAATGGATTCGTCAGTGACCCTGTTTTTTTTTTTTTTTTTGAATAATGTAATATTTGTTATGTTTTTATTTGTTTAATCACAACAAAACTCGACAAAAAAACTCGACCTGACGATAGATCAGTGGGCTAAAGCGCTCTGTCTAACGTGTAGTGCGAGTGCATGTGGTATTAGAAATCAGTTTATCTATACCACGGTCAGTGATTGCACAGAAAATTTCATATAGACGCAATCGAACAAATAAAAACATAACAAATATTACAGTATTCAAAAAAAACAGGGTCACTGGCGAAGGTTCAATACCAGAAACTGCGCAGTCTGATTCAGGAAAATTGAAAAATTTACAATGTAGTTATGATTTTTAGAAAATACACTCATTCTTCTCTAACACGCCTTTCACAATTAAAATTATATAAAATTACATATTATTTATATTATTAATTGCAATTGTCTGAAAAAGACGTTAAAATTCAAACTCAAACAAAAAATGAATTCGATTTTTAAAAAAAAATTCGTTATTTTCTTTTACGAAATATTTTTACTTTAAATATGTGTTTTAGGAGATTATTTCCAACTAGAAACTAGATTTTTGACTATGTGACCTAGACTTTTGATACTGCGAGTTTGAAATGTTGGCTATCGTCCAGTATTCACATCACACATGAAAAAAAAGGCATTGCATTAACCAAAAAATTGCCCAAATTTTTCAACGTCTCAGTGAAAGCAAACCGAAATAAGGTAAAATAGCAACACTAAATGAAATTTGTTGTTTAAACAAAGATCGTTAACCAAATTTGACTTAATTTTATTCCATTAAAGTATTTTGAATTTCCGAGATATAACAAAACTGTTACAAGTTAAAGCATTTTAAATTATATTGAATTGATCTGATAAATCTGAACACACATTGCATTTTCTAAAATTTCCAGCTCCCATCAACTTCAAATATTAAAATCTTCCCATTTTTTTAAACAAGTATTTTTTTAATAAAACGATTTCTTAAATTAAAATTTTAAAACTATTTTTTTTAAATAGATTTTTATCTTTTGCAAGATATTCAGAAAAACTTCGGAAAATTAATTCGACACACAATAGGCTTTTGATGCATTTGATCTGAAATTCTTTGGAATTGTTCCCAAAAATACTCTCAGTCTACCAAAATTTGATGATTTCTTTATATTTAACCACGCCTATATCGCCTACTATTTGTTGAAATGTATGAAAAATATATTTTTGGACATTGGGTTCAATGGAGCAATACACCATTTCATTCCAATAATTATAATATTATATTATTTTGATTTTTTGGAAAAGAAATATTGAAATATCGTAAGAAATGGTCAAAAGTATCCCAAATTCAAGAGGCCATAAAAATAACATTCGACCTAACTTAGCAAAACCCTTTGGAGGTTTTGTTTATCCAATAGTCTACTTTTATTTCGCATTTGAACCATTGACACTGACGACGATGACATAAAATTTGTTGCACAGTGTAATAAAGTGCATCAGAATAGCAAAACAATTGCAAATAAAACTATTAAAATGAAATTTTGAGTAGACTTTCCTCTTTTTTATTAACATATAACGAGATTTCGGAATAACGGTTTTTACAATTTCTCATTCTCAAAATGACGATTTACTATTTTTCCACCAAAATTTACAATTGTTTGGCAGCACTGCTTGAAATGTTTGTTAACATTACGTATAAGTGATATTGATAAATATTGTTACTCATACGCACCGTATGGCAATTGAGCATTACATTGAAGTAAGCCTATATTTTTTGTATACTGAGTAAATTGTAAAAAGTTAATTTTAAAAGTATGTAAATACTAATCTAATAATATACACAATATACTAGGCCTTTCATTGAACCCCAAAGAAACCAAATATGACTACAAAAAGTAAAATAAAAAAAAAATTATAATATGTTCCCAGGTACCAATTTTATGAATGCTCATAAATTATGACTCTTAAAAGCCTCTAAAATATGATATTTCTCTGAGCATTCATGGTTCAGTTATAAAATAACAAAAATTTCATAATTTTCCTTAATCCTTTATGCATAAACTAATTTTAGCCCTTTGACGACCGAGCTTAAACCGCTGACGATTTACTGACGAAATTTCGTGGAGACTTGGACATATAACTAAAAATTAATTTGGTGGTGCGTTTGAAGCTTTTCGGCTTCCCCTATCGGAGAAATATAGTACCAAAGCAAAATCATTAATGGGCTGTCGCTCCTTAATGGTTTAAGATTTTGTTTAAGTTTTAATTTTCTATTTTGCTTTAAGTTATGCCTAAGCCAAAACTAATAAACCAGTTTTGTATAAACCTATAACTGAATTTTTAATATTGTAAAAACATAAAAAAATCACAAAAATCAAAAATAATTTTTTTTTTGATTTTCTGTTGACCTTGTAAGGCTCTGAGACTATTAGGCTACAATATAAAGGGTCCGCCATCTAACGTTTTTTTTCAACTAGTGATTATTTCGTGAATGGTAACACTTAGCTCATGTCTGATTTGAGAGATAATTAGTTTTATCCTTCCGCTGAACGAATATGGTTGTGTATACGCTTGAACAAGGCTGGGAAATATTGCGACATGACTTTGAAAATTGGGCCATTTTTCTTCGAAAATGAGCAAGGTGTGGCCGTTACAGTCAATGGCGATCGTTATCGGGCCATGTTGAACGAATTTTTGTTCACAAAAATTGAAGAGGAGGATATTGGCAACATTTGGTTTCAACAGGACGGCGCTACGTGCCACAACCTGCGCCCTGTTTTTGAAGATCGCATTATCAGCCGCAGAGCTGAAGTCGTTTGGCCAGCTCGGAGCTGCGATTTGACACCGTTGGACTATTATTTGTGGGGTGCCGTCAAAGATAAGTGTTACGCCAACAAGCCAGAGACAATTGACGCTTTAAAGGACAATATTCGTGAAGCCATTGGTGAAATACAGCTGCACACAATCGATAATGTGCTTAAAAATTGGACCGATCGTGTAGGCTACTGCATGGCCAGCCGAGGCAGCCATTTGAATGAAATTATTTTCCATTATTAACCGGAAGAATTGTACTTTCAAATAAAAAAAGAAATTTGAGAAAATATTCAGTAGTTTTTTTTTATAGCATTTTCAAAAAAAAAAAAAAAGTTATTTGGCGGACCCTTTATATGTAGTGATTGACTCAATTGTCGATCACAACAAGTTTTTATTAAAATTGCCCATCAGCTTTTTCTAAAATGGCAAAAATTAAAAATGGGACGGGCATATTTATATCAATCATTCGTTGTCAAAGGGTTAAATGTATTTTTTGTTTCTTTTTGCAGGTCCTCAAAAATTTATGTCATCAATGGGATACACGCAGCATTAAAACTATAACACAAAAACAAAGATCACTACAATGCTTAGACTCATTTTCCATGTATACCATCGTATCGAAAAATCCAGCAGAAATTATACAAGAATCTATGGAAATTCATCAATTAATCTGTGAAGCTGCCTCAACGGCCAATAAATATTTTACCTATCAATTGCTGACGATAATATCAATAGCATTTTTAATAATAGTATTTGATGCCTACTATGTTTTGGAGACCCTGTTGGGCAAATCAAAAAGAGAAAGTAAATTTAAGACTGTGGAATTTGTAACATTCTTTTCATGTCAAATGATTTTATATTTGATTGCAATAATATCCATAGTCGAGGGTAGTAATAGAGCTATAAAGAAGGTAAAAAGTGATTCAAAAGGAAACTATTCTAGAAAATATTAAAATTTGTGTTGTTTTTTTTTCGTTACAGAGCGAGAAAACTGGTGGCATAGTCCATGCCTTACTGAATAAAGCTAAAAGTCCGGATGTTAAGGAAAAATTGCAACAATTTTCTATGCAATTAATGCATTTGAAAATCAATTTTACTGCAGCTGGCTTATTTAATATTGATCGAACTTTATATTTTACGGTAGAGATCATATTTGAATTTTCACACTTTAAGAACTTATTAATAATTTTGATTATTTTACAGATCAGTGGCGCCTTAACTACATATTTAATTATATTATTACAATTTACTTCAAATACTCCAAATATACCGCCTATATTAGCAAATTTTACACAAGCCCTAAATACTACGTAAAAATATTAATTAAGATATAATTAAGTTATACATAACCGCAATGTCATGTACTTCAAAATGTTTGGTTTAATATAAATACACTGAGAAAATTATTTTTATGATTTTAATGATTTTTTTTTGCATTGAATCGATAACATATTGTTGAAATTAAGTCAGTAGTTAAAATTAAGTCACAAATTAACTAATTTTTTGAAAAGGGGAACCTTTCAAGGGCACCTTTATTACATATTTGTTGTCCGGAAAAATAGTGTTCAAATAACAAAAATTCCGACAGAGCTGAATTTTGGTACACCATTACAAATAAAATATCAACAGTCCCCAGCAATCACAGGCAAAGTTTAAAATTTTCGATTTTTTTTTTTTTTTTGTAAATGGTAAAAAAAATAGGTCAGACAAAAATCGTAGATCATAAAATTATCCACAAAATTGTCCTTATACTTTTTTTTCGAAGAGCCACCGTTTCTGAGATATCGCGATTCTAAAACTTCAAGGAATTATATTTTATATAATATGCACGCCTGCGCCATGCGTATATCGTACATTTAAATAAGTAAAACTAATTATAAACCATACAATTCTAAGAATATAAACTCAAAATAAACTCAGTCTCTTGTTCAGTATTACCTTTATTTAACAACATCTCTCTACTCTATTGTTCGCATGGCGACGATCATATGCCTGCTTTTTTTGAGTGGCCTTTGCGAGTTTGGCTATATATGTATATTCTATTATCTTTGCTTGTAGTGTTGAACGTTGCCTTGTAGTAAATACACGTGCTTATTGCCAGTTTTTCTTATTGCAGTTTGTGCCGGTGAATACTTTTATTATAAAAGTTTCACAATTTTGCTTTATCTGCAAAAAACTTTTGATAGAAGGTGAATCTGTTACTGTTATGCCCGTAATTTTAAGCAATAGATACCTACCGGTGCTTAGATACCTACCCGATTTTGTTCGTGTACACGGTAGGTATCTAAGCACCAGTAGGTATATATTGCTTGAAATTACGGCCATTAGTCGTGGAATGAAAACTTTGATCGATTCAAGTAGTAAAAGAAATTACTCGTTTGTTTATTATCTGAGAAACGAAAAGTTTGTAACAATTCATGTACAATGCCGCAAATTATACACTCGGAAAAATTCAATTTCTGCAGCTAAGAGACAGTATGAGGATGGAAAAGCCAGTACATCGAAAATTAGTCCATCTCGTACTAGAGCGCGTGTAAGTGAATCCGATTTTTGTTTTAAAAAATATTGTTTAAGTTTGATATAATTTTTATTAATAATAAAAATTATGTTTTTTTCGACCTTTAATTGTGCAATGAAAATGGAAATGGCCATTTCTTTCTTTATTAGAATATTGTCTTAACAAATAATCTATAGAGATTTTTGTTTTAAAAAATATTTTTTATTTTGTAGCGATGAAGCGGATGACAAGGTTAAGAATAAAAAAGCACAGAGTGTTATGAGAAAAATTCATTAATTTTTACACTTTCATTCAAAAAATCAATTTGAAAGTAGGTCGAACTCGTTCTGATGACATGACAAAAGCTGTTACTGCACGATTTGATTTTGAATATGATTTAGTTACTGCTGAGGCTAAGTATCATGACAATAGTTACAAATCCTTGTTGAGACCCAACATGAGAGACAAAGTTGACCATACTCAAGATGAATCTGCGATGGAGGAAATATTTAAAATTATAGAAAATAGCAATGATTGCCAGTTTACATTGTAAGAACTAAAAGATAATTATAAAAATCAAACAGTAGATAGCAGAACAAAAAAAGTACGATTGAAGTTGATGGATGGAAATCGAATTATTGTTAGTGAAAAACCTGTAAAGTTAACATTTATTTTTTCGTCGACAATCACCCCGTTTTTTTTTTTTCTTATTTCTTCATTTTACTTAACCGATCCCTTAGGGCCATATACAGTTAATTCAGGCATAAATAAAAAAAATATATATATAATATATACCTTAAAGATAAAAATAATTCAATATATAACTAAAATTTTAAGAAAAAATACAGATAATGCTTAAATTATTATTTAAATAAACAAATAATTAGTGGATTCAGTTTAATCGTAACAAAAAAATAAATAAATAAAAAGGGAAAAAGATTAAATTAAGTTATGAGTTTTCGCATGTTCTTCAAGCTTTCGCCTAAAGACCTGAGGCGAATATGAAAAACACTTTAAGTCTCTGGGTAAAGCATTCCACAATCGTATTAATCTTACATTAAATGAGCTATAAAATAGCCAGTATGAATGCGGTGGAATATTATTTGAGGATTTCTTATAGAATGCAAGAAATGAAAATTTTGTACAATATAGTTAGGAAAGCCTGTTATGATTAACATGTAAAAATATATCAATGTTCTCATACCAATAAAGTTCTCGAAATCGCAACCAAGAAATTTTTTAACGTATCGTGTTACATGATTACGAAGTTTTAATCCGAAAATATAACGTATTATTCTATTAAACATTTTAGTAAATCTACTAAATTCACCAGCTGTGGTTCCAGAAATCACCTCAGCACAGTACAGTATATGTGGCATTAACAAAGCATTTGCAACTTTAATTTTAATACGAAGTGGCAGATATAAATCAAGTGTGTACAACCTTCTTAATAAAAACGAAATCTTAGATGAAATATAATTCATATGTGAAGAAAAACTCAGATCATTGTCTATAACAACTCCAAGACATTTCATACCATCTACAAAATCTAAAGGCATACCATTAAGCGTTACATATAAATTATCAGTCAAAAATCAAAATCCCATCAACTTCGTTTTTCTAGCAATAACACAAAAACCATTGTTAGATGTCCATGACAACACTTCTTGAATAACAAAATTAACACAACCTTCCAAAACATCTAAGAACTGTACATCAGCATAGCAAAGAAACTGTACATCATCAGCATAAACATATGGCTGCACGGATTAACCATGTACGATTCTTTAGATATCATAAATAACAAAGGTCCAATTACGGACCCTTGAGGAACTCCGCTAGTAATTGGCAATGTTGAAAAAGAAGAGTTCCCAATAGAAACAAACTGTTTTCTTCCACTAAGGTAAAATATATATAAACTTATAAGCTTAGATAGAGTAATTCATTTGATAGAGTAATTCATTCTAAGCTTATAAGCTTAGAATGAATTACTCTATCAAAAGCTTTAGATAAATCTAATGAAAGCAAAACTACATTTTTACCGTTATCAACAAGTTTTCGCACAGAATCAGTCAGACCAATTAGGACAGAATTTGTATTATAGCCATGACGAAAACCGGACTGAGATGAGTGAATCAAAGAATTTTCATCGATATAAAAAGCCATTTGATCCTTAATAATATTAAATAAATAATATTAAATATTTGAAACCAATATTGGTACGATAAAAAAATCCGTAAATTTGGAATGCTGCGGTAGTAATTATTCGTGAAGATATTCAATCTTCTGTGTGTGAGGACGACTTTTACTGAATTTTTGTTTAGTGTAAAAATTTAATTGGTTCATGGTTTATATCTAATGTTTTTTTGTGAGAGTAATATAAGGAAAATGTGTTACTAATAATTTGTGTTTTGTGTTTCTTTTAAATGTTCTTTTGAAGAAAAAATTTGTCCATGTTAACTTTGACAAGGCATTCGAAAAATTATTGAAAATTTTCATTTAAAAATAATTCTTGGTTGATGAAGTTTGATAGATAAAATTGGTTGAATAACAATTTTTACGTTGTGCTAAATTAATTTTTCTTGTGGTACAACTAAATTTAGTGAAATTAAGATAGAATATAAGATTAAAATTACAATTTCAATTTCAGATCTGGTTCAGTTTTGATAATTATAAGGAAGTGTTGAGATTCTTCATAGATAAAATATATTTGGTGTATTGGATGCATTGGATGCATGGGAAATATTCGATATTCAAATCGTCATATCATCCCATTTGGAGATGTGGCATGTATGTTGTATATCATCAAAATCTTATGTCACATATGTATATAAATTAACATTCAAATTTTATGTGCTATCCACATTTACAATACTCAATTAAAACTAGAGTTGTGTAGTTCGTGAACGACCTAGTTTAATTGAACTAGTCTTTTCTTTCAACTAGTGAGCTGGATCACAACCATCAGCTCTTTTAGGTCTTTCGCTCTTTTCGTTCTTTTTTTCTTTTGAGTAGAGCTGTGTAGTTCGTGAAAGAACTAGTTCAATTGAACTAGTCTTTTCTTTGAACTAGTGAGCTGGATCACAATCATCAGCTCTTTTAGGTTTTTTGATCTTTTTGTCTTTTGAGTAATATTTCTTTTCTTTATGTTGCTTTTGAGTTGTTTTTAATGTTGCCAGCTCAATTTTTTTAACGTTTAAAGGAGCCGTTATTCATTTCTTCTTTCTTTCGAAAAATTGTTACCTAGGTCTTTGAAAAATACAATCATTTCTGAAAATTAATAAAAAATTCAATTTTGAGTTTATAAAATGTCTGGGAAACTGGATAATTACGTACCATTTTATGATTTAACAATCATTTTAAATATATTTTAAAGTGTTGAATTATTCTCCGATGGTAAATTTAATAGAAAGTTACACATTTTGTTTCGTATCAGCTGATTCAATTCACTTCAAATAGTTCGTGTCGCACAGCTCAATTTAGGAGAAAGAGCTGTTGAACAAGAAAAGCGAACTAGTTCATTGAATATAGCTGAACTGTAAAGAGCGATCTTTAGAAAGACCTAAAATGCCCAAGCCTAATTAAAACCCTTCTAAATTGAAACTGAAGTTCTTTCAGCAAAAGATTTTGCAGCAAAATCTCATGTAGCGTACAGGTCTATCAAAACACTGCTGTAGTAGTAGTCCCTATGCCAAACGTGATTATCCTAGAGCGGAGCATCTCCAAAGTAAAATTAATTATAATTGAAGGAATGCCATTTTTATCCATCTTTCGACATTCGTGAGCTCTTTGACCATTTACCTAGCCTCGCGCATTGATAACAAACAAAGTCGCCGATCTACCTCTGGGATAATGCCTTCATTCAGGTGCATATTCAGCTTTGCTTTTTCAGTCGCCGGTTTTGACTGAAATAGTAAAGATTCACCTCTTCCGTGGCACCCTTAGGCTGAGAGCTTAAAAGTTCATCCTACTCGTCCGTAGGGATGTTAATATTAGGCACATTGCCAACATCCATAGGCTCGGCAGGGTTTGGACTGAAAACGTCCTTTGTTTGCCCGACCGTTTCATTTGAGTCCTCACTGCTTTTTTGGCATAAAACCTCTTGGCAAGTTAAAGATAGATCTAAATCAGTGTTCTCTTGCTCATTAATAAAATTTTGGTTGTTCAAATCCGCCAATTAAATAAATAATGAAAAGAATACTAAAGAACGCATAGTAGCAGAGCCCTGTGCTGCCAACGGGCTAGTACAACCAGTATTCGCTTCGTCATGGCGGCCACCGTTCAAAAACACACTAACCTAGTGCTATTCATCCCAAGGACACGGTAACGTAATACCGGGGATTACGGGTTTTTTATCGAGTGCACGCTAGAAAAGCTAGAATAAAAATCTGTAAAAGGTTTTCAATTCCACTTTATTACTTTTTTTTTAAGTTTTTGGTAAAATAAAAAAAAAAAATCGATTTTCGGATAGGACGGGGAATGGGGCAAACATTTTTCCTAACTAGTATCTGAAGGGAAGATATAAATATATATACATATATATAGGGTTATATGTATATGTGTTGCAAAAATTCCATTTAATATAATACATCAAATAATATTCGGAAAATATTTGTTTGGTCTTGTTTTGATCATTAAATGAAGCTACCAGCCAAATTTCGTGTTTTTATCTTTGTTAGTTTACGAGATACACCAAACGCCCCTTTTTAGTTATATTACAAATGTTAACAACTGTTGCGACTATTTCGACCTGATGAACAGTTTATACATATGATGATTTTTTTCAATGACCAATATCCTAATGAACATATTTAAACAAAAATATTTTTTATATTTTTTCAAAAATGTGTACACTGTAGTGTACAAGGGTTGTGAAAAAAAAAATTTAGCAATTTGTAAAATAAGAATTCACTTGTGAAATTTTTCTATATAATTAATAAATACGTACGCTTAAACTTGTAAGCTTAAACGCTTCCTTGGAAAATTTGTAAAATTTTTAATACCAAATATGCGGTTTAGTAACAACATCTGAGTATTTAATTACAGGACAATTACTCAATTACACCCAATTACACGTAATTGCCTCTACTAAATTATACAAATATTGATATATCCCATGTCCAGTATTAAAAATAATTAAAAATTTTCCAAGTGTGAGCATAGGTCTAAAATTATTAATGATATTGAAAAATTTCGCAAGTGAATGATTGTGAAATGTAATTGACCTCACCCAAGTCTTCTAAAAAATATCTTTCTCCTAAAAATTAGTATAATAATAGCAAAGTCAGATTGAAAACTGTTTTACTAATTTTTTACTAACTTTTTTTTGATTGATATTTAACAAGATTTAAGTAACACAAGCAAACTGATTTTTTTTTTCTTAAATAGTCATCACAACGACAAATTGTTGCGCAATGTTTAACTTTATTTCCGATTTGTTACAGACTTTTTCAAGCAATTGAATAAAAATCCTAATTTTATATTAATGAATTTTTGTATAGAAATAATGGAGGTGCACTGGAACTCGTACATTGAAGCTTTTCATTAAACTAATGCAAATTTTCATACAATATAATGAAAAATATAATTTAATTATTAAGATATTTCATCAAAATTTAATTTATTAGAATTTTCATAATAAGTATGAAAGTTTTCATAAATTTTAAGAAATTTGTTAAGAAAATTCTCATTAGTTTACTGAAAATTTTCATTATTACAAAATTGTCTTTGTGTACTTTAAATTAACCTCTTCTTCTTATTATTCTTAATTTATAGCAATTTGTGGAAATTGAAAACATTTCTTACATGTATTTTACTCATCAAAATAAAGTGCAAATGTCACATTAGCAAGTATCAATACAAACATTAGAAGTATGTATTAGATAAACAATCGCAAATGTCAACTATTAAACTGGACACCTGTAACACATTTTATGTACACTTAACCAGGAGCGTATCACGAACAAATTTTGAAAAGCATTAAGCGATAAAGCCAATAGCTTTTATTTTATTGTTTCTATTTGTAGAAACAATAAAATAAATCATCTACCCCTCTCCCCCCCCCACACCAATAGCCCGCACCCTCTTTAAATTGCGTATGTGGTGCGCTAATTGAAACAAATTCTTTTTAATTTCATTTATACTTCTTCCAGTAGGTATAGACATAAAAATTAACTATAATTTGTATTGACATACGTGTAAACACTACACTCATAAAAAAAGCCCGTACAAATAGTTACAAATTCAGCTACGAAAAAAGAAAATATTAGCTCCAGCAGAATTTTAAATGAAGTTCTGCTAAATTTAAGCATACTTGGGACTAGTTAATTGACGATTTCAATATACATTGAATATCATTTTATGTATTCTGCGTGTTTTGTGCATTACAATTTGTAAAAACAGCATAAGTCCCAACAAACAATGTTTGTATGAGAAGAACCGTCGTATGGGTTTGAGTAAAGCCAATTATCGTTCTCTTTTGTGGACAACTGAAGATTTGGGTGATGCCAATGAAATTTTATTGTCTATCATGAAAACGATAAAACTTTTTGAAATACAACAAATAAAATGTGATATGACAATATCATATTAGATTTTGAACTTGAGGTAGAACAATATTCTAACTAAATATATGAAATATACTTTGAAATGCTGTGGTGGAACAAAATTACTTTACAAAAACTTTAGTAGTCTTCTTCCCTTAATCTACTCCACATTGTGCAACTTTTGACACCAATTTTGCGAAAAAAATGGAAACGTTTTTTTTGGACAAAATACACTACGATCGCCAACTTCAAAAGCTGGTAGGGGATGGAAGAAGACATAAAAAACATTTATTTTTTTATTGCTGTAATTAATTTTTAATTACGCGTCGTTTGAGACCTAATTCCAAAAATCGCTGAATTCAGGACATGCTATTGGACATGCTCTTGTTAAAATAATAGGGGTTGCAATAGAAATGTAACTAGTTACCGCCCTTAATTTTTTATTGCCAAACCTATTACCGAGTAGTAGAAAGTTTTGCTTTTCGTTTCTTAAAAATTTATGAATTTGCCTCATCGTATTAAGAAATCTGCTTATAACATATATGAAACATTTTATAAAAAGCTATGAAACTTTATCATATTTGTGAAAAATTTCAAAAATATGATAAATTTTGTCTTCAATTTGAACTTTTATGAAGCATCTTCATCATATTTATGAAGTGTTTCATTGGATGAAAATCAATCAAGTATTTCATCATATTTATGAAGTTTTTATAAATATGATGAAGCTTTTACTTAGAGTATAACTAACTATCAGGGATTTAGCTGTTCGAAGTACTATAATGTCTTAACGTTTTTTCATATATTTTACACTTAGAATACTATGTATGAAAATACCACCGCAAATGTAGTTAAAAACAAATGAAATTTCACTTAAAGAAAGAGAGACTTACATTTCAGTAAATTCAACTAAGATTGTCATTTGTTTCTCACTGTTCAAAAAATGAACCACAACTGTAGTAAAAATTAACCACACATGTAGTAAAAATAAACAAATATTTATTTGTTTTATTTTTTTAAATAAAAAAAACTGCTGTATAAAATGAATGTAAAATCATAATACAGTAATTTGATGTGGCTTGTTTTTTAAATGAACTACAAGTTTAGTCAAAAATTAAATTTCTTCTACAAATGACTTTTTCATTTAAAAATAAAGGTACTGTATTACAACTCAAACAACTACAAATATTTAAAGCAGAAGTTCCCTGAGTGTATTAAAAAATATTAAAGATGCTATTAATATAAAAGTGTTTGGTTTTTATAAAAAAAACTGTAGTAAGCTTTAAAAAAAATTTCAAAAAGTGTTACTTTTCTTGGCCCAAAAAAATCGAGTTGTTTATTTTATATAACACATTCTGTATTTTGCAAATATGTAAACTTGATTAAAATCGCATGATGTCAGTGGGGAGATGGGTGAGGGGGGAGAGTGCCAAATAGTCTAGAACAAGTCACCGAATTTTAAAATTAGGGAATTATCTGCGTGATATCAACAAGTATTTGCATTTGATCTATGAAGTCTCACTTGAATTCGTCCAATGAAACTTTTCATAAAACTAATGCAGTTTTTCAGAAAATTATATAAAAGATTTCATTTTACTTATTAAAAATTGCATACTCCCAATAAAAAAGTTTCATTAAAATTTGTTTTATGAAAAATATGAAGCGCTTTTATAAAGTTTAAGAAATTTTTCATTTACTTTGTGATAAAACTTCATATGCTTAGTGAAAAATTACATTAAAACTCTTACAAAAAAAATTCTCTCTGAGTAATAAAAACTAAAACCGGTGACCTGTTCTAAATTAGTTCTATGGCATGTCCCCCTTCACTGACAACGACAAATAAAAGCTCTCTGGCAGTTTGTACACATTTACTCTTAGGGTACCTTTTAGCCAAATAAAGTGAATGGTATTAAAACTTTTGAAGTTTGCACATAAACGAAAAAACAAACTAGATACAAACATAATATTTTTAATACAATTATTGAAAAAGTAAAATATATGAGTTAACTCATTAATGGCATGTCATAGATCCGCTGGACATTTTTCAAAAAAACTTTCAACTTAGAATCATATTGCATTAAGAAATTTGTGTAACTTTTGTGCCATAAAACGCCCTTTAGTGGAAATATCGGCAAACCATAGTTGAAACTTTGGCAGCATATAAATCATAGACTGTTAAAGATATTTTACAAATTTCAATTTTTTATAATTTTGTGAACAAATCGTTATTCAAAAATATTTGAAAAATTTATTTTTTAAGTTAAAATTTTTAAAATTTCCATATGGCAACCCATACGATTGAATTTTTATAATTTTGGTATTTTTATAAAAAAATAATTTTTTATGTTTTGATTAAAAATGGAGTAAATTTTGGAATATGTCGTTCACTCGGTCAGATTTTCAAAAATTGTATACAATCGATGAACTAATTTCTAACATAGAAATACATTTTCATATTTTTTCATGAACATAGCAATCAAAAATTTAAAAGATGGCTTTTTATACTTTTAAATAATTTTTGAAAAAAAGTTCCGTCAAAAAGCTAAAAAAATTGATTTTTTCAAATAATTATTTGGCAAACCTGGATAAAAAGGTTTCACTATTTTTTTTATTCACGATTGTAGTCAAGATGTTGAATAATTTAAAGGTTTTAAAAAAACTTAATTAGCCTTTTGCAGTAAAACAATACAGCTATGTTAATGTACTAGGTCGAAAAAAGAACACCGTGTCAAAAATGAGTTAATAAATGCAATTAATTAAGTATATGCCTACTAATAGGGGCAAGAACAGGGGCACAGATATTTTGAACGTTAAACAATTCCATGAAATTATCATTTAAATTTACCAGTACATTGACAGTACAAAATTATTAAACGAATAATATTCCAGGACATTTTCCAAGTTGGATAATTCATTTTATCCCAACACAAAAAAGCGCCATTATTGGATTTACAAAAACTGTAGTATAATACAATAGCTCAAACAAGTTTAAGTTTTGCAAAAGAGTAAACTGCTGGCACTATACATTTTTTTTAGTTATGAATGTAGCCTTAAAAATTATATACTATATATCGATTGATGTCCTATATGAGTAAAAACATGTCAACCCAATCACCATTCGGATCGACCATCTCCGATTTAAATGAAATTTACTAACTGTAAATCGACGAAACAAAAAGATTTCAGACCCTTTCAGTTTTCGAAACATGCGGCCACGAAAGTAGCAAAAAACGTTAAAATTTTACGCATTTATATAACTACCAAAATTTACTATAACTTTTAAACTATATAAGATACAAATTTGTTGGTCATATTATATGATATGCATATTGATTGTTTTCATGGAAGAGTCAAAGTTAATTTTTTCCCATGTCTCAAAATGCAATTTTTTAATTTTTAATGCTTTTTGTTGAACCCTCTACATTTGTGGAAAAATTAAGGATGTTATTTAGATTGGTCTCTGAGTTATAATTAAAACCGTAAGGAAAGTATGAAAATCAAAATAGTTTATATGACTTGAATTAACTATGCATACAATAGACCGTATGCATTCCATATCGTTAATTGGAAAAAAAATATGTATTAAATAGGGAAAAACATATTTAGGACCATGCTATAACTCAGACAAATCCAGATACCAACCTGAATTTTTCCACAAATGTAATAAGCATATATTTGTTTAAGCTTTTAAAAAAAAATAACATTTCTAGATGTTTCTAGACAGAAAAAAAATATAGCTCGCTAAAAAGAACAGTTATTTAATCCAGCATGTGAGCATTTTAATTACGAATTTGTTGTTATTAAACTCTAAACATTGAAAATAGAACTAAAATTCATCTTCATCGGCGGATGGATGGATGTTACAATTTTTAAACATCATAACCAACAATGTGACGTTTACCAATACATTCACCAACATAGAACCAGAAAAAGACTTCCATGGTTACCAAGGTGTTGAGCCAAGCCTCAAGGTTCTTGTAGGCACCAGTACGGGCACCAGTTACCAAACGGCCTAGACGAATGGCGGGAATGTCAGCGGGAGTTGGTGGGGTTAAACAGACGCACAGATAGACAGACTTAAAAAATTTAATAAGCATCAAGAATATATATGGGCAACTTCAAAAATTTACGGCACCTAGACATTTTTTTTTAAGTTTTTTTTTTTTGTCTGACATCAATGTCGATTTGCGTATGTATAAACCGATATTTGAGCATGTGAAATCCGTTCGCGTTAATCATTTTTATTATACGGCGCAAATTTTACGGCGGTTTAAAGTTAAAAATTAAAAAAAAATATTAAAATTACAGTTTTTGTTAAAATTGAAAAATGATAACGCGTGTGGATAATAGGGCTTTCTTAGCACACTAAGATTTTTGTAAAAGCTTCAATACTTTTTAAACTACACTGAAAAAAAAATTTTTTTTGATCGTGTATGCATATAAAAATTTATTTAAAATTGTTAAACATTTTACAAAATTACGGCTAGTATTAGACATAATTTGCAATATTTTGGGAAAAAAAACTATTTCCCTATCGCTAATGGTTTAAGAGATATAACCATTTAAACTTTACCATTCATGATTTTTGTTATTTTGATTTGTTACCTTTGATTTTGTTACCTTCAAACATTCACAAGATTTTCCACATTCTTTGCAATTAAAATTGTTCTGCAAATTGGATGCTGTAACTAACGTTTCGTTAGTTAAATCTTGGGTTTCAGTGATAGATTCTAAGCCGTTTTCAATTTTTTTTATCCGCAATTTTTTGTTTTGATGGCATTGTTTTTATTATTATTATTATTGTTATTTAAAACCGAATACCTAACTGACTTTCTTACACCAATTTGCGATTTGTTTGTTTTTTTGTTGTTTTTTATATTTTCAGATTGGCGATATTCGCGTCTTTTATCGGTTAATTTGTTTCGCTTCTCAGTTTTCTTTTTACGAATTACACGTTTTTTTTATGTATAATCTGAAACCATTTTACTAATTTTTGTTCACAACTAAAGCACATAAATAAAATAAACTGAATTGAAACTCAAATATTTATTCTTAGAAGCATTCAGCAAAGGCTACTATGATCATAGAGTTTTTATACTAAAGCAAGTTCTTAAAGATGTCATTGCATCGGCGGTAGTTTGTCGGTTTTCGCGGTAGTATGTTTCAATTGTTTTGTTGAAATTTGTTAAGGTGGCCCTCATGAATATTGTTTAAAAATATAGTCTCAATTTCCAGGGGTTCAAAAAAAACGCGTTTTTTTTTTGCAAATATTATTATTGGACCGATTATAAAATACTTGTTGGGATTCTGGATTACTTATTAACCCGAATTCAAGAATAATTCTTTTAAATTTTCAAAATCAAATATTTCATACAAGGATGCTTTTTGAGGTTAGAAACATTTTGTTTCCTCCATAAAATTTTAAATACTTAAAATTTTTTGGTGCGTTTTCGATTTTAGTATCAAGCTCAGTAAAGTCTTCCATTCGATGTACGTTTGAGCGGAATTGATACAGCGCTTTAGTTGTCACAAAGCGAAATGTGTTTGGAAAAAAACTGCCGCTGCACGCGACAGGATTGAAAAAAATTATTTTTTTTTGCACTTTCTCAGTTTACTCCGTTGCGAAGAATCTATTAAGAAACCTAAACATGTTCCCATGCCAAGTTTTGATATAAAAAAAGCTTAAAAAAAATTGTTTTTTTTTGCAAAAATTTTCAAAAGTTCATAAAATTTTTGCGTTTAAAAATTTTAAAGTGCGTTTCCGCCTCGGAGGGTGCACTTTATGAAGTTACTCACATCACGCAATACACTAGCCAACTTAAAAGATAATTCAGATTGTCAGACGCAAAAAAGATACTTTTTCAAAAAATTTACGCTAATTTCTTTTAAGTTTGTGATGTCCGTGGTACGTCATTGGTGCGCTGACACCAACTTGATATACCTCAAACTTTATAAAATTATGCCGTTTTGATAATTCTGCGCTTAAAACACATTTTAATTAAACGGCGCAAAAACCCTATTAAAAATCTTCAAAAGTTCACAATTCGGAAAATTTTGGTTTCACTTGTAAACCACCATGCAACTTTTCACCCAGCAGCGATATCAAATATTTCTCTTTTGTGGATATATCCCCCGAGTCTAGTGACTATTTTTTGTATTGGTTTGGATCTGCAAGCTAAAAACTATTACAAAGAAAACGGAATGAATGAAAAAACTCTTGCAAGTTTCAAGTCGTTTTTTTAATTTTTCGAACTTTAGATGACCACCAATTCTTAAGGTGTAGACTTTTCAACGTAAAACTTTGCATGTCATATCCTTCAAGTATAGTCATCCAAACCCTGTACAACGTTTTTTTCAATTCATAAAACTTCACGAAATAATAGCCATAGTATGTCGGTTTCAGCAGGTGCTCAAAAATTTTTAAATAGCCCATATATACTTTATGGGGTCTTAGACCTATATTTCGCTGCGTTACAAACGGAATGACAAACTTACATATACCCTAATCACTGCATATTGAGAGTATAAAAATAAGGCCAATACGAATTGTGTATCTTGAATAGTTAAAAGTTATAACCAATTTTGGTTCGATACTTTAGTGAAGTTTTAAAGTTTTTCCAATTTTCATGATATCAAAAAAAAAAAAGAATTTTGGGTCTTGTATACCCAGCAACACTTTCTATTACCCGGTGACAAGTATGGGAATAAGAAATTAAGGTCGATAACTGGTTACTTTTCTATTGCAACCCCTATTATTTTAACAAGGGCATGTCCATTTTTGGTAACACCTTACAAAAAACATATTAGTTCCAGTGAAAATGTAATAAGTTTTTTTATTCAAAAATTTTAGTTTTTTGTTATTTTCAATTTATAACGAGCTTTCAACCTCCGTATATTTACAAAAATAAAGCAATCAAACATATTAGCTAGGTTGATACTAGTATTTCGATCTGGCTAAAGATCTCATCAGAACCCGAAGTTTTAGAAAAGCTAGAGCCTATATAATAGGCAGAACTTTAACAAAAAACCTATTAATAATCAATGTTGCTCCATTCTTGTCTTCTTAGTAATCAACCATGTGGTTAGGTCTTTTCCTAACAAGCATCATGACGTTACTAAATTTTGAAGACCAAAAATGTTCTATTTATATAAAAATTTTTTTTTTTTTTTTTTTTAGTGTATACTCTGGCTCAAGTAATATTTTTTACAGTTATATTAGTTTTTTGTTTTTATATACATCGAGATTATTTTTATGTTATTTTCAATTTATAACGAGCTTTCAACCTCCGTATATTTACAAAAATAAAGCAATCAAACATATTAGCTAGGTTGATACTAGTATTTCGATCTGGCTAAAGATCTCATCAGAACCCGAAGTTTTAGAAAAGCTAGAGCCTATATAATAGGCAGAACTTTAACAAAAAACCTATTAATAATCAATGTTGCTCCATTCTTGTCTTCTTAGTAATCAACCATGTGGTTAGGTCTTTTCCTAACAAGCATCATGACGTTACTAAATTTTGAAGACCAAAAATGTTCTATTTATATAAAAAATTTTTAGTGTATACTCTGGCTCAAGTAATATTTTTTACAGTTATATTAGTTTTTTGTTTTTATATACATCGAGATTATTTTTATGTTATTTTCAATTTATAACGAGCTTTCAACCTCCGTATATTTACAAAAATAAAGCAATCAAACATATTAGCTAGGTTGATACTAGTATTTCGATCTGGCTAAAGATCTCATCAGAACCCGAAGTTTTAGAAAAGCTAGAGCCTATATAATAGGCAGAACTTTAACAAAAAACCTATTAATAATCAATGTTGCTCCATTCTTGTCTTCTTAGTAATCAACCATGTGGTTAGGTCTTTTCCTAACAAGCATCATGACGTTACTAAATTTTGAAGACCAAAAATGTTCTATTTATATAAAAAATTTTTAGTGTATACTCTGGCTCAAGTAATATTTTTTACAGTTATATTAGTTTTTTGTTTTTATATACATCGAGATTATTTTTATGTTATTTTCAATTTATAACGAGCTTTCAACCTCCGTATATTTACAAAAATAAAGCAATCAAACATATTAGCTAGGTTGATACTAGTATTTCGATCTGGCTAAAGATCTCATCAGAACCCGAAGTTTTAGAAAAGCTAGAGCCTATATAATAGGCAGAACTTTAACAAAAAACCTATTAATAATCAATGTTGCTCCATTCTTGTCTTCTTAGTAATCAACCATGTGGTTAGGTCTTTTCCTAACAAGCATCATGACGTTACTAAATTTTGAAGACCAAAAATGTTCTATTTATATAAAAAATTTTTAGTGTATACTCTGGCTCAAGTAATATTTTTTACAGTTATATTAGTTTTTTGTTTTTATATACATCGAGATTATTTTTATGTTATTTTCAATTTATAACGAGCTTTCAACCTCCGTATATTTACAAAAATAAAGCAATCAAACATATTAGCTAGGTTGATACTAGTATTTCGATCTGGCTAAAGATCTCATCAGAACCCGAAGTTTTAGAAAAGCTAGAGCCTATATAATAGGCAGAACTTTTTTGTATTGGTCATTAAATTAAAATTTAAAAAATTTTAACAAAAAACTTTATAACCCTTTTTTTATAATTTTTGGGTGGAAAAATATAGTTTAGAGTTAACTTGTTACTTTTCCATTACAAACAGTATTATTTTAACAAGGAATTAAAAGATTAAGTACTTACCTCGGTAACATGTTACTTCTCACTTACAGGTAAAAAGTTATCAAAAACTTTTTATTTAAATCTTTTATTTTTAAATCGAATATTATTTTAAAATAGCCAAATTTGCAATAAAAAATTAATAATATTAAATTTTGTACAAAAACGAACTAATTATACCATAAACACATTTAAACGTGTGAATTTGGTATTACTAATGGGCAGTCAGTAATTCCGATGAAACGCAAGGGTAAGGATTTTAACTTATTACCAGGTAACATGTTCCGTAATACCTATTACCGAGGTTTTGCTGGGTAGTTGAAAAGTTATTGTCCATTTTGCAACAATAGTTGAATCAATTTTCGCTTCGTCGATTTCTTTTCGAGTATGAGAATTATAGTGAATTTCATTGAAAATGGAGATGGTCGATCCAAAACTATAATTTTATTGGATCGAAACTATCAAAAAAAATATATGCGCCTTCTTCATTAGATTCACTATACACTCTTGTATAATAGACTAATTTTTTAGTTTATTTTATTCAAATCGGATAAGATAAACCCAATAGTGTGTTGAGTCGACATGGTGTCTCCCAAGTGTAATATTGTTCATTTTGTTTTCTTGTAATTAAATAATTGTTAGAATTGCTTTAGGTGGTTGGAAGTAAACAATAAAACAAATATAGAAGCAAATATTAATAAAATAATTGATGATACTCGTCTATAATAAAAACAATAAAGCCAGCTTTTTCTTTTAGGGGAAGGTGGGGTAAGTTGGGACTAGTTCATTTTTAGCTAATAACAAGAGGAAGCATGTTATAAGCATGTGGTTTCTTACCGGCAACCTTGGAAGCGCCGTCCATTCTTTAAGTTTAATATCCTGTGTGGCTTTTACTAAATCATACTATGGCTATGCTGCTTGTTTGTTGTAGTTCCGCGGCGTAATGTCCAAATAAATTAATAATTTACAATATATGAAAAATTACACTTTTGCAAATGTTTGCAGGTAGTTAAGTGATTAAAATTTCTGCACAAAGATATATTTGTAATTTTTTTATATTAATTTTACATATTATGTTTGGGACATGCAAACATACTTAAAATGAACAACAAAAAATAAAAGTGCAAAATGCATTGAAGTAAAGTAGACAATTGAAGCTTTCATATGCTTTTTAAATCTTCGAAAAAGTCCATATACTTTGAGAAAAATGACTTTTTTTTAAATTTTTTGGATTTTTTAAAAACGACAATAAAAACGCGAGTTTACAAAATTTTGCAGAAACTGTTTGCCGGTAGAGGTTTTTTACTAGTTCCAAACATATGTATGTTTACAGGAAAACATAACTATATTTGCAAGCAAACATGTTATATTAAAAACATGGGAAACGGAAATGTTTTCCAAACAAAGGTATATTACCAGCATTTATATTTCCCGCAGGACATTTTTGTTTTCAGCGTGGGCCATACAAACAACATAAAGAAACGTTAAAATTGCTTAAATTACACGTCCTAATTTACCCCACCCACACGATCTAAATTACCCCATTATGACCAAAGTCACAATAACTGCCATAGTTTTTACAATTTTTAAATATTTGAGAAAACCAATACGTCATTCGTAATATACATAACGTTAGAGATTTGATTATAGTGGCACTATGCACCGCGACCAGAAGTTGGTATTTTAATACATAACGTTATTGATACATAACGTTACAATAATTTTTTATATTTACTTGATTAAAAATGCAAAAGAAAATATTTTTTCTACGAAAAACAAGAACACCAATAGAAACTTTTTTGCAACTATGATTTTTTATTTGCTAATTAAAAATACGCCTCCTAAAATATGGATTGCTCAATTGTGATAATAATTTATTAAGGAACCAGACACAATAGTTAAAAGTTCTGAAAATGTATTAGTACGGGAAAAAAATCAAAATCCCAAATCACCCCACGTCCCAAATTATCCCACCTTCCCCTACATTTAATATTAAAAAAGCACAAGGAATATTATCTAGCAATTGTACAATGTTCAACACAACTTGCTACAATGTAATACAAGAAGGGTGTAATGTTTGTTGACCACCTTTTTTATTTCGCTTTTTTATTCATCCATTCATCTAAGCCCATCATATACGCAGTACATAATGACCAGGGCAGCGAGTTTCATACAAATGTATGGTTGTAGTCAGTATCTCAAAATCTATTTTGACCAAACACTTTTACGAAACAAAGAATTTGCTACAAAATGGCATTTATATGTTTTTGGATATTTTTGCATATTATGTTATAAATGCATATTTTTGCATATTTTGCTATAAATTCATATTTTAAAGCATATTTTAGCTTATTATGCATATTTTCAATTTAATTGCATATTTTTTTCATATTTTGTAAAAATTATTTTTAAGATTTTAAGAAAAATAAACAAAAGAACGCATTTGTAACTCTTAACATATGATCTAGCTCAGGGGTAGCAAAACTTTTTTTTGTTGCGTGCCAAAAACAGACACATTTTTATGAAAAAAAAATTTCGCGTGCTACCTTAATTACATTTTTTATAGAAAGCTAGTGCAATCTTCTTAAACCCAAAAGTTTTTTTCTTCTAAAAATATCATCACCAGAAAAGAAAAATTTGTGGTTTTTGCATTATTAAAATTTTTTTCGATGTTTTATTTTCCATCGCTCGTGTTAATTGTTACTAAGTTTTTTTTTTTAAATAATATTTGTTAACATTATTGTTTTTTAAGTGTTTTTCCAGCTTCGATGTTTTTGTTTTTTCCGGGTAATTTTAATTACAATTTTATTGTAGAATTTTAAAGTTTTTGTTAAGTTCGTCAGGAATTCAAGGATTTTTTACTGATTTTTGGTAATTTTTTTTTGATTTTGTTATTCCACATTTTTAGAAGAATACTATTTATGTTCCGAAAATTCAGTAAAAAACATTTTACAATTTTTTAAACTTTTTCTTTATCATTTCGAAAGGCAATTTACTCACTTTATGAAAAATTTTAGCATTTTGGGTGCATATATAATAGCGAAAATAAATAGATTTTAGAATAGATTTTTCGAAAATTTTTACCAGTTTCGGTTTAAAGTACAAAAAAAAATTTTTAAACCGCTGACACATTGTTTAAAAGAAGTTTTCTATAAAAATTAAGCTATTTGAAAATTTTGCAGAAAATGTCGCTTGCCACTACTGACACGCGTACAGAGATGAAAGCCGCGGCAAAACGTCGGCGGCGGTTGCTTTTCTCCATTTACATTGTGAAAAAAAAACTTTATCAGTTTAGTGGAAAATTTCATTAAAACTCGTCCAAAAACAGCTATTTGAAATTTTCCTGGGCTACAATCAGTTAGGATTACTAGATAGATCTAATAATACAAAATATTACCAATACTTTGTCCCAAAATGCAAAAAAAAAAAACAAATTAAAGTAAATTTTTAGTTAACTTGTTGTACGATAAATTTTAAAGAAAAATATAATATTTTTTATATGAGCATTTATAGGAAAATGCAATTCAAAAAATGCTTGTTTTTGATATAATGATAAAATTTGGTTTTTTTTTAGTCATAGTTTATAAAGGGTCCGCCATCTAACGTTTTTTTTTTTTTTTCAACTAGTTCTTATTTCGTGAATGGTAGCACTTAGCTCATGTCTGATTTGACAGATAATTAGTTTTATCCTTCCGCTGAACGAATATGGTCCGTATGTTCGTTATTTTGTGAAAAAATTGAAAGAAACTGGCATCCTTATTGATAAACCAAAGCGTGAAAAGCTAAAAACAGTGCGTACACCCGAGAATATTGCTGCTGTGGCAGAAAGTGTGAGTGAAGCGCCATCAACATCAATTCACCGTCGTTCTCAACAATTGACAAAGTCCAATTGGTTCAGGAGTTCAAAAAAAAAGTTATTTGGCGGACCCTTTATATTGTCGCTGAACTCGAAACTGTGACTAAAATGCGAAGATGTATAGAGTTTTAGCGATTTGGCGCAATTTTTTAAAATTTATCTTTTTGTCCTTGATCAAAGAAAAAACTTTTTATAAGTTATTCGAGAACTGTTATGATAATATTTTAGGACATAGTTGTTTTAGAAACTTGTACTATTATCCCGCGTCATCACATGCATTAAAATTATAGCAAGCAATTGTCAAAATTATTTCAGCTTAATAAAGTTCACGTGAAGACATTTAATTTTAATGTTATTGCAATATGAAGATATCGTAGATATGCAATCAGCTCTTGCTATGATGTCTGTTATCAAATCTCACATTTAGTTTTTATTTAAATTTAGCAATCAAAAACTTAATAAGTTTAGTAAATAAAATCAGGAAAAGTATTATTTGTAGACAAAAATATATTTTGTAAAAAATTTTATTGTTTTTGAACAAAATTATAATATTTCTTAGCAATAAAATGGGAAAATGTTCTCCACTACAGTGCAATTGACATAATTTTGACATATCTCTGCAATAGATTTGACATACTATCGTTTATTGATTTTGAAAACAATGGGTAAAAAATTCACTTTACGTGGTTGAAAAAACATAAAATAAACAACAACAAATTCTACTTGTTTTATTGCTTTAAATGTGTTTTATTGCTTCAAGTGTGTTTAAATTATGTGTTAATTTTAAAATCATCGCGATTCCTATTCTCACTTTCAACATTCACCTCAGATTTTGACCCTTTATTTATCCTAACTTTTCTTATTTGTATTTTTTATTGTCCAAGTGTCTCTACAATAAACAAATATTCAAAAATCGGAAATCAAAATGGGGTAAATTACGAACAATTGGGAAATAATTAAATTTGAATATTGAGGTGAATTTCGAAAGTGTGAATCCGCTAATGATGTTTACTAGTATTTTATTTAAATACACGCTAATCCAAATTTTCTAAACAAAAAATATGAGTTTTTGTATGGATTTTGAAAGTCTAACGAAATTATTATTGATTTTTTGTTTAACGAATTGTTCATTAAAATATGAAAAAAAAAATTTGTAATTATGGTCAAATATGTCAAACGGCTTAACCGACAGCCAATTCAAGCCGATAGTGTCGGCGGCGGCGTCGGCTTGAAAAAAACCTGTCGGCGGCGGCGGGTAACCGGCTGATGACTGGCTTCTTGCATCACTGCACGCGTGTGATAGTTTTGCCAGCCCTGATCAAGTTCATCATTTGTTACACATTTATATTGGATTTTACTTTTTAACTAACGCTCTCGAGTAATAAATCGAATTTTGAAAATCCACAAATTTTAAGTGCATATTTCGTTTAAGTGCATACTTTAAGGGTATTATTTGCATTTTTAACTGCATATTTTTAGCGCATATTTTAAGCAAATTTTTAGTGCATTAAAGTCGCTGCCCTGATAATAACAATTAATACTCATAAATAAAGGGAAAAACAAATGTAAAACTATTTAAGGAAAGTAAAAAAAGCAACATGTCAAGGTATCCGGTTGTGTCTCTACCATTCATAAGAATTTAGTTATTAGCAAGTGGCCTTCTAAAACGGACGTTTATAGAAAAAGTTTTACATCCGGTACAAAAATAAATTAAATTACAATGGGTTTAAAAATTTGGGAACGTTTTTCACAAGCCGATAATATATTTCAATCATTACGACCATTAACATACATTTCCATCATTGGTTTGGCACCATTTCATTTGAAATCTCAAAAAGAAGTTCGCACTTCAGCCTTATCCTTTGTTGCTGGCATTGCGCATTTTATATTCTTCTTGCTGTGTTTTTTCTTATCCAGACGTGAAGGTGGTTCCATCATAGGATATTTCTTTCAAACGAACATAACCAAATTGGGTGATGCTACTCTATCCTTGACTGGCATTATAGCCATGTGTACAATATTTGGGTTTGCCATTGTTAAGCGCGAAAAATTAGTAAATATTATACAAAATAATTTGGTCGTGGATGAGATTTTCGTTAGATTGGGCATGAAATTAAATTATCGCAAAATATTATGGTATTCATTTGTTATATCATTTGGTATGCTGCTCTTCAATGTCATCTATTTGTGTGTAAGTTATATGCTGCTCCGATCGGCTCATATCACGCCATCGTTTGTGGTATTTATAACATTTGCTTTGCCGCACATCAACATCAGTATTATGGTATTTAAATTTCTATGTACTACACATTTGGCCAAAAGTCGATTTCATATTATGAATGAGGTAAGTAAAATGATGTATAATACATTGTAGATGGCTAGAAAATGTCAAGTTATTAAAGAAATTTTTAAAGACTGTAATTGAGTTTAAATTAAAAACTTTTTTTTAATCAATTGAAAAACTCCATTTGGTAATAGGTTATCCCGAATGTGGAAAATTGTATGTTATTGCACTCAAACGATGCATATTAGGCAGCAGAGATTATTAAAAAAAAATACCAATCAAAATTTTTGAGGGTACGCCCAGGAAACAGACTCGGTAGTAGCAACCGTATTTTTTTTTTTTTTTTTTTTTTTTTTTTAAGAGAAACAACACTCAGGAAATTCTTCCTATTAATTAATGTGTTGCTTTCTTTGGAAAGCGGATAGAAGAGAGATGAAAGGTGGTGAAAGATGGTGAAAGATGAAGAGCTTCAAATATGGCAGCACTGTAATTGCTCGAGATGATAAGTCTTAGAACAGTTGTTGCTCGCCACCTGATGTAGAGTTGGCGACTTTATTGAAGCTTTTTGTTTCATAGCCCTGATTCATTATTTTACTTCGGTGGTTATTTTACTTTGTATCCAATCAAATATTTGGTTGTAGCTATCGAAATTTTCGATAGCTATAACCGAATTTGTGTAGAGGTAATCGAAATTCTATTGTAGTATCACAACAATCGAATGATTGTTATCACAACCGAAAAATTAGGTCGCAGCAACTGAAACATTCATTTGGCCACAAATACGGTTGCTACCACCGAGTCTGTTTTCTGGGTGTACACTTAGGAATTTATGCAGGTAGAATGAACTGCAAAGGGCAGTTAAAATACATTTGCAATTGAAAAGGTGTACACTACATTTGCATTTAAATGAACTGCAATGTGCAGTTATTTTTAAATGTTAAAAATTAACTGTCGAATGTAGTAAAAACAACTACAAATGCAGTGAAAACAACATTACCAGCATTTAAAAAAATATTAGCAAAAAAAACAAATTAAACTTTGCTCTCTGGCAATTCCCTAACTACCATCTATCGAATATACAAAGAATATATCATAGATGTGGCATTACTTACAAACATATGGGAAAACAGTAGACATTAGAGTGAGGTAAGTTTCTAAAAATAGAACTGTTGTATTGTTGGAGTTATACTTCTGAGCTTATGTATGCAAGAACAAAAACACCGTGTATTGAATAAAACTAGTTTCAATCACAGCAAAACTCGACCTGACGATAGATCAGTGGGCTAAAGCGCTCTGTCTAACGTGTAGTGCGAGTGCATGTGGAATTAGAAATCAGTTTATCTATACCACGGTCAGTGATTGCACAGAAAATTTCATATAGACGCAATCGAACAAATAAAAACATAACAAATATTACATTATTCAAAAAAACAGGGTCACGGACGAAGGTTCAATACCAGAGACTGCGCAGTCTGATTCAGAAAAATTGAAAATTTACAATGTAGTTATGATTTTTATAAAATACACGCCTCTACCTCTACCACGCCTTTCACAATTAAAATTAAATAAAATTGCATATTAATTATAGTATTAATTGCAATTGTCTGAAAAAGACGTTAAAATTCAAACTCAAAAAAAAATTTTTTCGTTGATTTCATTTCATCACATTTTAATGAAATTCATCATAAATGTCATCATCGACATGAAATCGGCGAAACAAAAATTTCCTGATCCTATCGGTTGCTGAAATATGACGTCCTGAAAATTGCAGAAAAAGTTAGAATTTGACTAAAGCACACTGAAAGAATTATGCTTCATTATATTAATGAAATAATTTTATAGATTTTTTTTGTAGATTCCAGAGAGCCTGTTGACGAAAATATGACTTTTCCAACTTAACGCCTTCCGATTTGCATAAAACTTGGTATATCCCCTAATAAGTATGACAAAGCGTTTAATGGCTGCTTAAAATTGATATTTTTTTAAATTTATGTTGAAATGGTCGTAATTATTGAACGCGTAGTCCGATTTTAAAAATGAATACCTCGTTTCAAAGCTTATTTTGTCTTCTCTAAGATAGGTGAAGCTTTGATTTATACGTCCTTGTTTCATAAATTTTTGTTTGCAGATTAATCAATATGTCCTCTAAAACATAAAAAAATATCAGATTGTAAAAATAATGTGTTGTTAAAAAAAAAAAAACGGTTGCATTTTGAGATATTTGCGTATATATCAAAGCTTCACATATATCAGAGAAGATAAAAGAAATTAAATGGGATATTAATTTTTAAAATCGGGCTACGTGTTTAATAATTACGACCATTTGAACAGGAACAATTTTTATAATAAATAATAAATCGCGAACGACAACGTATTTTAAAGATATGGGCTAAAAAAAATACTTGTGTCGTTTTTGGTTTTTTTTTTTTTTTGCTCCTTTACAAAACAAAAATATGCCACTTTACTTCTTTGAAAATTGCCATTTCAATTTTGACTACAAAGCCAAATTTGACTAAAACAAAAAATTGTTCGGGGTGCACAATTCTGAAAAATAAATTATTGATTCAACCACATTTCAACTGACTACCGGTATTCCTAGAATAATGTGCTTATCAGCACAAATTTTTTTTAGCAAAATAAATTTGTAAAACATTAGTAAAATAATAGTAAAACATTAGTTCAAATTAAATAAGTGCTGAATAAGTATAACTAAAATTATAGCTGAAAATACAAGTTAAGCAAAAAATTTGTGGAGAAATAATATATATAGGCTTTGATTTAAGAAAACTAGATTTATTGGTACACAGGATTAACGTCCTCAAGAAAACAAATTTTTGAATTATTTGAAATATAGGACAATAACGCTCTGCAGGAAAAGTTGAATAAAACCCGAACAATTTTGAATATCGGAAAAACCTCAGACACAACCCCGATTATATTAAATAGGCACTAATATGCACTATTTTCACCTTAATACAACCACAATTCCTTAATAAAACGCCCGATTTATTGTTATTCGAAAGACATTTTTTGTAGTCCCAAAAAGACTTGAAAATCGTTTAAGATAGTTTGTACACCAGTGAATGTGTCTTCAAAAAACTTTTGATTTCCTATCAAATTTGTAAATAGTACGAAAAAAATCTTTGATTTGATACCAAATTTGTAAATTGAACGAAATAAACTGAAAAAAGTAAACCTAAACATGAGATTGGACTTTAATTGTAAAAGGCGTGGTAGAGAAGAATGAGTGTATTTTCTAAAAATCATAACTACATTGTAAATTTTCAATTTTCTGAATCAGACTGCGCAGTTTCTGGTATTGAACCTTCGTTAGTGACCCTGTTTTTTGAATTTTTGAATAATGTAATATTTGTTATGTTTTTATTTGTTCGATTGCGTCTATATGAAATTTTCTGTGCAATCACTTACCGTGGTATAGATAAACTGATTTATAATGCCACATGCACTACACGTTAGACAGAGCGCTTTAGCCCACTGATCTATCGTCAGGTCGAGTTTTGCTGTGATTAAAACTAGTTTTATTCAATACACGGTGTTTTTGTTCTTGCATGCATAATCTCAGAAGTACAACTCCAACAACACAACAGTTCTATTTTTAGAAACTTACCTCACTCTAATGTCCACTGTTTTCACATATGTTGTAAGTGATGCCACATCTATGATATATTCTTTGGACAAGTTAAAAAAAAGCACAGGTCCTCTTAATTTTTATTATCTACAACATATTCGAAGTTAATTAAGATATGCCTCCCTTGTAAGTGTATTCATTGGCCCGGAACCCTTCTGTGGCGTACCCAATGGGTATGTCAGAGAGAAGCTCAGAAGATGGAGGGAGTCGGAGTTTGGGGCCTATTGGGCCAGATCGCCTGGGCAGCGACAGGCGAGGCTGTTTATATCTTCCTCTGGGGAGAGGTCGCGGAAACTCTTGTCTAAGACGAGGGGCGAACTAAGGACCGTAACGGGTTACCTCACAGGACACTGTGGCCTTAGGTATCAATTGTACAAGATGGGACGATCCTCTACGGATACGTGCAGGTTTTGTGAATTGGAACCCGAGACCTCTGAGCATGTTCTCTGCAAATGTCCGAGGCTCTCCGACAGGAGGGTGCGTTATTTTGGTGATCGAATAGTGACGCCATCGGACGTTTGGAACTGTTCACCTGGTAGGATAATTGGCTTCGTAGGGAGCCTGAACCTATAGGGTGTATTCGCTGGCAGCACAAAATACCAATTTCTGGTCGCGGTGCATAGTGCCACTATAATCTAATCTAAATGTAGTAGAAATTACTGGGTAATCGGGTAGTGATAAAAATAAAAATTTATTAAGCAAAACATTTTTTTCTGGTTTTTTTTATTGATACACTGATAATAATCCATGCGTAAAATTACGAAAAAAATGCCAAAATAACCAAATTTTTTGTAAAATAAACGAAAATTTGTACATTGTACGAAAATTTTTGTAGTTTTGACAATAATTTCGTGTTTTTATGCATGGATTATTATGAGTGTATTATCAATTTCGTGAAAGGTGGAAATTCAATTAATTTATTATTTAAGCCTATTATTAAAAAATTGATACTATTGAATTGATATAACAGAATGCCTCGCTCGAATTAGGGTATATACTTCATTTAAAGAAATGAACTTTTGGAAAAATTCAAGGTCAAAAATGCAAAAATTCTTTAGCAATATTTCTTTACAGAATGATGTTTTTAAATGTCGTATAATGCAAAAACGTTTCTTCTAAAAGTTGTCGCTAATGCCATTGTTCGAGCGAGGCATTAAGTTATTCAATTGGGGTCCAAAGTTCTTGTTGCGTCACGCGTAGCCTCTGAAGAGATAACTTCAACCTCAGTCAAGCAAGGACCGTTTAATAAGAGGATGGACAAAACTCCATAAAGTCTTCGAGTAAGATTTTGTCGAGTGGTTTTGGCCATCCTCTTACACCTAACTTTGCCACATTAGGCCAATCTCATATTGCAGTTGAAAACCTGATTTACAAGACGTTTTACTAACTTTTCTACTAACTTATTTTTTTAAGTGTAAGATTGTATTTACTATCCTAAAAATCATACTATGATTGAATCAAATTTGGAATCATTACATGATGCTCTTAAACCATATGCGTGCTTTTTTAGCCATCTCTACTGCAAATTTATGTTAATAATCAAGTTACCCAATTAACATGATCAATTTCAGATTCTTCAAGATATTCTAGATTCGCACATTGAAGAAAGTAATGCCATGGAACTATCGCCCTTACACTCATTTGTACGCATCAATCGTAGTGCACCAAGAAGGCGTCCATCGAATTTAGCCTTACCAACAATGAAACGTTATAGTGTCACATCTATGATAAGAAAAAATCCAGAATTTGCCCTTAAACAAGTTACAAATATTCATAATCTTTTGTGTGATATCTGCAATACAATTGAAGAGTATTTTACGTATCCCCTATTGGCCATTATAGCCATATCATTTCTATTCATATTATTCGATGATTTTTATATATTGGAAGTAATGTTAAATCCGAATTGTGTTGAAAAATTCGAGGCTGATGAATTTTTTGCATTCTTTTTTGCCCAAATGTTGTGGTATGTCATAATTATCTTTCTAATTGTTGAAGGCAGTAGTACGACCATTAAGGAAAGTTCAAAATGTGCTGCAATTGTTCATAAAATATTGAATTTAACGGATGATCCCGATATAAGAGATCGCTTACTACGTTTATCGTTGCAATTACAACATCGTCATGTACGATTTACAGCGGCGGGCCTATTTAATTTGGATCGTACTTTAATATTTACAGTAAGTTGGAAAAGGGAGTTCTGTGGAAAATTTTGGAACGTTGAAAAATACAAATGTAATTTAACAGAAATCGAAGCTGTTTTTCGACTGCAAATAATATGTGTTAAAATAAAACAAATGTTGAGTTACAAAATAAGTAAATTTACAAAATTTTAATGAGAATGTTATAATATTGGAAGATTTTTCGATAAATAAATATTCAAGCTCAAGTTCAAGGTCAATGTACTTCGATCTTGAATATTTATTTATTGAATTACAACAAAAAGTTCGAAGTAAAAAAGCACTTAATTATTAAAAAAAAATTATTTAAGTCTGAAAATCAAAAGCAATTACTGTTAAATTAAAGATTCCGTTCATGCGTTCTCTCCGATTGCGTTGAAATTTGGATATGTTATAAAGAATTAAAAATTAAGAGACTCATATTTTTTTTAGCTGTCCAATCTCACATTTAGGGTTTAAAAAGTGAGGTCAAAATTAACCCATTTTCTGTTTTTTTTTTGCAATTTTTACATATTTCTTCCAAAGAAACTATATATAAATTTGGTATCTAATGAAAAGTTGTTTAAAATGCTCATCGCCAGTTTAAAGTCCGTGCATGCACAAATTTTCGTGGTATTCGAAAAAAAATTTTTGGGCGGTTTTGTACTACGAGGTATAATCGGGTCAGGTCCAAACTACACACTGAAAAAAAATTACCTTCTGGAAATATAAATGCTGGTAATATACATTTGTTTGGAAAACATTTCCTTTTCCCATGTTTCTTACATAACATGTCTGCTTGCAAATATAATTAAGTTTGCCTGCAAATATATATATTTTTGGAACTAGTGATAAACGTTTTCCAGCACACATATATATGTTTGGCTGCAAATATACATATATATGAGTATTATAAGTATGTTTGCATATCCCAAACATAATATCTAAACAGTTTAAAATTACAAATATATCTTTGCTTAGGTTTGAAAATGTAAAACATTGTATATATATATATATATATATATATATTATGTCCTGTGGTTCCTATTGGAAACAAAGGGCCACAACGAATTTATTCCATTCGGACCGGTTGGATGATATTCTCTTCACTTCTCGCCAGCTTTCATCAGTAGATATGACTTCTATATTTAGTTGACGGCGCCATGTGTGAGCCGGTCTGCCTACTCTTCTGGTCCTACCCTGTGGGTTCCACTCAATGGCGATTTTGGCAACGTCACCTGGAGGTCTGCGCAGCGTGTGACCAATCCAACACCATTTGCCATTTATTATTTCTATATGGATTGCTCGCTGGTTTGTTTGTCTCCAAAGTTCTCCATTGGATATGGTGTTAGGCCAAAAAACTTTTAGGATTCTTCGGAGACATCGATTAACAAACACTTGTAGGGAGTTTATCTCGTGTTCTGTTGTGTTCCACGTCTCGCATGCATAAAGCAGCACAGATTTGACACAGGAGTTAAAGATGCTTATCTAAGTGTACCTGCATAATGCAGAAGATTTCCATATCGACCGTAGGGTACCGAATGCTTGGTTGGCTTTAGATATTCGATACGCAACATCCTTGCTGGAACCACCTGTATTTGTTAAAATGCTACTCAGTTAGCAAAATGACGTGACCTCTTCCAATTCAATATTTCCTATGGGAAATTTGTTATTGTTCACGGTATTGCAGCGCATTACTTTATTCTTGCCAATGTTTATTTTCAGGCCAGCTTTTGCTGCCTCTGTTTTGAGGCACTTTAGCTTCGATTTCATACTTATATATAATTACCTGCAAACAGATTCAAGTATGTCTTTTTTCTGCGTTTAAATTAGACAATTAAAGGAACTTGTCTGCATTTTTTTAATTATTGTGTAATAAAAATTACACAATAATGATTATGTTATGAGTTTTAATGATTTTCTTCAATGGTAATGATTATTTTTGAGTAATAATAAAAAAAATCAGAAATAATCATTATTTTTGAGCAAAAAAAATAAAACTCAAAAATAATCATTATTTATGATTTTTATTTTTTCGCTCAAAATAAAACTCACTTTCATGTAGGTGTAAATATATATACATATTAGGTGTACTGAGCAAAAAAGTCCACTAAAACATACGTCTACGGTGAAAATCGAGCTTCCAAATTTTGACTTTACGGCAAAAAAAGCCCTATTTTGAAATTAATAATTAACCCCTTAAACCTCACTCACAAATATGATTTATGCATTAATCTGCTAGAGAATCTTCCAAAGAAGAGATTGATACCATAATCTTCGATAAGCTCCTCCTACTTCCTGAGATATGTCAATCCCAAACATTGAAAGTGAGTTTTATTTTGAGCGAAAAAAATAAAAATCATAAATAATGATTATTTTTTAGTTTTATTTCTTTTGCTCAAAAATAATGATTATGGCTGATTTTTTTTATTATTACTCAAAAATAATCATTACCATTCAAGAAAACTTTAAAAATCAAAAATTTAAAAATCATGACGGATATGCAAAGATTGTCAAAAAATAATAATAATGGTGCAATAAATTTTTTTTTATGTCTCTTCTAAGTGATTGATTTTTTGATTAAAAAAAAAACGAGCAATAATCATTATTTACGGTCCCTGATTAGTACTTAAGTTATTTGACCCACATGTTACATATCATTTTAAAGAAAATTTTATAAGCAAATTTTAGATTTTAATAAAAACTTTATTTAACTAAAATAACAACACCATATTGTGAAATAAATTCAAAATCATAACTTGATGGCAAAAAAAAAAATAAATAAATAATAAATACATGATATATATTATTCAAAATTGTTTGGATAATTTAAAAACCAAGAATTTCCTTCATTTAAAAAGAGATATAAATGATCAAATTCGGTTGTATGGCTATGGAATAGCAAACATTTTACCTTACAAGGGACTATTTGATTGAAACATTTAATAAGTTGTTGATACAAAGTTCTTGCAAAATATGTTTAGGCTTTTATAACGTATATGTTTGTTAAATGTTTATACTACTATACATCGTTGGAAAGCTTTTTGAAATTCGCATTATGAAATCGGGTTATAGTTACATATAAAAAACTAAAAAATCTGTAAAAACACACTATTTTCACAAAATTTTGTTTGGGAGCATGTCTCAAAACTGAGATATTTGAAAGTATTTTTACATAACGGTAATATATTTTGAAAAATATGAAGTTTGATTTCCATATGGCCTATGTTTTGGGCCATAGAGTTGCCACCCTGTGGCAAAATATAGTGCTTCGGGAAACTTCGTCTAAATTCCAAACGAGCACAAATAGCAAAAAATACAAAATACGGGTTCACTTAAACTTAATAAAGAATAGTATATGTGAGTTTGGACCTGACCGGAACATACCTCATAGTACAACACGCTTCAAAATGTATGTGTTTTACGAATACCACGAAACATGCTACTTCATACTAGTGATGGGCATTTCAAATGCTTTTCATTAGATACCAAATTTATATATAGTTGCTTTGAAAAAAATATAAAAAAATAAAAAAACAGAAAATGGGGTAATTTTAACCCCACTTTTTAACCCCTAAATGTGAGATTAGGCAGCTAAACAAAATATGGTTCTCTTCATGTTCGAGTCTTTATAAATTCATTTTCGATTCTTTATAACATAACAAAATTTCATCGCAATCGGAGAGAACCCATGAACGAACTCTCCTTGTTAGTTTATCAAATTTCATTTTCGTTCTAACTTCTTTTATTTCATTTATATTTAGATCACTGGTGCTGCCACTTGTTATTTGATCATTTTGGTTCAATTTCGTACAACTCATCATATGGGTCCAAATTATAATGCCACTAATTGTGTATCGTAAAATAGATATCTCAAATATTATTATGATGTGTGTGCCAAATTTGTTAAAGTATGAACATGAAAATGTAATAAATGTGCCTTTTCTTAAAATAAATACTGGTCTAATATTTAAAGCCCTTAAAACTTTGTTAATAAATCAGTAGTGTCCGACCGAACAGTTCGGCCAGAAAATGAATTTGGTCTGTATTCTTTATTTTAAAACATTATGGAAAAATTTGGCGAATCGAAAAATGTTTATTGGTCTGATTAGAGACGATTTTGAGTGACAAATTTAAAGAAAAGTCCGTAGTTAAGCAATAAATTCACTGTTCGGCCTTTAAAAGTTCGGCCAAATCGAATATAGTTCGGCTGCCAACTTTTAACTTTATAGCTAAACTTCGGCGTTTTCCTTAAATTGTATGCACAAAATCGAATAAAATTGGCTAAACAAACATGTTTCCAATACAAAAATGTATAATTCTAGATACCCAAAAACCGACCAAATATATTTTTTTGGTCGAACTGTTCGGTCGGACACTACATATAAATCAGCACGAATTTTTGGTTAACTAAATATTTTGTGTTGATGCCATATCTCCTAGCTAAAGTGTTTTTAACAGGGTGCTTTGGAATTTATTATCATATTTTCAACAGCCTAAACGTAGGCAACAGAGTTTCTTATGATATACATATACAAAAGTTGATATAAATAGTGAAATACCTCGAAATCTTAACCCCAGAAATAAAAACATTGCTTTTTATTACTTTATATATTAGAAAATAATTAGTTTAGTAGTATTTTTTATAAAAACTCTTAATTTTTAAATAAATAATTTTTTTGGATAAATATTCTTCTTTGCTGCCATATTTTCTAATATCGTGTTGTTACTAACTGGGTGGCTCAAAATGTACCATAATATTATAAGCTGCTTTTAACAAACCGTTCCCAACGCTCTCTTTTAAAAACTTGAACTTGAGAGTTTCGAAAAAAAATGTGTTTACAGTGGTACTTTTAATTAATTTTCATGCTTTTAAGTAATTTTAATTAAATTTTAAAGTTAATTTGTGTTGATTAATGTATTCTCTGCATAAGTTTTGTATAATAAACAAACAATTGGGTTTATAGGTACCAAAACATAGGCATTAAAAAAACGTAAAACTAGTTGGCATATAAAATTTAACGGATGCTGGGTACCCTGGTTCTTTTTAAGTCTTCATGTTCTTTCCTTTAATAAGTTTTTATGTAAAATAAAGTGAAAATATTAAGACGTTGATAAAGAAAATATACTTCTAAAATAGATTTAATTATGTGGTATACACACGGCGATACCAAAGCTTCCTTCTAAAAACATGAACTGGTTTTTTAAAAGTTGTTGTAGAAAATGTTTAAAATTTGTTAACAGTGGAATTTTTATTAACTAATTTTCAAGTTTTTAAGACGTTTTAATTAAATTTTAAAGTTAATTTCTGTTTTTCACTATATTATCTGCCTAATTAATACATAATAAACACAATTTTTTTATATTGCAAATTTACCATTAAAAACAGCAGTTTTTTCCAGATCCAGTTCGCATATACAATTTAACAGCAGCTAAGTATATTGGTTCCTCTTGATCTAAATCCCCATTTGTACATCTCAAATTATGTATTGTGTTTTACCAACCCGTTTATAATACTCTCTTCTAAAAACCTGAACTGGAGAATTCCAAAAAAGATGTGTTAACAGTGGTACTTTTAATAATTTAATTTTTATGCTGTTAAGCAATTTTAGTTTAGTTTTAAAGTTAATTTGAGTTCGTTAATGTATTCTCTGCATAAGTTTTGTATAATTAACACAACATTTTGTTTATTTATTTATTTATTAAAAAATATGCATTTGAAAACCTCCAAAAGACTGTTTCTCTTGAAACCAGTTGGCATATACAATTTAACAGATCGTCGTATTGGTGAGACCTATAGACCATTTCTGGCAAAATTGAGTTAGGAATTGATTATATATGATTAATGTGTCCTCTTTCTAAATCTTTAATGCGTTTTTATATACCTCGTATCAATTAGGAGATATCCAGCCCCGTATGTGCTGCGAATCCCTATTTTTACAAATTTCTTAACATTGGTATGGTGTATTGACCACTTTTTGGCCAATGAGTCAAACTTTCTATAGAAAAATAAAAACATTATTCGTCAATCTTGGTTTGACACATTTGAAATAAGCAACGCATATAAAACAATAAAAACGTTTAAGAATTGGTTTCCACTATGACAACCTAGTTTTATAATGGTTAAAAGAAAAAAAAAACTTTTGACCTACTTGAAAGAAAAACAATAAAATTGTGATAAAAACGGCTTATAGGCCAGATAATAAAAAAATCTTTTTTTAAAAAATTGTTAATAACTTTGGATACTCAGTGCAAAAAGGCGTAAAAATTAACAATATTGTTTATAATAAATGCAGCTATATATATAGCAAACAAAAAGAAAACCTATCTTGTAGAAATTTAATAATTTTGTTGTAAACTTTCTTTATCGTTTTTCTCGCAAAAATGTTTTTGGTCGGTGCGGCTCTCCAATAATCAATCGACGAGATGATACCTTGGTTCTATAAGCCTGAACTGATTTTAAGAGAGTTTCAAAATAAACGTGCTAACAGTAGTTCTTTTAATTAACTAATTTCCATGATTTTAAGCAATTTTAATCAAGTTTTAAAGTTAATCTATGTTATTTTAACTATTCTCTGTATGTATGTTTTATATAATTGACACAAAATTTTGTTTATATGTACTAATAAAACTGTTTCCCTTAAAAGCTATTGGCACATGAAATTTAACAGAATTTGAGTAACTTGGTTCTCCTTTAGTCTAATGTTCGTGGGTTTTATAACATTTTTATAAAAATAAACAGGTTTTGCTGAGTTTAATTCGTAACAGCCATTGTTGCTTTTAATTTTTGCTGGGATAACTGACATTTTGCTTTTTTGCGGCGATGCCATATTTACATATTTCGTAATGTTACTAACAGGGCGTTTCAAAATTTATTATAATAACAGCTTTAACAAGCTTTAATGTAAAATGAGCTGAAATATTAAAAATATACGTATAATTTTATTTTAATTATTAAATCTAACGTAAATTATTATTTTCTATTATATTTTTATATATATAAATTGGCTGGTTGATTTTAATTCTAACTGCCATTGCTGCCACTCATTTGAATGTGAAATACTGAAAATTTTATAATTGCTTCTGGCAATGCCGTTATTATCAGCTGATTTTTGCTATCCATTGTTTACAAAATTTACAACCGCTTTTTAGTTTTACCCATAATTTTGCGATTAGCAAAGCACGGATTTCTTAAAAAATATATAAAATTTATGATTTTTTTTATAAAATTATAATCAGTTGGTGGTCGCCTCACAGATTTCATTTAATAAGTCTTGCTTTTGGTTTCCCTGTTATTGTTTATAATAAGAAGACGGACAAGTTAAGTTCGACGAATGATCCTCCCAGGACTTTTTCGCATAGCAGTAGTAGCATACTATATCTAGGTGCTGCTTGGATATCATTAACATAACTAGTTAACAATCCCAAATCCTTATTGAGGGCTTTCGTTTAAGGGAGTTACCTAAAAAAAACAATTGTTTATACCGTGAATCATGGAGTGTGATTCCTCAAAAAGTATGGAACATAAATTAAATAAAAGGTAAATTTCTGTAATTCTATAACTTTTCCTATTTATCTAACATATTATAAATTATAATATTATTACCAAATACAGACCATGGCGAAAATTAGTCAAGAAATTACAAAGAAAACGTAGAAGACAAAAATTGGCTCAGAAGAGGGATAAGGAATTGGAAAAAGGTAACTTCAAAAGATTCTCATATTAACTATTAAACTGCTATAATTGTTGGACATTATTCATTCTATTTGTATTTAAAGATGAATTGCAAAAACTCAAAGATCCTTTGTATAAATCCTGGCTTGACAACCAACAGGAAGTAGAACGTGTTAAACTTTTAGCTGAAGAACAAGAACGACAAGAACAAGAGGAACAATGGTTACGTAGAGAACTAATAGCGCAAAAACAATTTCAAAGAGACGAACAAAAACGGAAAGCCCAAGAAGCCGTAAAAGAAGCTGAAAGATTACAGCTGGCATTAGAATTACAGATACAACAAGACGCCCGGCAAAAGAAACGAGATGAATTGAAAAAACAATCCGAGAAGGCAGCCCAAGAATTTGAAGATACCATGCAGAGTGTGCAACATTACTTGGATGATGTCACTATGAAAACACCTCCGAGTTTAGAAAAATATGTAGAATCACGACCGGGTGAAAAATTTTGTGAATTTTATGAGAAAACCAATTGCTGTCGTTTTGGTCCTGGTTGTACCTACAATCATAAAAGACCTTTGTTGTCGAACATAATAGTAATACGTCACTTTTTTCAACATCCCTTGTTGGAACAACAAGAACATGAAGAATATTCCAGAGCCGATGCTAATTTGGAATTAAATGAGAGTGACTTACGCGAATCATATGATGATTTTTGTGAAGATGTATGGCCGGAATTGGAAGAATTTGGTGATATGATTAATTTCCGTACCGTACGCAATGTACAAGCACATTTAAGAGGTCATGTTTTTGTGGAATTTAAAGAAAAAAGGTTGGTATATGAACATTTTTTTTAATCCCTTTTAGTATTTAAACAAGTTTTTGGAATAAAGACAATGTGTTACACAGAAAAATCACTTGTCAAATGACATAGTGTAGGTTGTAAGTCTAGCTGAGTGTATTACAGAACCGGTTTGAGAAGTTGCAATATACGCTCCAATTTTCGAGATAACGGTAAAAGAGTATTTTTTGAGACTGGAGCATTCAAACATCAGTAACTCAATCATTTTTTGACCGATATTAAAATTTCTAAGCGGTATTTCAAAAAAAAAAAACTTAGCTGGTCTTTTTAAATACTCATTTCACTCATTTCCTGCAAGACTGACATAACTCAAAAAACACAATTTTGCAGAAAACGAGTTTAAAGTTTTCAATCCATATCGGCCTCGCTCGACCCTTTCTCTAATTATTTGGTTACATATTTTAGTAATATGGATATTAATGTAGTTTTCTCTTAGTGAGAGTTGTGTGCGAATTTGCTAATTATCGAGAGACCCGTGAGTAACACAGTTTCTCTAAGAAGTATATACTCTTTGCACCCACTTTAAAGAAAAATCAAATATACTATCCTCTATCTCGAAAAGTATACATGATATTAATATGAAATTTTTACACAATATAAAGCATGATATAACTAATAAATCTAAATCATTAACTCAAAAATCCCATTTTTAGACTTATGACAGTCTTGAAGTAAATGAGCTATATATACTTTCTTTGTATTATGAATATAAATTGGTTGAGATTTTCTTAATAATTAAAGTTTTCAATTTTTTTTTTCAAACTTTTTCAACTTCTAGATCTTTTTTTTTGAATCTACTTTTAAAGCAACAATACTCTTAAAGTTAGAAGTTCTTAAGTAAATTGAGCCCTCATTTGTTAAAATCTGAAAATTGACAAAATTATGTTACTTTTTCTAAATATATACCCTGCAGGAAGCTTGGGGTCAAGTGTCTCCAAGTCTCCACTTTTGTCTACTATTTTGTTGACATTGTCAACTAAGCGTCTACACTTTTTACTTTATTAACTCACTAGTAAATTTTTGGTTGCAATGTCTACATATGGTCCCATAAGAACTACCTAGTCACTAGTGAATCTATGTTTATAATGTCTACATATGGTGCCATAAGAACTACCTAGTCACTAGTGAATCTTTGGTTCCAATGTCTACATATGGTCCCATAAGAACTACCTATTCACTACCTAGTCAATAGTTCTAATGTCACTAGTGATTTTCAATGACACGTACATGTTAAATGTCTATAGCAAATTACATTGCCTGGGGAATATTTGCAAATATTCCCCAGGCAATGTAATTTGCTATATATATATATATATAACCATGGTTAGTAGTACTGGTGACACAGTCAATAGTGAATCAATACTTTTTCACTATTGACATTTCCTGCAGGGTAATAATTAAAAATTTCAGTTTTTTTTACAACTTTTTCAACTTCTACAAGTTTTTTTCGTATTTTCTTTTAAAACATAACATTACCATAACTTTATAAATTTTCAACCGATTTTAATAAATGAAGGCTCATTTTACTCAGGAAAACACTATCTTAAAGAATATTGCTGAATATTTTAATTGTTATTAAAAAAAATCTCCACCTATTTAAGAATATTGCTGCTTTAAAAGAAGATCCGAAAAAATCCCCTCATAGAATTTGAAAAAGTTGTAAAAAAAAAACTGAAAACTCTAAATATATATATTAATGTTTTAATTTTCGTATTATTAAAAATACAAAAATTGTTTTTCGGACTTTATGTATTTTCATATATTTAGTTAGAATATTGCTTGCCTAAGTCCAAAAATCTATATTTTCATATTAGATTTTATTTGAATCTTTTCAAAAAGTTTGGTCATTTTCATGATAGAAAATGCAATTGTTTCATTATATTTTTAATACAAAAATTAAAACATTTTCGAACAATTAGCATACACAGAAAAAACTAAAAACGGGTTTCAATTAAAAAATTTATTGAATCAATTAATATTTTAATTGATTTTGCACCTATCATATTTGCATACTATCAATTAAACCTTTTATTAAATAAAGAAGGAAAAAAGAAGTTATAAATAACTTCTACAAAAAAAAATATGATACATACTCACAAAAAAAGTGAGTGATCTATACGTTGGCATGTGTGTTTTTTGCAATGCTGAGTGTGTTTGTGTGTGTGCTTGTTTTGTTTGTTAACTTCAAATGTATTTGATATTTTATACTGAAAATTTTCTATTTATGCATACAGTGTATGAAAAAATAATATGATAATTGCGTCTAACATAAAATATGTATTTATATATTTAAAAGTCAATTAAAATATTAATTGCTTCAATTAAATATTTGTTTAGAAACAAATTAAATTCAAATAAAATCTTTAATTAGATATTATAGGTTGATAATTTTTTCGGTGTACCAATTGTAATACAACAAACACACATACATGTACTGACATACAAATTATATCGACATGTAAAATTGTTATTTTTCAAATAGTTTCGATTCTATAATTAGGGTTACCAGATCAGGCAGTTTATACTCTAAAGCAGACAAAAAGATTCTAAGATTTAGAAAGACCAGAAAATGTTCTTTTAAATACCGTTTAAAAATTTTAAATCGGGTAAAAATGACTGATTAACAAATGTTTAAATGTGTCAGTCGCAAAAAATACTCTTTATCTCCGAAATTTGAGGATATATTGGAACTACTCAAACCGGTTTTGTAATACACTCAGCTAGGCTTACAACCTTACACTGAGAGAATTATCTTGCACAATACCTACTAATTACTAAAAAAAAAACTGTGATGTAGTAACTTTAAAACTTTTACGAGAGCACATTTATGAAAAGTTAAAGTCTTTATGAAAAGTTAAAGTCTTCATCCAATACAACGTTTCTTATTTCAGGAAGAAAAATACTGAAATTGCCATTTGGAAGCAATTACTTAGTATTAAGTTAAATGAATTGAAATGATGAAAATTTTGAGTTCACTAACACTATTTTTTTTAATTTTTAGTCTATTTAGGACTAATACATTAACATCTTTAACACGTGCATTTTAAATATGTCCATTCTAGAGTAAAATTATTAATTTATTTATTTATTTAAAAATCCATATTGTAATACAAAAGCAATCCAGGCCAAAAAAACGTATTACATAGCAATAACAATCCTGAATAAGAACTTAAAACTAAAATATGCATATATACATTAACAAAATATTATACGCATACTCCTCGTTATACGGCTCAGATTTTTATAATGACCAAGCGAGGGGCTTTTATGCCTCCTTAATAAGTGTCATTGCTATTTTCCTTGCCATTTATATTGTCTACGGTGTATAAGGGGCGGGGAGTCAAATTGTTGTTTGGTTGTTTACTGACAAAGGTATAACACTGGCCATTAAATAACCAAATACAGCAACAATTTTGACTACTGTGCCCCATATACACTCGTAAGGAATATTGATTTTATTTTTTTTTTCTTATTTTGTTATGACAGGCAGATTTCGTATAGACTTCTGCAACATACGCGGACTGAGAGCGAATTACTTTTCTGTATATGCTCACATTCGTTTTCATAGGCCGGATGTTTTCGCCTTATGTGAAACTCAGGTTTGTGAGGATGCTGATCCACAGGATTTTCACATACCTGGGTATCACCTTCTATCACTTTTTTCTCTACATAGGGGCCTTGCAATGTACATTCGCGATGATGTTGTGTACCAGTATCAGCAACAGCTGCACTGTAATGATAAGGAATTTAGCTCTCTTTGGGTTAAATTCCAGATCAGGTCACACATATTGCACTTCGGATTTCTATATAGAAGTCCAAACACGGAATTGGCTAAATCCCTTGATGGCTTCGATGCCCTTTCCGACTCAATTTCGAAAATCTTGGAGAGTTGTCCGAATAGTGAAATCGTAGTTGCTGGTGATTTTAATATCCACAACTCATCCTGGATTCGCCATTCGAGTCATACAATTCCCGAGGGCCAATACGTTGAGCTTTTCGCCGCGCATAATGATCTTGCGCAACTTGTGAATGAGCCAACACACAATGTATGTGTTGAAGGGCAATCGCGGAACACTCTCGACCTCTTCCTCACTTCTCACCCTGAAAAGTATGAAGTGAAAATACTTGCACCTCTCGGCAATTCGGATCACAGTACTATTTCTGCATCTTTTTCATATTCTACTCTTCGTAGCGTTTCCAACTTAGCGCCAAAACGCTCTATTTTCCTATATGAAAAAGCTCGTTGGGCCGAGCTCAACGATTTCTTTCGGCATTTTAACTGGAAAATCTGTTTTCTCGACGACAACGTCGATGCCGCTGCAGAAATGGTAGTCAATATTATTATGCTAGGAATGAAACTTTTTATTCCAACGAAGCATATTTCGGCTAAATCAAAACACAAGTGTTGGTTTAACCAGACGTGCAAAAATGCAGTCAGATCCAGAGAGGCAGCGTTCAGTAATTGGCGTTCGAATAAGAACGCCGTTACTGATCTGCACCGCAAAAAGGCGAGAACCGAGTGTGCCAAGGTACTTAGACGCGAAAAGGTTTTATACGAACAGCGTCTACGTGCCAAAGTTCTTTCTGCTCCTCGGGGCAGTAAGACCTTTTGGTCGTTTGTTAAAAGAGTAAGGGATAATGCTAGTTCTTCTATTCCAACTCTTTTAAAGGACGATCAATCATTCACTGACCCGGTTGATAAGGCCAACCTTTTCGCTGAACTTTTTGCAAGAAATTCTTTCTTGCCGGAAAGCGATCAACCACTGCCCGTTCTCGAAAGGGTATCCTATACTATGCCTTTGATTTTCTTTCGGGCCCGGGCAGTCAAAAGGGTTCTTGCGGATCTCAACGTAAATAAGTCACCGGGGGCCGGATGGCATATCAGCACTGGTGCTGAAACAGTGCTCTTTAACGTTAGCGCGTCCATTGGCAAAACTTTTCAGCTCTTCGTACCGTGCGGGAATTTTCCCCTCTTGCTGGAAGGTGGCCAATGTCCAGCCTATCCCTAAAAAGGGTGCGGCGAACAACCCTGAAAATTACCGCCCAATCGCAATTTGCTCTGCGCTCTCCAAAGTGATGGAGACCATGGTTAACCACCATCTTGTGAAATATTTAGAGACCAATTCACTTTTAAATGATCGACAGTATGGCTTCCGTAGTGGTCGATCTACGGGAGACCTGTTGGCGTTTCTATCGGAACGTTGGAGCCGGTCAATCCACCGCTTTGGTGAGAGTAAAGTGGTTGCTCTAGATATTTCTAAGGCGTTCGATCGTGTGTGGCACGGGGCACTCGTGACTAAGCTAGTTGCTTTTGGTGTCGGTAATGTCTTCTCTCGATTTATAACGAGTTTTCTCAGAGACCGCACTATACGTGTTGTTTTAGATGGGGTCTCATCAAACGAGTTTCAGCTAAATTCAGGGGTACCGCAAGGTTCTGTTCTTTCTCCTACCCTTTTCTTATTTTTATTAATGACCTTCTTGGTCAGACCATCAACCCTATCTACTCTTTTGCAGATGACAGCAACATTTGTCATTCATTTTCATTCGATCACAGGCCAAGCTCTTTGGAGATAGAGGGCATGCGGCAGAACATGAATGACACACTCAATCAAGACCTTTTTACAATCTCCGAGTGGGGTCGCGCGAATAAGGTCGATTTTAATGCACGCAAGACCCAATGTTGTATGTTAACCCACAGACGGGCTGTGGAATTGACATTGTCATCTGTAACTATGGATGGTATAGGTATTGAGGAATCGGATACTCTTGATATTCTGGGCATGAGAATACAGTGTGATGTCCGTTGGAATAAGCACGTATTTCAAGTGTCGAAAGAGGCATTCAAGTGTCTCGGTTTTCTAAAACGGTGCAAGACTTACTTCACTCCATCCGATCTCCTTACTATTTATACCAGCTATATCCGGCCAAAAATGGAATACAACTCTCATATATGGGCAGGGGCTCCATTGTCTATTCTGAAGCTTCTGGACCGTGTTCAGGGGAGGGCGGTGAAGCTTATCAATGACAGTAGTGTATCCAACTCTATTGATTCATTGGAGCATCGTCGGAATGTGGGTTTGTGTGACACTTTTCTATCGATATTACCATGGGAGATGCTCATCTGAGATAAGTGAACTTATTCCACGAGCCCGAGTTTTTATTCGTAATACTCGCTTATCTAGTAGAGCACATCCGTTTGTAGTTGATTGTCCTGTGTTTCGCACAACGCATTACAGAGAAAATTCGTTTTTTAGTCGAACGATTCGTATGTGGAACAAACTTCCCGCAGAAGTCTTCCCTGTTACTTACAATTTAAAAAAATTTAAATCAAATATCCACAAACACTACTCCCTCTTTCCACCTTCCCATACCTTATTTTCCTGATCAATACAATGCACTGCATGAGTAGGGGGCATCCCCTGAGTATTGGTTAAATTATAAAAAAAAAAAAAAAAAAAACAAAATATTATACGCATAAATCATTTCACCTAGAATCAAACCTAACTATTTTGGCTCCCCAGCCGTAAAATATATAAAAAGAAAACAACTAAGAACTAATAGTATAGAATTAAGAATCATATTCCGGTAACAATCAGCAACAGCTCACACATTACATACATTATCCAAAACTCCATTTTATGAAAACATTCTACAAATTAAAAAAAAAAAACAATGCAAACTTTCATACAAAGTTAAATGAAAATAAGTTTATACTATTGTATTCGAGAAATATTCCAGTAATTTTAGTCTAAAAACATTGTTGGAGTGAGAAAAAACTCGTAAATCATAAGGCAAATAATTCCAGCAATGAGCAATCCTCACCATGAATGACCTTTTAAACAGAGAGCATGAAATTCTAGGTATAACTATATTCTTTAGTCTCCTAGAATGAAAAAAGTAAACTCATGACATAAAGGGACAACCAAGCCATTTCTAAGAGTCCAATAGAAAAAGAGTAAATTTCGGTACTTAACAAAATTCTTAAAAAAGCACCTCAAACATTTCTTTACATAACCAGACATATGTTCACGTCTACGAGTATTATATATAAATATATCAAACCACAGAATTAACAACACGTTCCAGTTTCTTAAGGTTGCTTCCCGATACTACTTCCAGTCCATATAAGATCTGTGGCATTAATCGAGCATAAGCTACTCTACACTACCCCAAACGGCAAGTATATATTTGTGGAAATCTTCCTATGAACAGATTAAATATGCTGCTCAAAACTAAGTCGGTTATCGATTATAACCACTAAACACCTATGCTGATCAACAAATTCAAATCGTGTGTTACCAATAAATAAATTAGCATCTGAAAAAAATCGTTCAGATGAACCAAACATCATAGCCTTAGTCTTAGATGGATTTATAGCCAATGAGTTAGTAGACGACCAATGAAGAATACGTTCAAGGTAAACATTTATATAAGACTCCAACATATCAGCAAAATCACGATCCGTACCAAATAGTAGGAGAATATCATCTGCAAACAAAAATGTACTGCACATACTCATGTCTAGAATCTCAGGGAGGTCAATGTATTTAATTGTTATTTCATTTGCTGCTATTTGTAAACCATTTTTTTAAGTGTAATAAAATGAAATGGAAATAAAAAGTTTAATTTATAAATTGGATAACAATTTGAAACAGAGTGTAATTTTCAAGTCTTTCTCAACAATATTTCTTTGTTTAAATTTCAGTTTTCAGATTTGAAAAAGTATAATTACAAAGACCGGAAACTTCTTATTTTTTTATTTTTATCAAAAATAATAATAGTAAAAGAATAAAAAAATATATTTATACAAAGAAAAGAAAATTAAAAATATCTACTTAAAAAAAATATTCCTCATGATATAAATAATAAAAACTTTTTGTTTATATTTTTTTTTTCAAAAAAGAAAAAAAAAGAAATTAAAAAGAAAAATATTATATTATATTCAAAAATGGCTTTAATATTGGACGTATTGAACGTTATCTAAAAGAATTCGTGAGAATGGATAGTAATGCTATTGCAAAATTATGAAAATGTCATACATGGGATTTTACCAGGCACGTAGCTAGGAATTTAATTGGGGGGGGGGGGGGGGGGGGGCTTTTTCGATTTTTTATTTTGATTTTGTTTTTTTGTAACCCGGTGAAACTTATAAAAAATATGTGCACACTAGGGTTATAGGTTTTTTACCTATCAGCACGTAACGGGCAGTAATGTATTAATAATAGAAATCGTTTTTTCAGGTGATTTTGAAACAAAACCCTCCCGCATAAAGTGCATTTCCTTAGAATGCATTTTTTTTTAAGTTTTTAACATTCAGCTTTACTAGTTGACCAGTTGACCAGTACTACATATTTTAAATAACTTTTTACTTATTGTGTTTGTTGTTTTGCTAATTTTTATGTCTATATCGCGAAACAACGCTTTAATCTGTTTTATCAAAATCCGCAAAACACGTAAAATTTTAAAACGTTTGTGTCGTTTAAGTTGGATGTTCATCGTTATTTAAAGAAACGAAAAAATAATATTTATATTTTTGTGGATTTATATACGGCTTTTATATGCAACTAGGCTAGCTAAAATTAGATAATTAAAAAAAGTAAAAAGTTATAGCCATAGTGCATACAGAAACTTTCATCATATTAACAAAAATTAATATGATGATTAGACTGGTCGTAATTATATTTTTTTTTGAAATTTGATTGCTTGCGCTGCTTAAAATATGAGGTTTGGTGTAAGAAATCATGTCCTAAAACCACTCTAGTATATACAATATATAATTTCTTAGTATGTCCAAATTTTTGTATGTATGTCCTATTCTTTCCGCAACCTTCTGAAGCCATCTGATGACATACGAAGCTGAAATTTGGCATACTTAAAATACTTTCTCTGCGGAAGATCGTAACGAAACCAGATTTTTGATTTTCGGTCTATGGGACCGGCTTTTCAACTAGTATAACTATAAAGATCTGATTGAATAGATATTTTTTTATAATATGGGGAACTTTGGGCCCACTAGGCACTGTCGGATTGAGCTGAAAAATTAGGACATGATTTCTTACACCAAACCTCATATTTTAAGCAGCACAAACAATTAAATTAAAAAAAAAAAAAAATCCCATACAAGATGCGACCAGTCTAATGGTGATTGATATAAAATTTAATATGAATCTTAATACTGTTTTATCCGAGAAATGGGCGCATATAATTACATAAGTTTACTTTTTTACATTAGTTTTGTTTTAATGAAATATTATAAGATTAAATTATATCCGATTAATGGAGGGATACTGAAACTAATATATACAAAATAAGCTGTAGTTGTATCCGGTTTACGAGGTTTATGACCGGTTAAATACACTGACAGATAAAAACTTATAAGTGTATATAAAATAATGTATTAACATTTTAACTCGGGAAATTAAAGATTTATAATCGTCCTTTATTCGTGAACTCAAAAGTTTTAGATTTTGCCGACAAATTAAACGGCAAATATCCTATATAAATTGCCTGACACTTACAAGGAAGCTTTTCCGATAGATTTCCTTTGAATTTAATAAAATTTGGAATGATGATAAAGAAGCAAAAAATATTATAATCGTTTTTTTAAGCGGCTCAATCCAATGTTTTGGGCTTTAAAAGTGGCGATGAAATTTAACACATCTTTGTGTGAAAATATATTTAAAGTTTAGGAGATTTAGACTTATTAAAAAAACAGCTTTAAAATCGAGAAAACACACATTTTGAAAGCCATTTTGACACTATCTCGTGGACTCAAGCTGCCACTTATATGAATTATTTTAAATATTAAATTTTCATATATCCGACTTCGTTTAAGATTAGAGAGAGCTCATCGGGGCTATACTAAATGTCTTGAATAAACAAAATCGTAAATTTTTCAAAGAAGCGTTTAATCTCACTAGTGTGATTGAAGTCTGAAATAAATAATGATAAAGAAAAAATATGCAATTGGAAAATTAAAAAATATACCTGACATCGCCCAGGTCTTATTTAAACTAAATTATCTATTTCCAATTCACTTTGATTTATATTTTGGACGATTACAGATGCTCAAGCTTTCTTGTGTGCTTACCCTTCATTTTGAATTTTTTCGTCAATAATTACAATTTTCTTTAATCAATTTTTTAAATAAAACCCCTTTAAAATTTCTAAAAAAAAAAAAAACAACATCGTTATAACACAAAGACTAGTTTAACCGCTTAATTTTAAAAAGTCGCATTTGTTTACATTTAGGGCTATTACTACAACTTGCCAATAGCTAAAGTTCGGATGTTATCTGACAGACTATTAGTTTTTCGTTATTATAATTATACTTTAAGCTAAAAGTGACCCATAAGCTAAAGGGTAGACATTGTTGCCTTTAACTTTAAACGTAAGTTTTATGTGTTTAAAGTTACCACATTTTCTGCTCTATAAAGAAAAAGAAGAAAATACCGAATTTCACAACCGAATTTCACAAATTATTGTTTGTTTGTAAAGAAATAAATAAAAGTACGTTGCCACTACGTATTTTTATAAACCAATTCATAAACCAATAATCGGTTTTTAGTTTGTTGCTGCCACATTATCAAAAATATTAATTTTATTTTATTGGGAAGTTGTAATAACGAAAAACATTATAGCTCACTTTTTCCTCACTTTAGCTAAAGTTACCTTTTACTAACAATTACTTTAAAGACAAGTTGTAATAATGGCCCTTAGTCTAAAAAAAAATTGTGAAAATTTGAGTCAAATTGGACTAATATTTCGAAAAATTAAAAAAAAAAAATAGTCTCTTCTGTGTGCTGAAAACGAGTCGCTTTAATGGATTTTGAGCTATCATAGTAAAAAAATACTGAAAACTTTGTTTTTTAATTTTAGATTTTATTTTAATTTTAGCAATTTTGAGGGTTGTTTTTTTTTAAATTTGCATTTTTTTTTAACATGGCGGTTTCTTTAAATGTTTGTAAATTTTTATTGAATTAGACTGCGCAGTTTCTGGTAACACAACCTTCATCAGTAATCCTTTTGACAATACTGTAATTATTTGTTATGGTTTTTTGGTTTTTATTGTTTGATTGCATCTATATGAAATTTTTATTTATTAAATGCAATCCTGACCGTGGCTTGAACCTGCTTTCATTTTCCACATGCACTTCGCACTACACTTTAGACAGGCGTTTTATCCGCTTGAGCTAAAGTCAGGTCGATTTTGCTGTGGCTTAAAACCAGTTTCAATTATACGGAGTCGATTTTTACATTTAATTGTAATTGCAGAAGATAGTTAAGACAAACACCACAACAATTCACAATTGTTAGAAAATCATATGTAATCTAATTTCCACTATTTCCCACATTTTGTGAGTTGGCGACAACTATGATGTATTTTTGTACATACGGTAGTTAGGGAAGAGTTGCCAGGGAGCAAATTTTTGATATATTTTATTGGGGATTTTTGAATTTTATTCATCGTCTTCTTAGACAGTGTGCAATTAATACTATAATTAATATGCACATATTTTCAATTAAATTTTTAATAAAAATGAATAAAACTACAATTAAAAAAAAAAATATCAATTAAATAGTTACAAATTATTTTTATTGAATTCAATTAAACTTTTAATTGAATTAACAAATATTTTAATTGAAACTCAATTTCAGTTTTTTTCTGTGTACACATAAGTAATTTTTAGTTTGCATTGTCTCAAGCAATTTTTTGATTTTATTTGAAGGCAAGCGCATCGAAATCTTTTATGAAATGACTTCATTTATTGCTTTTTTGTCGAAGATCAACTCTAAAAATGATAGCCGCCCATTTGCAGGCTATGTTTTCTAATGAAATTTGAAGATTCGAACCATATAATACTGAACCAACAGGCATTTCCTATATGATCCAAGTGAAAAATAAATATTGTAAAAAAATAAATATTGTATGCTAAACTTATCAATAACATTGTTTCTTCCTAACGAATTGTATAAGTTTTTTAATTAGTCAAATAATTTCGGGGGGGGATTCTAGCCCCTTGCCCCCCCCCTAGCTACGTGCCTGGATTTTACCATTTGTTGATACTAATGCAAATGAAAAAAATGTCATTACAACGACAATGCAACGCATAAAAAATAATTAGAATTGATAAAAACAGCATTTTTTACAAAAAGTAATCCTAATAAATTAAAGCGAATAACAGGGTTGGACAGGGAAGAACATTTTCTACAAAACCAAATAAAGATATTTAAAAGAATGAATTTTAAACATGAAATTAAAAGAATTAATTAAACAATCATTTATGTATATTTAAGATATTAAAAATTATTAAAATAACACAACAAACGTTGCTGTTTTTTTTTCGGTACAACTAAATTTAACAAACCCGATTAAAAAAAATTAATATGATACAACAAAGAAATGTATCAAATTTGATATAGTCTTATATCTAATTGAAGATTATATAATATTATTTTAATTATCTTTATTATCTATTTTCAGATCTGCTTTGAAAGCCTTTACAAATCTACAAAATCGTTATTATGCCTCCAAACGTTTAAATGTGGAATTTTCAAATCTTCGTCATTGGCGTACTGGAGTTTGTGGTATGCTCTCAGTATCCTTTTTTAACGCAAAATCAAAAAAAAAAAAACTAAAATAATAACTCTAAATTTATTCAAAATTCTTATACATAAATATTTCCTTAACTTTTTCTTCGTAATTTTTTTTAAAGGTTTATCATTAAACCGCAGGTGTCCCAAAGGTTTTAAGTGTAATTTTTTACATTTAATGCAAAATCCAAATAACAAATATAATACACCAATGGAAACACCAGGAAGAACTCCACAAAGTATTAATTATGGTTCGAAAATACGTTTGCAAACTCCTCTATTAAGGTATGAATAATTAAAATACTATAGATATTATTCTAACTCAAAAAATTCCCAAAAATACTTCGCACAGCAAATTTTAGTAGACTAAAACTAATGAAAATGTTCAGTAAACTAATGACACTGAAATGAAAGAGCAAATCAAATTAAATTTCAAACGCATTTTTAAATAAAGACTTAAAATATACTCAAATTAAACTTGAAATACTAAAATATATGGGGCAAATAGTGGAAATTGGAATAAAAATATAATAAACAAAAATACTTCTGCAAATTATTGAAACTAGTTTTAAGTCACAACAAAAATCGACCTGAGTTTAGGTCAGAGCATTAAAAGCTTTATCTAAAGTATAGTGCGAAGTGCATGTGGTATTAGAGAGCAGTTTATCTATACCACGGTCAGTGATTGCACAAACATTTCCTATAGACGCAATCAAACAATAAAAAACATAACAAATATTATAGTATTATCAGAATCACTGATGAAGTTTAATTAACAGAAACTGCAGTCTGATTCATTTGGAAATTTACAATGTAGTTATGAGTTTTAGAAATATGCTTATTAGGGTGGCAATGAAAAATCGACTTTGGATATTTGACCCAACCCGAGCAGACTGAAAATTTGAGCCAATTAAGATAATTCTAAGCCGTTCAATTTTTTCAAAATTCAGTATATTGAAATATAATTTCTAAATTTTCTAATTATTTGAGTTAAGGTTTGTTTTTTATATAAAAGTATTTTTATTTTCAATATTTCGCTACTTCTTTGTGTAGCATCTTCAGGAAAATAAACAAATTAATAAATTTTCAAAAAAATTTAAAGTTTGAAAAAATTTTTGAAAGTTTGAAAACATATTTAAAATATTTGACAAATATTTCTAAAACAAAAAATATAAATAATTAACTCTTAAAAAACCTATTGATGTAATATTTGTTATAAATTAATGTAGTATGTGTTATTTCTTTTGTAATAAATATTTATAATTCTGAGCTAAATTTTCAATATCTATCTTAAAATTAATTCTATTTGTTAGTGGTGTATTAATTATCTGTAACATTTCTAATAAATAACGACGTTTGTAATTATGTTCTGTATTTAAAATTGAAACATTTTCAAAGTCTGGATAGTGATTATATCTTGAACAATGAGAAGATAATGCTGTTTTTTGTGAATTAATATTCCTATATTTCTGATCTGATCTATGTCCAGCTAATCTAGTTCTCAATTTAGTTTTTGTTGTACCTATATATACCTTATCACAATTCTCTACATTATTTCTTTTTTATTTCTTTTATCCTCTATACAACATTTTAAAATACGTAAAATAGGTCCTTATCAATAGTCGTATATTCCTTGATAACATTCCATTCTCCTTCTATAATATTAATTGCTAAATTAACAGGAATACCCGGAAATAATGAAACTACATCAAATGAAACTAATTTTTCATCATCCTGAATTCGTTTGTCCAATAATCTATTCTTAAATTCAATAGAGTTCTTCACATTATACTTAGAACGTTCTGTAATCTTACTTAAAATGTTAATAATGTATTTACATAGTTCATATGATGGAGAATTAATGAAAGAACAAATTGGTCTCAATGGAAAATTATCCTTATGAATTTTAGGTAGTCCGTATAATCTAGGTGCCGTAGCAATATTAGTCTTAAGTTTATTTTTCTCTATATTAGTAATAATTTTCTTTTTAAAAAGTTCTTCAACTAAATTATTATTAACCTTTTGTAATTTACTTATTGGATCTCTATTTTGTAAACTATATTTTGTAATATCTTCTACTATATTGTTCATTCTCATATCATAATCTTCTCTCCTGATAGCTACAGTTGTATTTCCCTTATCAGATTTTAATATTAGTATATCCCTATTTATTTTCAAGAAAATTTCTGCTTCCTTTACTTTATCCAATGTGTATATATCCCTATTCGTTATTCTTATTCTATTCAAATGGTTATTTATTAAGAATTATTAACAGCATAAATAACTTGAATGAACAGAGAATTTACAAGTCTATGGTTTATGTACCGGGATTATCAGAATGTTTGGAAAGATCGAATATTATCGATACTAATAGATATAGAATAGCTTTTAAATCATTCAATACAGTTAATAAATTATATAATAGGACAAAGGATAGGATACAGAAATTAGACATGGCAAATATAGTGTATAAAATACCATGTAGTGGAAATAATGTAGAGAATTGTGATAAAGTATATATAGGTACAACGAAAAATAAATTGAGAACTAGATTAGCTGGACATAGATCAGATCAGAAATATAGGAATATTAATTCACAAAAAACAGCATTATCTTCTCATTGTTCAAGATATAATCACTATCCAGACTTTGAAAATGTTTCAATTTTAAATAAAGAACATAATTACAAACGTCGTTATTTATTAGAAATGTTACAGATAATTAATACACCACTAACAAATAGAATTAATTTTAAGATAGATATTGAAAATTTAGCTCAGAACTATAAATATATATTACAAAAGAAATAACACATACTACATTAATTTATAACAAATATTACATCAATAGGTTTTTTAAGAGTTAATTATTTATATTTTTGTTTTAGAAATATTTGTCAAATATTTTAAATATGTTTTTAAACTTTCAAAAATTTTTTCAAACTTTAAATTTTTTTGAAAATTTATTAATTTATTTATTTTCCTGAAGATGTTACACAAAGAAGTAGCGAAATATTGAAAATAAAAATACTTTTATATAAAAAACAAAACTTAACTCAAATAATTAGAAAATTTAAAAATAAGAAATAAGGTTAAATAAACGAAAATAATTGAAATCTAATTTCATTAAAATCATTGATTTGTTTGCAAAAGTTAACCAAATCTTGACAAACTTGAAGTTTCAAGTATCCTCAATTGTTTTCCCAACTTTTTTTTAATTAACCCTTCCGTGCTACGCGGGTCAAAATAATCCATATATTATAAATAGATTTTAAATCCTAAATTTTCAAAACAAAAATTAGGTTCATATTATATCATACTGTTCTGAAATATTTTCAGTAAAATTAACCCTTTCATGCCACGGGGTCAAAATCACCCATTTACTTTAAAAAAATTGTTTTTGAATTTTTTCAAAAAATTTTAATGATTAGCAAATAAAGTTTTTTAATAGAAACAAAAGAAAGTTTGTTTTGTTTATGTTTTAATTATAAGTTTTGTTTAATAAAATTAAAGGAAGTTGATCATACGTATTTTAAGGTACTTTAAAAAATCACCTGCATTGAACTTTGACCTCAAAGGTGAACGGCTTAACGTTATACGATTTGGCTAACATTTTCACCATGTGAGTTTTGGACGAAATGTCATTAGAATTCGCTCGGATTCTGTTATGCCATAAGAAATTGCTCGAATTCCCCCAAATTTCATTGCCACCCAAATGCTTAATCTTCTCTATCACGCCTCTCACGAAACTAACTTTTACTTCAACAACACTTAAAGTCTATCGCTGTGATAGTGTCATTCAACATTTAAGTTCTTGTGTAGTAGTTATTTCTTGACCATATATTATTTAATTGAAAAATAATAAATAAAAATAATAATTTTAACCTGAAGAAGTGTGTGAAATTGTAAATAATTTGCACTTACATTTCAGTTATTTTAACCAAAGGGAAACACATTTCTTGCTTTATTTAATTTTATTCTAATTTAATTTTTCTTATTCTATTTTTAAAATTATTTTTACAGTTGGAATAACTTAGACTCCGCAGAGTCTAACTCTGCCAAAACTCGTAATTGGCGTTGGTCTGAAAGTCCTGAAGTTGAATTGAAATCCTCCAGTACACCAGAAATTGAAAAAACGTCAACTCAATACAAGGCATATAAACAAAAAACTTCTGAAGTAACACATGGTAATGAAAATAGTCCTAATTCAAAGCATCACAGAAATCGTTCATCTAGGTCTCCATCACGATCTAGATCTCCCTACAAAGATAAAAGTTCAGATTCAAAATTTTACAGAAATCAGCCAATTAGATCTTCCTCAAATGAAAAAAGTTCTCATTCAAAACAGCACAAAAGTCGTCAATCTAAATTCGATTCAAGCGAAAAAAAGCAACAATTCAAATCATCATCAAAGACGACATTCTAAATCTCCCTTAACAAACTATGATAAAACGGAAGGTTGCCATTCACAATCGCCAACAGAAGAAAAAAGTTCCAAACATCACAAAAGTCGAAGATCTAATTCAAAGTCTCTGTCAAAATCTAAAAAATCTAAAAAACACCATTCGTCTGATGAACCAGAAAAAGGAAAGCAAAATTTATCTGATAAAATTACCAAAGAATCCGGTCAAGATCACGGCGCTCGACGGAAAAGTAAAAAACATTCTAAAAGTCGTTCCAGAAGTCATGATAAAGACAATATCAAACACAGTAGCTCACATTATCATAGAAAGTCTAAAGAGAGACCAAATGATTCATGAGTTTTTTTTTTGTAAAAAAGTATTTGTAATACAATTTTTTGAAGTGATAAATAAAAAATGAATAATTCAATACAAATTTAAAGTACTTAATACATCCATACTGAAGATGAGTGAAAACATGTCAATTAAATCACTATTCGGATCGAGCATCTTTAATTTCAATGAAATCGGAGAAACATAAATTTCAAATTCCTGACCCTTTCGGTTTCTGAAATATGACGTCATGGAAATTGCAAACAACTATCAAATTTGACTAAAGTATCGTTTACAAACTTGATTATAACTTTTAAGTTATACAAGATACAAAATTTGTGTTTGGCTTCTTATTAGGTTAACATATACTCTTTAAAATTATAAGCATACTGATTTTTTGCATGGAATGGTATCCAAAAATTCGCATTTTTTTAATTTTTAAAAAATATATATGCTTATTATTGAACTGTTCTCTATATTTGTGTGAAAAATTCAGGGTGGTATTTCGACTAGTCTCTCAGTTATAGCCAAAACAGTGATAATAGTATAAAAATCGACCTAGTTTATATGAGTTGAATTAACGACACACAGTGGGATATTTGAAAAAAATTATGGTAATAAATATAGAACTTCCAACCTACTGATCCCGATCAGTACGAATCAAATTGGAAATTGTAAAAGAGGTGTCAATCTTTTGTAATATTATGATGGGCCACAATGTTTTAGTATAGACTGTACTTACATGTTGTCAAAGTTGTGTATAAACAACCTTTTGTAGGGTGTAACTTTTGTAAATGTGGACCGATTTCTAACATTTTTAGCCTCGAGTAATGTACATTGGAAGATAAAGAAAAGACATTTGCCATGAGTTTTTTTTTTTTTGGTTTTGGCAACTTTATTATTTAATCGATTTAAAAACAAATTCTCCGTATTAATAATACTGCAAGATAAAGGAAATAGCTAACTTTTTTAAATTTCTTTAATAGTTTAGTCGTAAAAAATCCTTAAGTACAAAATTTAAAAAAAATATGAAAAATTTTAATTTTTGGCCAAAAAAGTATTTATATTAATTAACAATTTTTTTGGAAGTTTATTAAAAAACCAACACAAATTTTAAAATTTTTCCATAGATTTGGCTTTGAAAAAAGTTTAAATGTAATTTCAATAGCTTTGGACAAACCTCAGGCATTAGTAGAAACTGACAAACTTTTGACAAAAAAAAAAAATACTTTTGAGTGTCTTAAAAAAATTGCACACTGATTTCAGAACTTCTTTGATTTTGGATTATGAAATAAAGTCTTCTGAATATTTGGTATGAATATCTTGACGTACGGCTTATAATTAAAGTCAGGACGGAAGATTTTGTTAAAAATTGCAAATTTTGAAAATACAGTAGACTCGCGGTAACGTGAACTATTAAAACCTAAGTGTGTTCAACTTTTGCGAAGTTGTTCATGTTTACGAAGGTGTAATTTTTTACATCTTTAAAATAAAATATACATATATTTAACTCAAATTCATATATTTTTTTATTAATTCATATTCATTAATTCATATTCATATTTGCTTTGCTAAGCTAGTCACGCTTGATCCTCTTTTTATTTTTTCTATTACATCCAATAAGCAAATCAACAGCGCGCGTTACACAAAATGACAGAATATATTCATAAGCAATCATTTACGGGAATTCCCAATTTTTAAAAAAGTAGTGATTGCTTAAAAATTTTCAAAAGAAAACAACGTTTTCTATGTTCCATTAATTTTACATTTGTTCACGTTATAGGGCTTTCTTACTGTGTTCACGCTACAGAGTAGTCAGTGTAAAAAAAATTATGTTCATGCTAGCCGGTGTTCACGTAAGGCGGTGTTTTTGTTATCGCGAGTCTACTGTAAAATTTTTATTTCCAAAACAAATTGTTTTAAGTTTTTTTTTTAACTGGTGTAAATATTTTTTTAATTATGTTTATATTTAGAACTATAATGTTTGGAAAAATCATTTAAATATCATTTGTAGGCATTAAGATATTAACAACTTAACTCAAACAAGAAAAGCTATTTTAATTTATTTTTGTTTTTATTGGGTTATTTTACAAAATTTTTTAAATTGATTTTTTTAATAATTTTTGTTAAAAGAAGACATATTTTATGTATGTAATAACATACACGGGCACGCATTGAGATTATATGAGTGCCGGGACACTGTGGTATAGCGTGAAAGGAAATGGTTAATGATATGGCTAGGGGAGGATCTTCCCTGGAGTTAGTCACTTTGGGGAACGCTAAACCTTTTCGAGCTCTCAAGGCGGAGTTGGTGGACTGGGCTGACACCATGCAAAGGACCATCTTGGTGAATGCGGGTGTTGGCAGGACCACGGGTATTCTCTGGGCAAAACGGACAGGGATAAGACTAGGGAAATTCTGAATCTCAATAGGAAGGAACTGAGTCTTTTGATGGAAATCCTCACGGGACACTCGACACTAAGGGCACATCTCCATCGTATTGGTAGGGCGGACTCGAGAGTGTGTAGGGCCTGTGGGGAGGACGAGGAGACCTTGGAACACTATCTCTGTGAATGCCCGGCATTTGCCGGGATCCGTCTCGAAACACTATCTAGTGACCCAATATCCACATTGGGGGATCTTAGAAGTTGAGGTATTTCGTCAGTGCGACGGAGATCCTGGGGTAGGAATGTGACATAGGACCGATTGTTTAGAGCGCACAACAAGCCCACATTCTGGCTTAAGTGTAAGTCCTCAGGAACTTGAGTCGTATTAGGAAAGCATTTTCATTACTCCGAATCCTCTTTTCGACCTAAACTAACCTAAAGTTGAATTTTGTTCAAAATGGAGTTCTTAAATAATTCCGACTTTCTTTAGATATTAGGCAAGTTCTTGTACAACTAGGTCCAAAGATTATGTGTTGATAAAATCAATCAAAACGGATAATGCTAAAATGTTGCAACCAAAATCCTTCATCATTGAACATTTTAGAAAATTAAGGAGTTGATTGCAAGTCGCAACAGGTTAGCATTATCCGATTTGTGTGAAATTTTTACCACATTTGTACCTATTTGTACAAGAACTTGCCTAATATCTAATGAAAGTCAAAATTATTTTAAAAAAAATCTATAAAAATGGAGAAAACGCCATTTTGAGCAAACTTCAAGTAGCAATATCTCGAAAACCATTAGTGCAATTTTAAAAAGATCATGTTCAGCATTCTAAAACTGAGGTGTCACACAAGATATTTTTGTTAAGAGAATTTTAAAATATCTTAAAAATTCAGAAAATTTGGCCGCACATCACTAAGGGTTAAGCCTTTCGATTTTTCTCAAATTCGTACCACATGATTTTTTTTTATCTTACAATAATCCGCACAATATTTAATTAAAATCTAAACTTTAAATAAAATTTCCATTTACAAAGTAGAAAAATACTAAAATTTTAGTTCGAGGTGTAATTTTTGCTTTAATATTTTTACCTGTTATTACGTACGATATAATTATTAATACCGACAGATAATAAAATATGTATTCTTTTAACACAAATTATAAAAAACTTAAATATAAAAAAACCTTAAACAATTTTGTAGAAATAAACCAAGAAAAATAAATTAATAAGGCTTTTTTTTTTGTTTGAATTAAGCTTTTAATATCTTAATGCCTGTAAATATACATAATTTAAAAAGAAATGAACATCTGTTTAAAAAACCAATTAAAGTATGAAATTTTTGGTGATCAAAAAATTTTATTTTCAAAATTTGTAATTTCTCACAAAAACTTCCGTCCTGACTTTAATTATATGCCATATGTTAAGATATTCGAACCAAATATTCAGACACGTGGTTATTTTTTGTAAATATAATTAGGTTGAAATTAAAAATAACATAAAATAATCTCGATGTATGTATATAAAAAAAAAACCTAATAAAACTGTAAAAAAATATTACTTGAGCCAGAGTACAAACTAATTTTTTTTATATAAATAGAACGATTTTTGGTCTTCAAAGTTTAGTAACGTCATGCTGCTTGTTAGGAAAAGACCATAAAAAACTGTTTGATTACTAAGAAGACAAGAATGGAGCAAAATTGATGATTAATATGTTTTTTGTTAAACCTCTGCCCATTATGGAGGCTCTAGCTTTTCTAAAACTTTGGGTTCTGATGATATCTTTAGCCTGATCGAAATACTAATATCAACCTAGCTAATATGTTTGAGGTTGAAAGCTCGTTATAAATTAAAAATAACATAAGAATAATCTCGATGTATATAAAAACAAAAACCTAATAAAACTGTAAAAAATATTACTTGAACCAGAGTAAAAACTAAAACTTTTTTATATAAATAGAACGATTTTTGGTCTTCAAAGTTTAGTAACGTCATGCTGCTTGTTAGGAAAAGACCATAACCACCTGTTTGATTTTTAAGAAGACAAGAATGGAGCAAAATTGATGATTAATAGGTTTTTTGTTAAAGTTCTGCCTATAATGGAAGCTTTAGCTTTTCTAAAACTTTGGGTTCTGATGAGATCTTTAGCCAGATCGAAATACTAGTATCAACCTAGCTAATATGTTTGAGTTTGAAAGCTCGTTATAAATTAAAAATAACATAAGAATAATCTCGATGTGTAGGAAAACAAAAAAACTAGTAAAATTGTAAAAAATACTCTATGAATAAACGGGTTAAAGGGGTAAGGGTATATAATTACTTTACCGTATGTATAAATTTGTTCCACTAAAAGATGTCTAATAATTTCAATACAACGTTATAAACTTTATTGGAACTTATACATAAATTAAGGTATTTTTTAGGGTTAGGATTTTAATGTAAGGTTAGGGTTTTAGAAACAGATTTTTGAAACTAACTTCTAAAGTGGTATAATTTGAACAAAATTTCGTTATATTTTATATTCACTTTCTAACTTTAGGTTTAGTTTTAACCTTTTATTTTTTTATACAAATTTAATTTCTTTTTACACTGTTGTTGTATTTTAGACGGGAGGCTTAAGTTCAACTGTATTGTTGTTGTTGGTTTAAGAACTTTAGCGCACAAGTTAAACACGGTGTTGTTTAGTTGCTAGTTACCGAACAAGACGAGTGATGTTTCTATGGGTGTTAGAGAACAAGTGTTTGAAAAAATGAGAGCGCAAATGCAGACAGCTTATGCTGACCATGCAGTTAGCGCTAGAATTGGCACTGGAGGGCGTTAGTGCATGTACAGAAGACCCTTTGTTAACACCACTGTTCACTAAAGTGAACACTCTAATTTCAACAACGAAATAATCAAAAAATAATTTCCATAGTCCATACGCTTCAATAGAAAGAAAAAACTAATTTCTGTGTGAATTTGTTCACATAAGTATAAATAAATCCGCTAACTAAATGAGAAGTCCATGCCAGTGTAAATTCAAGATATAAAAAACATTTGGTATGGCAACAAAACATTTGGTAAGGCAACAACCATTTTTTTTTTTTTTTTTTTGGGAAGGTATATGATATTGATCACTTTTTAATCAAATGATATTTTTAATTTTGAATCAACTAAGTGTTAGCAAAACTTTTGCTGAATCTACTAATATTGTTGCTAAAAATCACCAAAATATTTTGCTGACATTAGCACTTTTTTTTTAGCACCCTCCTGACTAAAATTTTGCTGACCCAGCAAAATGTTTTGCTGACTTTACTAACTTTTTGTTTTGAGTCCACAAGTTAACTAAACATTGATTTTAATTTGCTCTTTTCGCATTTTGGGACTAAACATCTGTAAAATTTTGAATTGCTTAGCTTTATTTAGTAATACTAACTAATTTTAACACAAGAAATGACAAATAGCCCAATAATTCCTATATTATTCAAGTTTTAGCGGATTTTTCTAAAATTTAGCTAGTTTTTTCACTTTTCTAGCAAAACAATTTAGCTATTTTCTAGCATTTTCTGACTGATAGCACTGCAAAAACACTTTCTGTCAACGTTGTCATAGTGGCCAATTTCTTGCCATTTTTTTTTGTAGACCACTGAAACTATTGTAATATAAATTGGAGACGCTGGTAAAGCGCCTTATACAAGTGTTCTGCCAGTACTTTATTTGCAATTCCTCAGTTAAAAAGTGGTATGTCAGAGCTTGATTTTTTTTGTACTACTGGTAGTTTTTGACCGGGTAAGTTAGACCTTTTTTAGGTTTAATTTATTTTATTTTTTTTTTGTTACATTTTCTTCTAAAAATAATAAAAGACAATTTAATTTTTTTTTTATAATTTTATTGATTTTTTTTTAGATTTCTTTTTTTTATTTTAACATTTTTAAATGAGTAAAAAAATTTCAGAGTACAAGTATATCTGCATAGTTCAAAACCAAAATGACAGAAATTTCGTTTTTGTTTTTTTTTTTTTTATAAGTAGTGAAAAAATAAATATTTTACAACAAATAAAAAAGTTTTACAAATAATACAATAAAGTATGATGTAGAGCTTTAACAATTTAGCCCATAAGGAGTTTTTGTTTTTAGTTTTTTCTATAAATTGGCAGTTGAAGGAAATGAAGTGAATTTTCACAATAGAATAGAAAAAATAACAGTGGAAGAGTATGTAAAAAATAGTACATTTACAATTTTTAAAGTTTTTTTTTTTTTTATTAATAGTTTAATAAATTCTAAAGTCTATTTTGTTTTCTTTATAAAATAAAAAAAAAAATAAAAAATAAAATAAAAATAAACTTCTCCTGTATTAAATTTAAAGACGGATACCAGGATTGGTAGCAGCAACATAACGCAATAATTCATCGTTATCCTCACAGATGAAAGGTTTCTCATGATAACAGGCAACATCATGCCAAGCAATACCATCATTGTAGACATTGTTTAAGACCGATAAACATTGTTCCTTAGTTTGATTGATATCGTATTCGGCATTATCGGGTTGAGGGCGCTTCTTGTGACCGGTTTGGGACCAAGGATTGTAACCCCAACCTTGAGGAATGCGGTTGGTAGCTTGGATCTTCTCACGAGTTGCAGACCAGAACCAACCATAAACACTCTTGGGTTCCAAATCTGGACGATTTTCACAACCGTTAAAATCGCAAATGCGACCTGCTGTCCAGATGTATGGAACATCGTTTTGTTGAATAACACGGAAGACTAGATTATTTTTTTCTTGGGTTTCCAAAGCCACCAAGTCCATACAATATTCACGACACAAGTTACGACCATCTAACCAATCAACTTTTTTGTTAGCCAAAGCAGGAACATGAGAACTCAAGAACATATTTCTGCCACGATAAGAGAATTCCTTAGGACCTACAAAGAGAAAATATAATAATTGTAATTAATATTTACGTTAACTATAGAATTTATAAACTGTATTAAAAATTATTTTATTTATGTTTATAGTTAATATTTTTGTTAATTATATTTGATTGCTTTTGTATGCCATTGTTGTATGTTCAATAAAAAATGTATGTATGTCAGTATTTGCCAATTTCATTTTCATTCATGACTTAACAATTTCAGTTAGCCTTAAGATGTATTGTTTAGGAATATTTACTTTGTCTTCTGTACACTGAATATCTGTTAGAAAAACTCCAATCATTATTGAAAAAACCTTGCGCAATATTATTATCAACCACATCATGATTACTAATATCTTTCAACAGTGGCAACGTATCATATTAGTGTGTAATTTTTTGTTTTGTTTTTTTTTAATACCCTATACAGATATTTACAAAAACAAATTTTTATTGTCAATTGGGCGGATATTAATCCTTACGATAAGAAAATGAATTAATTTAAAATTCATTTGCAATTTCGTCACTTTTTTCCGTATATTTTTTTTAAAAACATGTTGACTTGTATATGTAAAGTTTTTGCTAATAACAAATTATAAAATTGTTAAAAAATTTTCGAAATATATCGATTTGAATAAACACCGGTTTTAATTTAAGGCCGTTAGCAAATTTTTAAAATTTTCATTAATTTAATTATTAGTTTTATTGCTGAAATTCCCTCAAAACTTAATCGATTTTATGAAACATTTCATTAACATCATGAAGATAATTCTCGCAGTGTATCAAATAATGATAATTGAATGGGTCTGTGACATCACAGCTATCCTAAACCATTAATAATACTAATATTTGTCATTTAACCAAATAATTCTCTAACATGTATTACTAGAAAAACAAAAGACTTAAGACACAAACTTGATAAAAAAAAGATTTGTATTAAAGTTCAAGATTTTAAAGTTTACAAATTATTTTTCTAAAACAAATGAAGAATTAAAAGCAATGACTTATTAACCCACCACTGCCTTTAGATACAATTAACATTTTTGGGTATATTTTTTAGGCGCTTAGTCACAGACGTTTAATAAAAATGGAAGTTATCAAACAAGTTTTGTTTGGAAAATTTCGTTAATAAGCATTGAATAATCCCTTAAAATTTTGAATTATAAGAGTCGAATTATTTCAATCGAAAACATATATTACTAAATTTTTATTTAAATATGTACGGGTTTAAAACAAAATAGAGTAAAATTTCATACAAATTCAAAAATGAATTCTTTTAGAACTTTTATATTCATAAAAAAAGTTAGATCAAAAGTCTATTAAACGGGTTTCAATTCAGTTGAGCTAAATTTTTCTGTTGTTATCGTTTAATTAGTCATTAAGCCTAAATTTTTGGATCTAAAATTTAGTAATCCATGATTCTCAAATTTACAAATTTTGACAGTTAATTAAAACCACAATTGTTTTCAAATCATTATTTTTTTGTGTGTCTCCGCTATCAGTCTCATATTTTTTATAATCATAAAATGGCCTATATCTCGGAAACTAAGAGAGATAAAGCAAAATGAACCAACAACTCCGCACTTATTAAGTAGTCTTTATGAACAGGTAATATGTATGGATCTGTCTCCGCTGAGATCCGTAAGACACTTTTAGTAGAAATTCTATGTTAATTCAGCCTACAAATCTATTTATTTTAGCTAAAGTCTTAGTTAATTTAACTAAAACTGTCAACTCAAATTTAGTTCTTCTAAAATTTACATAGGTCACCTAAATTAAGCAGACTGTGATTCACAACTTCGCTGAAAATTCTGGTGGCTCTAATTCAGTTACTATTTTCTGTTATCGTAGCTGAATTTTCAACTATTTGTACGTGCTGTTTTTATGAGTGTACTACGTACATATTGAACCCCAATATACGTATTCGATTTAAAATTTGTATGGAATTTGACAGTCGAAAACTTGAAAAAAAAAGAAAATGCGTATTTTGGTGTTCAGTGTGAATGTAGTTTTAATTTAAAAAAATTTACAAAAAAATATTAAACTTTACCTTAAGACATAAATAATGAACACGAAATAAAGTGAAAATCTCTCTTTGAAGATAAATTATAAAACCTCAAGATTTTGGTAGGATACACTCATTTTTAATCGAAGACATTTTAATAAAATTTAACAATATAATAATCATTGTTTTTTTAGATTAATTTTTTTGTCTATTCTCGCATAAATAAACCAACAAAACGAAATTCTAATAACGACGTCCTTGTTAATTGTTCGATTCAAAAAAAACATAGTTTAAATTTTATTACAAACAGAAATAAGTGATATTAAATAATGTTAAATTTTCACTCATTTTGTGCTTAAGTTTCAATAAGCTGGACATAAACTCATTATGGGCTTACAAGGGGAGGAAGGTGGAGAAGCTTTTCGGAAAACAAATTCACTAGTGTATAAAATATGTCTGACTTTCAAGTATTCTTAATTCGTTTTAGGTAACAACAAATCTGTCTCTTTATTAAGGAGTTGGTGTTAAATTAAACAAAAAATTGAGGGGATGCCTGAGCTTTTTCCACCATTCGTAACAGTTTTTATATGACTTGTCCCGCTGAACCTTTTTCTCTATATTTCAAATAATTAAAAAATATCGCCACTCTGTGTCTACGATATAGGCAATATGGGTATCTAGAAAACTGTAACCCTGTGTACCAACAGGGTTAATGCCCCGGCATTAACAGCATTTAAAGAAATTGCTATTTTCGGCATTCGAATTTGTTTCAAACATGTTACCAACTTTTTTTTTTTTAATAAAATAAAATAAAATAAAGTTTTGAATTAAACAAAAGACTTAAGACACAAGCTCGATAAATATTTTTGTCTAATTTTAGTATAAATTTTGAGGTATTATTATTATTTTTTTTTTAGCAAGTTTTAAAGAAATGTAAAATATGTATTAAAACAAAAGACTTAAGAAACAAACTTGTCAAAAACATGCATTGAAAAAAAAAACATTAAATTGTTTACTGTTAGGTTTTCTAGAATATCTGGAAAATTTAGAAAACCTATTAAAACATAACTTGCATAATTGCAATAGCACTATGTAGGATATCTAAAGGTCGCTGCTAATCGTTAAAAAAATATATTTTTTTTAGCACTTCAATGTTTTTTTTTTTTTTACAAATTTTCGAGTACATTAAGTCTTAATATAAGACAACAACCTTTTCCGTTTATATTTACACAATTTTGCAAATAAAAAAACACATCTGATGTAGTGAAAAAGCAAACAAAAAAAAATAATACTGCAACAAACTCGTTTTTACAGTTGGTTAGCGGTTTCCATTTCATTAAATCATTAGATGCAATAACTAAAAAAGCCAGTTACTATAATGGTTATACGAGAATATACTAAACTATAAAACGCAAATACATACAAACAAAAGTACTTAAGTACAATTATGAAAAGAAAAAAAAAAATAATAATGATTGAATATAAAAAACAAAAAAACAACCTCAACCTATAGACATTGCTGGGAGGAGACATAATTATGTTTTTTTTTCTAACCAAAAAAAAAAAACTAAATAAGTGCAAATAGCACGCAGATTAAAATATGAACCGTTTGTCTATCAGTCTGTCTGTCAGCCGTTCACACTCCACTGTCAACAATATACAATTTTTCTTAACTATTTGTGTGAACTCATAACATAATTATGAATAAATATTGTATTATAAGTAGTAAAGTAAACAAAAATAAACTCAAATATTTATAAACATGTAGTATTATACTATAAATATGTATTAAATACCTCAGTTACCTATTAACCTAATTTTTATATTCAGTTTGTTATATTTATACTTTAAAATACAATAGGAAATCACCCAGTCTCAACACTATTTATATGAAGTGATCCATAAAATTGATCATTAACAAACATAAAATGTTAACTTTAATTATAAATAATTTTGCTGTTATGAATCATTTCATGAATCAGTTTTTGTTAAAAAAAAAAATTATTTAATATTTTTCCATGGATTTTTTTTTTGTTTATGGTGTTTTTTTGTTTATTTGACAGTTACCAACTACAACAAAAAAAAAACAATGCCATTGCACTTTGTTAACCCTTATATCTGTTTCATGTGATTATTTTTATTTTTTTCTTAATATATTTTTAAATCATTCATTATTGCCTTCTTCTTTTGTGAGCATGATTAAATTAAATTTTTCATTTACAATTTTTTTTTTTTTAATAAAAATTCATTAGCATGATCTTGTACTAATTTGGGTCAAGGCAAATGCATATGCATTTTGTTGCTTTTTTGTGTATAATCACAAAAAAAAAACTAAAAATATATAAAAATCTAAGGAGGTTAAATGCATTGTATACAGATGCTTGCCTTTCAAACATTATTTACTTAAATTGTTTGTAATATGAATTTTGTGTATCTCTTTGGTTGCTTTTTATACGAAATTTGTGTAAAAAAACACAAGACTTAAGGCAGAAAACTTGATGGAAATTTAATTTTAAAACTTCTCATAAAAGTCGAAGTTTAAAAATTTTACAGATTTTACATATTTTTCAGAACAAGATTTTTAAATATAAAAAATACTCGGAATTTAAAAGCTTAAGGAACAAATAAAAAAATCGAAAGACTTACGACACAAACTTTAGATAAATTATCGAAATTATTTATGTAGTATTTGGGAAATTATGAAATAAGATAAAAATTTCTACAAATTAACAAATACGCAAACTTGATTAAACCATTTGTTGACTCGAATACAAACTAAAGACTTAGGACACAAACTTGAGTAATACATTTTAATATAAACTTTATTTGAGTTAGCAGATTTTAATTTTTTTTTTTAAATATGGTGGATTTCTATAACTTTTTTAAATTGTCATATCGCAACCCTGACATCATAGTTTTTACAAGTGTATTAGTATATCTGTAAAAACTAACCACTATTTATGTGTTAAGTGAAAACTAATTAAATTTTGGCATATTTTATTCGTTTTAAGAAAATTATAAAACGTTTTTTGCTAATCTCAATTCAGATAAATATGTTTTTATGAAATATTAAAAAAAAAAGTCAAAGAAATATAAGCCCTTTTGTCACCTTTCACTGGGCCTAAATATTATAATGACATGAAAAAACAAAAGACTTAAGACACAAACTTTATAAAATTTTTCTAAAATTCAAGATTCAATCATGCTAATGCCCTGAATTGGATACATCTACAGAGCATGTGAGTTTTTTATTAGTCATACACTAAAAGAATTATCTTTATGATGTTAATAAATTCAGATAATTTCAAGTTTTCACAAAAGTTTAAATTTTATTTTATTTATTAAAAGTTGTCTCTACATCCTTAATAGGGAAATCATTATTGGCAGAGGAATTTTTTAAGAAAATTGTCGAATACATAAAAAAATTTCTGCAAAATAACAGAAGACTTAAGACAGAAACTAAAAGGGAAAACTTTTTGGTATTTACAAAATTTCAAAATCTAAATATTCTCGAATTGTAATATTTTAGACAAATAAATTAAAAAAATAAATTTTGACTCCTAAGCAACGCATAATTTTGTTTAGATCGAATACTTTATACTACAAACATTTTAAATAAACCCTCTTAAAAAGTATCAGTTATTTTATTGGAAATGTATTTAACTTTAATAAATTTAAAGTACCAGGAAAACTACACTGTAGAGTATGTTAAATATAATACAGCCAGTTAACTTTTCGGTATTTTATGTTGCAAAAATATTAATCTCTAAACTTTTTAGCACATCTTTTGTAACATCATCTTTTGTTTCATTTTATTTTTTTGTAACCCAAAAACATTGTACAGACAACAACTGTCAGATACAATATTATTACACAATTTACAATAACGATTATTACAAATCTGTTTTTTTATAACATTGTTTGTTGTTGATTTTTTTAACCACTGGAAATTTTCCATCAAAAACTAAAAGTTTTTTTTATTTTTACTTGCAACATAACAGCAACGAAAATGTAACGATATAAGGTATTTTTAAAAATTAAACAACACAATTCTCTAAAATTTTTGAAACAAAAAAAGTGTTAGAGTTCATTTAGCGTGTTATGTAAAGCTAATACAGTGTTATCACATTAAACGAATTTAAAATTTATCTAAAGCAAAAATAATTCAGAAAAATAATATTTATTTCACTCTAGAGGTATATTCTAATAAAAAAACTAATCAAGAACTCATATTCGTATATCTAGTCTCTGGTGTTCTAACAACTACTCAAATTATCTACAATGTACCGTGCTACCGCATCCGCTTTGTTAATTACCAAGATTATTATCACTAGTTATTAATTTCATTTACTTTTCATTAGAAGTTGTATATTTTAATTATTTTCTTTTGAAAATTTTTTTCACAAAAATTAATTGATTATTAAAATGCATGTTTAAATATAAAATTATTTAAAATAACAGCACGTTGTCTTAAACACATTGTAAAACACGTTTCGAAATTAAATATTTGAATATAATGAATATTCAAATAATTAATTTTACACAAAGAAACAAAGTTTTTGTTTTAAATGTAAACAAAAATCGAACACAGAGTATTCTTAGAGAATTGTCTTAACTGCAATTTATATAAAAAGTGTAGACTGCAATTTTCCTTAAATTTACTGAAAAAATGCAGTTAATTTTAAATCTAAAAGAGCATTTGACAAATGTGAAATGTATAGCTAAGAATTGGTTAACTCAATAAGGAAACTTTATAAATCCACAGCACAGAACATTTTTTATAGTTATTATAATAATAATAAGTAATATTATGTAGGTAAAGACGACAGCAAAAGTAGTCAAAAATAAATGAAATTTCACTTGAAGTAAGCACGTCTAACATTTCATTAAATTCAACTAACATTTGTCATTTGTTTTTACTGTTCAAAAAATCAATTGTTGTAAAAACTTTTAGTTGAGCCCAAAACAATAAAGGAATATAAAGATGCGGTATATATCCTCAGTGTATTGAAGCAAGGAAGAGTACTAAATTTGAGGATAAATATTGGGCAGAATCAATAATGTAGCAAAAAGATAAAAGCAAATATCAGCAAGAAACGGACGCGACAAATATAGAAGTAATTTATTATTTATATGACTGCATAGCGAAAAAGGACGACCTATGAGTTCATCTTTTAGTATAATATGTAAATAGCTTACAAAATTATGTGTACCAAAATTCAGCCACACAAGTTTATATTTGCGAAAGTTATTTTAACAAACACTTTCATTACAGTGAATGTCTACAAATTATTTTCAAACTTTCTTTTAAAATTCTTACAAATATGTGAACATTTTTAAAATAAAATACCCAGGTGAAAAAGTTCATATATGATCATAATATGGTTTCATGTATGAGGATATATGGTTCCATGTATGGGCATATATGAACATATATGTAATGTATGGAAGCATATATTGGTAAATACATTCAAAGGATAAGTTCATATATGGATATGTATGACACCATATATGATAATATATTGCATATATTGGTTCATATATGCTATATATCTCCATATATGAATTCATATATTATTCCATATATGGGCAATATGTTTTAATTTTTTATCAGATATGACCATATATGAGGACGAAATTGTTTTTATATTTAACCCCTTCTTTCTGCTGTACGAATTCCTGACAAAAATAAAAGAACATCGATTTTAAAGTTTATATAATTTATAAAGGCGATAGTAGAAATTAATTATGCGATATCTCACCTTAATCTGAAGAAATATCAGTCCCATTTTATGCGCTTAATTCTGAATCGGTCGTACCTAACCTGACCAACCATCCCGCTTTAGGCGGGATTATCCAGCTTTTCAATATAATTTTTTTTAATTTTTATAAAAACAAAATGAATTAAAAACGTTCAACATATTATAAATTTTGAAGCTTTTTGATAGCAAAATTATAATCGAAGTCTAAAATGTATTAATTTTTTGTGCCAAAACTGATTCTTTTTAATAATTCAAAGAAACTATCAATGAAGCGATTCAAACTAAGAAATTACGATTTTTTAGAATCCGTATTTCAAGTCAATAAATCTATATATAAATAAATGATGAGCATGTAGGAAAGTAATAATATATGACCATATATGAAAATTTATATATGGCATTATATATGACCATATATGTCCATATACCTCAAATTTCGGATCCCAACATATATGAACTCATATATGGGGCCATATATGACAATATATGAACATTTTCACCTGGGATAATAAAATATTTTGTAGACATTCACTCTAATGAAAGTGTTTGTTAAAATAACTTTAGCAAATATTAATTTTTTTTGTCTGAATTTTGGTACACATCATGTTGTAAGCTATTTACATATTATACTGAAACATGAGCCCATAGATCGTCCTTTTTTTCTATGCTGTCATATACATTTTACTCACATTTCGAGTTTTTTTCCATGAACAGCACTTTCTTTTTTTTCTTTTGCGCGAAATAATTGGTCAGATTTGTTTTTTTTGCGAAATGAGATGATAAATTGTGCAAAAATAGTAAAATATACTTAAAACTGTGAAAAAAAACGCTTATTTAATTGTTAATTTAGCTCACTTATTTACCAAATTTGATACCCAAATGTTCATGAAGGTCTTTTATGTATTTACCATAAAAAACTAAGATACAATACTTGATTTTTAAATTTTTATTTATAAAAAAACTGAGTTAAGACATGCAAAAATTTAATACAAATTTTCGAAAAATCAGGCCCATAAGCGAAAAAACTGAGTACGCCATTAAAATCTTGTTTTCAATTTTAGAAGTAAATTTTGTAGCGCATTGTTATTGATATATTCCTAGTTTTCAAATAAAAATTTGCGAATTTCATTGTATCTCCAATGCATATAAGTTTTTTCAACACTTTTGTAATGAAAAATGCGACATAATTATTTAGTTAATACAGTAAAACTCGCTTAAGACGAACCCTCGGTTAAGACGAACCATCGGTTAATACGAACCCTCGGTTAATACGAACTAACTTAAAAGTCCCGACGTTTTGGCAACAATTTTCATATAAAATACATCTTTTAATACGAACCCTCGGTTAATACGAACCCTCGGTTATTATTATTATGTTTAGTACACTCTTTATCCGTTTAATGGGATAGACCTAATATGAATTTCATATCCGTGAATGACTTTCTAGATATAGATGCTAATGTTTTGACGTCACATACTTTATCAGGTGAAGAAATATTGGAAATTGTTAATCCTCCCGATGTTAAAAAATTGTCAAGTGATATATTCGAACAAAATCGTGTGCCGAAGAAGCTGACAATCATATTTTGGTAATAGAAAAACTTATAACGAATGAAATCGTTAATTCAGTCATTCAAAAAAAAATAACAAATTTTTTTTTTTTTTATATGAAGAATTTTAATTGAATTTTTAATTGTGAATGCATGAAATGCTAGTTTTGTTTTTTATTTTTTATTTATGTAAAAATCTTGTTTTTGTTTTAATAAATACATATTTTTTTTCGTTAAAAAAAAACCCCGCTTAATACGAACCACGCTTAAGACGAACTAATTTTTTTGGTCCCTCAGAGTTCGTCTTAACCGGGTTTTACTGTAATGAAAAATTCGACATTATTATTTAGTTATTTTTACTGAATTTGTTAGTTGTTTTTCACTAGTTGAAAATTACTACTTTTTAGGTACACACAAAAATATATTTCTTAAATTTCGCCAAGTAAACATTTTGTTGAATAAAAACAACATAATCAATTACTTTTTTAATTGACTCAATTACTTTTTTAATTGACTCAATTAAAAAGTAATCAATATTTTAAATAATATTGATTACTTTAAATAAACAAAAATATTGATTACTTTTTAATTGAATCAATTAAAAAAGTAATTGATTATTTTTTTTTATTCAACAAATGTTTACTTGGCGCAATTTTTTTTTTCTGTGTAATTTTTTAGGGTAAATACCTTTTACGCCTTTTTAACGGCATTTACCTTTGTTTTAAACTATCATTTTCATTTTTAGTAGATTTTTTGTTTTGTAACCTTGTGTAATTTAATTATTCTAATGCTCAAAAATTTATAATTTCTATAAATTTATGCATAAAATTTATTTGCGTTGCTATTAAAAAATAAAAATTACCTAGTAACTCAGATCTGTATAATGTTTAAATAAACCAGTTCTTAAATGATACTGAATCTGGTAGATTTAGGGCATAAATTAAATAAAATAAACGTCTTGGTCGTATTTATATAAATTGAGTTGTTTTGAAAAAATGACTTGTTTAACGTTGCGTAAGATTTTCGTTTAAGAAATAATACAGAAAAATCGTACACACAATGATATTTAAAAAAAATATATAAATAAAAACAAAATTTACCGGTAAATAATTTATTTAAACTAACTACCGTTATTAACTGGTTTTTTAAACAAGATTAAGTTTTTTTTGTATGTTTCTTAACGATTCTTTTTTTTTTTTTTTTTTGGTATTATTTACTAATTTTATGTTTAAAAATGTAAATTAAAGTTTTATGGAAACTTACTTAAACAAGAATTAACAATTTGTATTAAGTTGCTACTTGGTTTTTGTTACCATTTAAAGTTTTTTTGTTCTTATTAAAATCTGGTAAAAAAAAAACGACATTTAATATTTATACTAAAAAAGCGATTTCAAAATATTTACATTCTGTAGAATTAATTAAAATTTGTTTAAACTATCAAAGTTCATAAAACTTTTCGAAGCGAATTAACTATTTAACTTGATTAAGTTGTTGGATTTCACTTTTCTTTTTAAAATTTATACCTACAATTTAGATTTTGCAATTTTGTTTTGGTTTGTTAATTTTAACTATTTTTTTTCAATGACTTGGGCACGTTTTGTTGCTGCTTTAAAACAAAAATCGAAAACTAACAATTTCCGATATTTTCACTTATTTAATTGCAAATGCAAATGCAAATACATAACAAAACAACTTTTAAGACATACAGACATACAATTTAAGTTTTTAAAAGTTAACTTGTTATTTATTTTCCAATTTAGGAAAATTGAAATAATTACACGTAACTTTTCTTATAAATTTGTCTTCAATGACAAATAATTTGAAATTAGCTGTAGGTACTTACGGCTGGCACATTTGGAGGGATTGGGCAGTGATAGAAATCTGCCAGGTTTAGTGGAGGTGGTGGTAGTAGTTCTGGCTTGACTAATGGCAGGTTCAGCATACGTTACTGCCACACAAAATGCAGCTAATACCAAGGTGATTTTCATCTAAAAAAATTAATAGAAACAAAATTTTTTATTAGTATAGAAAATTAAGAAAATTTTAAAAAAATTTTAACTTTATTAATATTTTTGTTTTTTTTTTTTTTTGAATGGATTATTAGGTCATATACAAAGAGAATTCCATGGATGAGTTTTAATGAAAATGTTTCATTAAACTAATAAAGTTTTCTTCACCATATGAAGGAAAAATTAAAATTAATTAAAAAGACTTTATTAAATAATTGAGCTCTCAAACGTGACGTATTTATAAAATATCCTTTATTATTTTATATATCTCCAATATTTCGTCATTCTTTGAATGGCATCTTCATCTTTTTGCCGCTGCCCCTCCACTCTGGTCAACACAATATTTACATATTGTTTGTTGTTGTTCATACTCCCTGAAGATGTCATTCAAAGAATGACAAAATATTGGAGATATATAAAATAATAAAGGATATTTTATAAATAAAGGGTCCGCCAAATAACTTTTTTTTTGTTTGAAAATGATATAAAAAAAACTACTGAATATTTTCTCAAATTTCTTTTTTATTTGAAAGTACAATCCTTCCGGTTAATAATGGAAAATAATTTCATTCAAATGGCTGCCTCGGCTGGCCATGCAGTATGAGCTTCATCTGAAAAGATGATTTTTTTTGGCAAAATCGGTATCGGAAAAAAAAATGTTAGATGGCGGACCCTTTACAAACGTGACCTAGAGCTCAATTATTTAATGAAGTCATTCATTTCAAAGGTCGAAAAACTTTTCATAATTTATAATTAATTAAAAATCTTTACAGTTTTTATGAAACTGTTTTTAATGAAACTTTTTCATTACTCGTAAGAAGTTTTTAATAAATAATATGAAATTTTTCATTAAATTTTATGAAAAACTGCACTTATATAATGATAAGTTGTAATGGACGAGTAATAGAGACAATTCATAAATCTAATGCAAACATTTTTTGATATCATGCAGATAATTCTCTCAATGTACATTAACGATTATTTAACAACAATTAGATTTTTTATATATTTATTTTTTGGATATTTTTTTGCTATACATTTCTTACACTAATAATTATTGTCAAAACAAGGAAAGCTTTTGTAAAATTAACAAGATTTCGTTTCTTTTACGAAAATTTTTGTTTTTTTCATTTGTTTTTACATTTTTTTTCCGTATTTTTATGCTGGGTAAGAAATCGGACTCAAAGTAAATTCTTCTAGTTCTTAATATTTTCATTTCTGAAAAAAATTTTCTACAGAAAACGCATTTGATATAGGGAACATTTACATACACTTATATTGTAAAAGGTGTTTTCTACGGAAAATCCTCAAATTTTTACGTTATATTTTTTTATAGAAAACCTGCTTAGATTTTGGAACAACAGTCAGTCGACTGTTTTCCATAGAAACTTCAAAATTTTTTGTAGAAAAATCTTTAGATTCTGATAATTTTTCTGAGAAAAATCGTTACAAAACTATAAATGTTCCCATTAAAACCTTATTATCTTTTAGTGTTTTTTATAGAAACATTTTTAGATTCTTAAAATCCTTTACAAAATCCTCAGATTCGAAAAAAAATTAAAGAAAACCCCCCAGATTCTAAAAATTTTATTAATTTTTTTAATTAAAGAAATTTAAATTTTTTTTTTTGAAATATAGACATTGTGGTATTCATATGGTATTCATAACATGATTTTACACTCTCCCAAATAATCTTCAGTAGAATTTCAAAATAATTATTTGTTTAGCTAAATGCGAAACTGATTTGCTTAGAGAAAAAAGTCCTTGCATAAAAATAAGAAAAAAAATGTTAAAATAAATGAGATTTTTTTCATTTTACGAAAGTAATCGTTGTTTCGACATCAATTTCGTACGTTTATGCTTATGACGTTTATGATTTTTAAAAGTGTTTGAATTTGGCTTTGTGTATTGAAAAAATTTATAGCAGGAAGGGTGAGAGTTTCTAAAATTATATACAATCGATTGAACTAATTTTTAGCAAAGAAATAAATTTTCGTATCTTCACATCAACATACGTAATAATCAAAAAATAAAACTTTTTTATATTTTAAAATATTTTTTGTAAAAGGGACAAAAATAATTTTTTTTAATAAATATTTAGCAACTCTAGATAATTATTTTCCACTACTTTTAAGTTACGATTGTTGTCAGGATCTTAAATTAATTTATAGTTTTTAAATTTATTATTTTACCAGTTAAAAGTCCTGGTTTGTATGAGAAACAGTGCTATTACCATATTGAGGTAATAGCACTAACTAACAACAGGTAGGGGATTACCTCAGCTCTCTTGCAAAACAAATATTAACCGACAAATTTCAATCAAGGATTTGTTAGATATACAATTTATATTGTAAGATATTAATTAACTAAATCCGTAAATTGTTTCCCCATTTATTATTTTTCAGCAAAATTTTAAAATTGCTTTGATTGAAATTTTAAATCGATTTGATTTGAAATGAAATTTGAGTACATGAAATTTACCGTTTATATATAAAATGTATATTTGATGCTATTTGTAGTTCGATTAAAGATCATAAAAATGTTTCTAAATTAATAGAAAAATTATAAAATGAAAAAAAAACACCAGCCAAGTGGAATACACTTTCTGGTCTCTGGTCTGTAGTTATTATTCAAAGTAAATAATTACAAATAAATTAAAATTTCTCTATTAGTTTTGAAAATTTGCAATGATTTTTAACCGAACTAAAAAAAAAATACCACAAACAATTTGCGATCCTAAAAATTTTACCACTATTCGATTTTTTTTTGTTTGTCGTCTTTTAGACAACGATTTTTCCTGTCGATTTTAATGACGTTTTTATCGCTTCTTCTTTAAATGCTGACAAACTCTGAAAACTGTTCTTTATGCATATATTTATATTCTGAATACTTTATATAGATCGTGACTACCCAGTTAGAAATTGCCAACCGTATCAAAGAAATGGTACTGTCAACACTGAGCCGATTGTATTTTTCTGCCTTGGTGATAACCGACAAATTCGGTTCTCTGTGTGTAGGAAGTTTAGCACTTACAACACATGGGAAAACAGTGGACTTTAGAGTGAGGAAAGTTTCTAAAAATAGAACTGTTGTGTTGTTGGAGTTGTACTTCTGAGATTATGTATGCAAGAACAAAAACACCGTGTATTGAATAAAACTAGTTTTAATCACAACAAAACTCGACCTGACGATAGATCAGTGGGCTAAAGCGCTCTGTCTAACGTGTAGTGCGAGTGCATGTGGCATTAGAAATCCGTTTATCTATACCACGGTCAGTGATTGCACAGAAAATTTCATATAGACGCAATCGAACAAATAAAAACATAACAAATATTACATTATTCAAAAAAACAGGGTCACTCAAGAAGGTTCAAATCAAATTTACAATGTAGTTATGATTTTAAGAAAATACACTCATTCTTCTCTACCACGCCTTTCACAACGAAAACTTCTAAGATTCTGAAGACTTTTTGCTATAAGAAACCTCTTTTATTTTACGGCTATTTTCATTTATACACTTTCTTACCCTCTGAGGACGTTTTCTTTAGAAAATCTTAAAATTCTGAAAATTGTTTCCAAACTTTCTCATACATAAAACTAGTTTTTATAGAAAATGTCTTATATTTAGAGAAGTTTTTTTATTAAAGAGTGCTTTTTAAGATGACTAGTAGAGCAAGGAATTTCATGCAACTATTAAATTAAAATAGGAGCTTAAAATATGCAGAAAAGAATCCAAAATATGCACTTGAAATATGCATTTAAATCGAAATATGCTAAAATAAAAACAAATAATATGCACAAGTAATCCAAAAATATGTACAACAAATTATTAAAAATATGCACGTTCAATTTTAGATTTTTAAAAATCAATTCATTATTCGAGCTTTCTGGTTTAAAAATTAAATCCAAACAAATGAAAATAAGATGCTATGTTAAAAGTTACAAATAGTTTCTCTTGTTTATTCTTAATAAAAACTGAATTATAAATTTTACAAAATATGCAATTACATTGAAAGTGTGCAAAATATACTACAAAAACTGCCAAAATATGAGCTTAAAATATGCACTTATTGCAAAATATGCAAAAAGATGCACATTTTGTTTTAAAATCTTTGAATCGGAAGAGTAATTGGTCAAAATTGATTTTGGGCTACTGACTACAAACATGCATTTGCATGAAATTCCTTGCCCTAATGATTAGTTAATAAATTTTGAAAATAAAACCAACCATTTTCAGGACTCTCAGGTCTTTAAGATAAACAAAACTTTTTAAGTTAGAAAGTGTTTTGCAACCTTCAGATAATGACAATCGTAATTAATTTTTAATTAATTACTGTAGAATATTACTTTAGTTAGTCTCTTTACAGGAATAAGAAGAAGAAAACATTTTTATTGAAAAATTTCTAAAGATTTTTTGCTATAGATTTATTTTTTTGGTTAGAAACCTCCTTGCATTGTGTTTGCAGTATATTTGCAATATGCAAACAAAAGACTTAAGACACAAACTATTAAGCTTAACAAACTAATGTGTGAAAACAAAAGACTTCGGAAACAAACTTTTAAGCTGAAGTAAAAAGATAATAAAAATAACAGACTTAGGAAACAAACTTTTTAATTTATTAATCAAATTTTTGTAAATAGGCCCACATTTTTGATTGTTTTTTTTATAAATTATCATAAAAAAATCATTAACACAAATTAACCTTATTAAAAGCTAATTTGAATTTGTTTTTTTTTTTTTTATAACACCTTAAGGTTTACAACCCTATTTAAAAAAAAAATTGTTTTGATGATAACTGTATGTCTGTCCGTTGGTGTGCGTTTTTTTTTTTTTTTTTTTGTAGACAAATAAAGCATTTAATCAAATCATTATAATGATTTGATTATACACAAAAGGGTGTTAATATAATAAAACAAAAATAACAGCCAAATACCAACGTCAGCAACCTTATCATATGTATTTTATGATTAACAACATATTGTTATCTACATTATTTAAGGTTATTGATGTGTATATTTTTTAAAGGTGATGATGTTATTGCTGCTGATGATGACGAGTTGATATGATAAACATCAGTAACAAACAAAATTAAACATGCATATTAAAAATGCAAGATGCGTGTTAAATAGCGTATACGCATTGAAATCTTTGCTATACCACAATACAAAATTTTATATTTTAATCATATTTAAAAAAAAAAAACAAAAAAAAAACTACTACTAAATAGCATTTGTAGTGGTTTTTGTGTCAAGGATGTTTTTATAACCGGTTAAATTGTATTTACAATATTGGCAACACACCGCCATCCATACACCATATGAGAAGAAGCTCTGGCGCTTGTTTGATTATTGAATTATTGAAGCATATTACATTAATTCTGATTCAAACAAAACGGCCAGTAAAGACCCAGCCGAAATCAGCCAAGCAAATAGCCAACCATAAATAAAACAAATGCCGCCTCGTCGTTATATATGAAATCACGTATATTTAGTGTTATACCAATGAGAAGAATTTTAATTTTACATGGCAGACAAATTGACAGACTATGACACCTTAGTGACCTCTAAAATAATATTGAAAACGAAACAAAAATTTAAATATGCACTATCTTTTTTATTTCTTATAAATTTAAAGAAAATGTTAATTCATTAATTACACTACTAAACAAATTGCACTTTTTTCCAGAAACACTCTTTTTGAACATATTTTTTAATAGACTTAGTTACGTTGAATACAAATCTGTCAAATTTTATGTTTTCTCTTTTGCAATGTCGCGGTTTTTATATATTTATATAATTCACCCCATTTCGCTTAATGTTTGGAAATTTTAACTCAAAATCATAAACTTTTTTTAAGAATATAAATCTACACAAAGTTTTCATTCATATGAGTATAATTATGTCTGTGCTTGTTTCAGAATATCTTACCGGTATTGCAATTAAGTTGAAAAATTCGCTTGCTTAGTTTTATTCTTACAAATTGTATGTATGCTAATAAAATATACATTTGTACCACTAGTGTAAACTAAATATTCGACTGAAGCCATTTTTGTATTAAAGTTTCAAATCCTTTAGAATATCGTGTATTTAAATAAGAAGAAAATTGATATAAAAAAAAATGGAGTAGGTACATTAGAGTGGCCCACGCTTGTATGGAAAAGTAAAAGTATACTCCAATACTTTCTCCACAAGCCTGATTTTGTTTCTTTTACTTAAATATATGTGTATACCAAAAATTGGCTCAATGGGACAATATTTAGAGGTCGCGATGAATGGCGACTTTTATGTTTCACATCTTTTATTACATGCATTTACTACTGGCTTATCATTATTGTACTTGTTTATGTATTGGAGATACATTTTCATACTTTTCTTTGATCTTTACTAGATTTACATTCGTTAAAATTCAAATATATTGATCCCTTTATATAATTATTTAACTTATTTTGAATTTAGAATTACAAGAAACGAGTTTATGTTAGCAAATTTCAGAATTTCTTATTTTTCTTTCATGCACTTACTTTCCTTGTATCAAAAATACTGTATTAATAAGGGGTATCACCTGATTGTTGTTTCAAAAGTAATTTCAGAATTTCTTATTTTCTTTCATGCACTTAGAACATGCTAACGCTTGTTTGGGTGTCTGTACCGATTGGTCAATAAAAAACCAAATTCGAGGCCTATGCTTTGACACTACCGCCTCCTATACTGGTTTAAAGCTAGTGTACTTTAATTGAAAAAGGATTATACAAAGACCTAATATGGATTGCTTGTCGCCATCATATGTTTGAGGTCATGCTTTCTAATGTTTTTAAAGAGTATTTTGGCCCAAGCGGAAGACCCGAAGTGCAACTATTTAAAAGATTTAAAAATCAATGGCCAAATATTGATAAAGAAAGCTTCAAAGTTGCAGATGATACTCTATTCCATACAAGTGACTTGCTTCAACTCCAACAGCAAATGTATGAATATTATACCGATGCCATCAAAAGTCAACAGCCAAGGGACGATTATCGTGAACTCCTTACGCTTTATCTAAATTTTCTTGCTGGTGGAAATAAAGCAGGAACAATGAAAGTTAAATTTTATGCACCAGGCGCGTGCCATCTTGCTCGTTGGATGACGAAGGCGATCTATTGCATTAAAATATGTATGTTTCAAAATCAATTTGATCTCACAGACGAGAAAAAAAAAACAGTTACCGAAATAAGTTTGTTTGTAAGTCTTATATATGGCCGATACTGGAATGAAGCTCCTTTAGCAATAAATGCTGCTCTTAATGACCAAAACCTCCTTAAACAACTCGAAAAATATCCAAATGAAAAAATTGTTAAAGCTGCTGTAAAAGCATTTCATCGGCATTTATGGTACATTTCTGAATATTTAATGGGGTTTGCCTTTTTCGATTCCAGAGTTACATATGAAACTAAAAAACAATGGTGAAAAATCTCCAGCTACCACCAAAAGCTAAAGCCTTCAAGAGACTGGACGGAAAAGTATTTAACCATAGAAATCCCCTTAAGTCCTATGTTACCCAACGGTCAACAATGTTTTTAATTTACTATACGATGATGGACAAGAAAAGGCACAGTCATTTCTTTCAAAGGATCCTACAGAGTGGAAAGACGACGCCATTTTTATTTCGATGAAAGAAAATGCTAGACTTTTAAAAGTTGTAAATGACTGTGCAGAACGAGGTGTTGCTTTGGTGACCCGATTTAAGCTCAATTACGAAAAATGAGGAGCAAAAGCAATATTATGCTAATTTGTACTTAATATACAGTTTTATTAGTTCTTTATTTATTTGTTTTATTAAATACTTTTATTATTAAATAAACAATGAATATCACTACAAAAAATCATTGCATGTTATATTTCTATCTAACCCCGAAAAATCATTAAACTATCGCAACCTCTAAATATTGACCGATTGTGCTCAAAATTGGACTGAACATTTTTAAGCACTATTCGAATAGGATCAGCGTTGTGGAGCGCGAATAATCGATGCTTTTGAATTTTGGGCCACCCTAATGTACATATGTATGTATGTATAAAAACCGCTATATTTTAAAAATTGTAAATGAGAAAAAAAAAACTGTGCCAGTTATGGATTAAGCCTACATTAGTCTATTAAAAAAGATGTGCTTTAAAATCAGCTTTTATTTGCCGTTGAGTAGTGTTATCAAACATATTCGATTCAAATTAAAATGTTTAACATAAAATCTTCTAATTTATCACCATTATTGGGTTTAAATAAACATGTTGAAATAATTTTTAATCAATTTATGACAAATTATGCATTCAACAAATGTGTTTTATGTATGCTACCAATTTTGAAAAGGTATACTTAAGTTTAATAAAAAAATAAATTTTATTCATTTTTGTTTTAAATTTTACAAATTAGGGGAGAAACCTGTCAGTCTTTATGTCTATCAGTCTTTCTTATTACTTTTAACACAGTTTTTTTGTTTATAAATTCCACAGTATTTAAGTTTTTTATTTTTTTTTTTATTATTTGATTTTTAAAGTGTAGGCTTTTTTGATGTATTCAATTGATGGTTTAATTGTATTAATCACTTTTGAATAGACAACAAAAAAATATTTCTAGAAAATTGTTTTATTATTTAATGTTTATTTTAATTGACAGTGACATTGCGTTCAGTTTCATTGGCAAAAAAACAAAAATATAAATTATAAAACAAAAATGGAAAATATTTCATATTCATGTTGCTGTGAAAAAAAATTATAATTGAAATTATAATTTTTAATATCAAATTAAAAAAAAATAATCAAAAATTTTTAACAAAATATGTACGAACAATCAATAAAAAAAAAAACCCTACACGAAGAGAACTTCTGGGACGAGTTTTAATGAAATTTGTTCACTAAACTAATGAAGTTTTTTTCAGAGTGTGAATGAAAAATTTTTTTAACTTTGCGGAAAAGCTTCATAATTTTAATGAAACTATTTTTAATGAAACTGTTTCATTAGTCGTATGAAATATTTAATAAACTATATGAAATATTTCTTTAAATTTTATAAAAAACTGCATTAATTTAATAAAAAGTTTCAATGGAAGAATTCCAGTTACACTTCGAAGGTCTAATGTAAAAATTCATTGATATCTTGTAGATAATTCTCTCAGTTTATTAAAAATATATTTTTATAACAGTGTCTAGTTGGTAGCGTGCTAGCTTATCAGTGCGGTGGTCGTGGGTTCGATTCCCACCAGAGGCACTGGTCTGTTTTCGCTACAACGCGCCGAAGGCCATAGTACTAATGCTCGCTTAGGGCAATAGTATATAATTTGTAATTATATGAATATTAATTAATAAAAAAAAAATATTTGTATAACTTCTGGAAAACCAGGAAATTTATGGTTTTACTTTTTTACCTCAAATATTTAAAATCTGAAAGTACCCAGGTAAAAATTCCAGTGACACTTCGAATGTCTAATGCAAAAATTCATTCATATCTTGAAGATAATTCTCTCAGTTTATTAAAAATATATTTTTATAACTTCTTGAAAACAGGGAAATTCATGGTTTTACTTTTTTACCTCAAATTTTGAAAATCTGAAAGTACCCAGGCAGAAATTAGAGACGGTACAAAACAACAAAGCGCTGTTAAAGCGTTGGCTTTCGATGGTTCAAAAATAAAAGCATTTTCAGAGCTTTAGTTGCCAATGGTATGGAATAAAACCATTACAAACCCATTATTTTGGACTGCTTTTTGAACGTTCGCAAAAAGGACTTTGGGAGTACTTTTCTTACAGAATTTACATTGGTTTATGAAATAAAAGTACTTTAAAAAACATAATGTTTGTAAAAAGTACTTCAGCAGTATTTTTTTTTACAAAATATAGTTTTGAATATTTAAAAAACACTGTCAAAACATTGGTTAAAAGCATTTGCAAAGTGTTTGAAAAAAGTTTTTTCCCGGCCTTTTGCTTTTTTTTGTGCAAAATTGTCTTCGTTAACAACAAAGGGTGTAAAACATTAGTTTGGGGGAGCTTTGAAATATATGTTTTTTTATGAAGTTCAAAAAATCTGTATTTCAATTAATTTTATTTAAATTCCTAAATTAAAAACTTAAATTTTTGAATAAAACTTTTAAATAGATTGTTAATTAAAAATCTCGTTTTAAATTTTTTTCTTCTAAATTTCAAATGTAAATTATCAATTTCAACGGAGATTTTTTCAATATAACTTTAAATGTTTAATTTCTTTAGTTATTTAACAATTTCAATTTGTATGGATTATTTTCAATCATATTAATAAACAAATACGTTGTATTTGCAAAATTAAGATTTTAAAAGTTAAAAGTTTGTTAATACAATTAATTAGTTTGTCAAAATGACAACATTTTTAAAAGAAAATGAGAAACAAAAGAAACATTAAACCTGTGTAAAATTTAGATTCATTCTAATCCATGATAAAATATTTTTTAAAAAACTATTCTCACAAATGTATTTAAAACTATGGCGAATGACTTTAAATTTTATTTTTCTAACGTTTTGAAAACGGTATAAAATACATCCTTGCAACGGAAAATCGTTGTTATCATTTAGGTCGTTTTCACAATGCCCTAAATTTATAAACATTTTTGTTCGTTCTTCTTGCTATACGAACGTTTTTTCACGGTTAAAAAAGCATTTTAAATTTTGTTTCCGCAACGTTTTGAGAACGGTATAAAATACCACAGAAAAACATGGTTATCATTTAGGTAGTTTTCAAAACGCTTTAAACCTGTGAATTGGAACGTTCTGAGAACACTGTACCACCTTTTGAAGTGCTTTTAAAACGCTTTCACGGTCGTATTTTTTCTACCTGGGTACACTAAGGATATTATGTTGGTAAAGATGACAGCAATTGCTGTCAAAAACAAATGAAATTTTAGTTGAAGAAAAATGACTAACATTTCATTAAATGCAACTAACATTTGTCATTTGTTTTTAATGTTCCCAAAATTACTAACAGTTGTAGTAAAAATTAACCACTTATGTTAGTAAAAAAATAAATATTTACTTTATTATTTTTTGAAATAACAAAAAACAACTGTAAAAAAATAATAGTAAAATCATAAAACAGTCATTTAATGTGGTTTGTTTTTTAAATGAACTACAATGTTAGTAAAAAATTAAATTTGTTCTACAAATGACTGACATTTACGTTAAAAATAAATAAACTTTATTACAATCCAAAAAACTACACATTTTTGAACTTTTTATATAACGAATGCTTGACATGGATACATTTAATGATGTTAAGCGGTGTAGTTACTCAAAATGGAATCTTATATAGTGCCGACGGAATCCTTGCATTTCTGAATGTGTGAATTTATTCACTTTTGATATAAAGAATGCTTGACATGGATACATTTAATGATGTTAAGCGGTTGTAGAAACCAAAGACTTAGAAACAAACTTTTAATTAATGTTAGTCCATTTTTTGTTATAGAAGACATTTTTTAAAGTTTTCCACATTCTAAGACGTTGTTATTGAAACCCACTACGCGCTTTTTCGTTAAAAAAAAAACTCGGATATTAAAAATTTGTTCCTTAAAACGTTTTACAATAGAATATCTCTCAGTCCATAGAAAGATTTCGCTTTAAAATAAAACAATTTTTTGATTTTTTTTTTTAATAGAAATTTATAGTGTCCGACCGAACAGTTCGGCCAGAAAATGCATTTGGTCTGTATTCGGTATTTTAAAGCATTATGGACAAATTTGGCGGATGGAAAAAAGTTAATTGGGCTGATTAGATGCTATTTTGAGTGTCAAATTTGAAGAAAAGTCTGTAGTTAAGCAACAAATTCACAGTTCGGCCTCAGAAAGTTCGGCCAAATTGACTTTATAGCTAAACTACGGCTTTTCTCTTAAATTTTATACACAAAATTGAATTAAATCGGCTCAACAAACATGTTTCCAGTACCAAAATTTGTCATCATTGCCTCTAGATATCAAAAAACCGACAAAATATAGTTTTTAGGCGAACTGTTCGGTAGGACACTAGAAATTTACATATTCTGAGATAACTTTTTTTTTTTGTTCATTTTCTATTCAAAGTTTTTTAAATTTCTAGTACTTTATCTTATTAGAAACCTTCAGGAAATCTATTTTCATTTGTTCTGAATATAGAAATAATTAGAACCTAAGGACTTAGGACTTCTCCCTATAAAAAGTGAGATATTTTTATTCTTCTTTAGATTCATCGATTTCTGTTTTATAGAAAATTACAATTACTTTTTTCTTATATTTCTTAGAAACCACTTCCGGATCCGAAACTTTTTTGGAGAAAAAATCCTTTAATTCGGATACTACTATTTATAAATCTCTTTATATTTAATAATTTTAAGTTTGTGAGATTCTGAATACATTTTTCTTTAGTATATCCTTAGGCTACAAAAAAAATTAAATTTTATGGTTTTGAAAACTATTTTCTTTCAAAATTTCTTTAGATTCGAAAAAAATTTATATATATATATATTTGACGGATTTTTTAAAAAGTTTATCGATTTTTTTTAATTTCAGCATCATTTTTAAATTTATCTGATTTTGTAATTTTTGGCGATTTTTTTTTTATTAATTTTGTGGGTTTTTTTTAAATTTTGTATTTTTTTCAATTTTTTGTCTTTAATGTGGATATTTTGTGTGCACCAAATTAATTTTCAATTAAACATTTAAACATAGATATAATTAAACTTTTAATTAAAAGTGAGTTAGAAATTAAACAGAACTTCAATTGAAGTTTTGTTTGCAATAATTTTTCAGTGAAGAAAATTGGGTGACAAAAATAACTATTAAAAGAACAGAGATTACGTTAATAAAAAAATAATAAAAAACGCTTCGGCAGAAAATGTATAGTCATCAAAAAATATAAATATGAAGAAAAACTGTTAAAATTAGCAAATTTTGTTTTGATTTGCTAAATACTAGTAAGATAAGAACATAAATAAAAATAATACTGCTAAAATTTACAAAATTTTGGTTATATTCGACGTAAATTTTAGTTAATGAAAAATACCAATTTATTTTGCCAAAATCAGAAAAAGCTTTTGCTATATAATTGTAAATTCATTAAAATATTAAATTTAGTTGAATGTAAATTTTATTAAAATCAACAGAAAAACTTTCAAACAAGTTAGGGACTGCTGTTTTCAGAAGTTCAGATTTTTATTCGCAAAAAAGTATCAAACAATAAAACATAACAACTATTACAGTTTTACCAGAATCACTTAATATGGTTAATTACCAGAAACTGCAGCTTGATTCAATTGAAAATTAATAATGTAGTCATGATTTTTAGATCAATGGAGATAATCTTTTACTTCGAGCTCATATATTTATTAGTTCTTATGTAGTGAGTAAACTAATTTATATGAATGTTTGATGTTTGGCATGGGATTGTTACCTCTTTCAAAACGTGTTCTGATGATGGAAAACTGGAAAATCAACACATTCCTGAAAGGGTCAAATAATTAATTTGAAAACAAAAAAACTCTATAGATTATTTGTTAGGACAATATCCTAATAAAGAAATATAGAGTATGGCCTCGAACTGAATAATTTTCATTTTCATTGCACAATTAAAGGTCGAAAAAAACATAATTTTTATTTTAAATAAAAATTATATATAACTGTATTTTTAGAAATATTTAAAAAAAAAATTTGAAAATTTTAATATCTACTAATATTTAGCAAATTTTTAGCTAATTTTAGCACATTAATTTATTACAATCAACTAACTAAAATTTACCTCAAATATAACAAAATTGTTGTAGTATCAACAAATTTATATTTGCTATTCTTATCTTACTAATATTTAGTAAAAAAAATTCTTTATTTTACCAACATAATTTTGGACTAATTTTTAGTAGTCTTTTTACTAATGTTTTCTATGCAGATAGTTCTTTCTTGTCAAGTAACCATAGACAATTGTATTGATTGAAATTTTTGGTAAAATATTAAAAAGTTGTTAATATTTACAGAGTTTTAGTTAAAAAAGTAAAGGTTTTTGCTAATTTTTACAAAAGATTAAGCTAATTTATTACTTTATTTTAATCAATTTTAGGATAAAAAATTTGTCTTTATACTTGAGTAAAATTTGGAATACAATTTTAAGATAATAAAAAAACTTTTCAAAAGAAAAATCAAAAATTAAAGAATACAGTACTTTTTGTCAGTTATTTCATTAAATAATCGTTGAAAAGGTTGTTATAAATTTCATCTTTGTAAAATAACTGCACTCATCGTTAAAAATAGCTTTTACTGTGCACGACATGTAAGAATTATAACATGTTTCTGAGTGTAAGAACTTTTTGATACAAAAATGCACATATTTGAAAAAATTACAATTTGTATTTTAAAATTAGGAAGTTATTTTTTAATACAAACTGAAATTTTGGTAGTCTTTTGGTTAAAAAAAGTTATTTCCAAAATATTTTTTCAAAACACAATTAAAAAGTTTATAAATTAATAAACTGAAGTTTCGTTGATTTTAATCATTTTTCATTAATTCTGTTTTGATAGCAAAAAGTTAGAACTTTTTCTGAAAGAAATTTTCAAATTTGTATAATTCTAAAGAATTTCCAATCACCGATTATGACCGGTTTGTTATTTTACAGAATTAGCAGCCAAGTCATTGATTGAATAATATTTATTAAGAATTACCAATTACATCATGTTATGGCCACTTTCGATTTACACTATTATTTTCAAAATTCAATTTTTTACACATTCATAATTTTAGATTAAATCCAATATTTTTTGGCATATATTATAGTCTTTTTCTTAAAGTCTTTTTAAAATTTTCACAATATATATTTAAAAAAAAAATTTCAGAGTTATTAAAGTCTATGTCATATTTAACTTCATCATTATTAGCATATAAATATCGATGTTGCACAATAATCATGATTGACACATTTTTTTTTCTATTTAAAATTGCCAAGAATCGTTTTTTTTAGTCGCAAATACATTATGACATAGACAAAACACCACAAAAACCAATAGAAAAAAATCACAAACACAAGCACACAGCATCGGAAATTCAAAAGACTTAGGCAACAAACTTGTTTGCTGTTTTAACAAATTTTCATAAATGTAGTTTTTTTTTTAATTTTTTTATATTTTTACAAATGTCTTTTTTCTAAACACTTTTTTAAGAAAATTTCAACACAATTTTTCAGTCTTTTAAACAGTTTTTAAATAAATTCAATTTTCTTATTTCATTTTTATAATTATTTTGTTGTTGTTGTATTGCATTGTAAATCAAGGTAATCCATAATAATCCATTGTTTTTGATGATTGTCTGAATAATAATCCACTTTTTTTTATAGAGTTTTAGTTGTTATCCTTTGATAGGGTTGTTAACTCCTGTTTCTTCTTACCTTGGATTTTAATTAACGCTTTAACACTTTGGGGAGTTTTTTTCGAATTTGTTTTTTCTTGTTTAAAAACGAGCAGGTTTGGATACAACCAAACGCTGAAACTGGTGAACGAAAACAAAAATCAATTGCGAGGCGCAAAGTATTTTATAGCCATTTATAATGTTACACATACTAAGGCATTAAAATTTAAACACACACTTGTCTAAAACAAGTTAAGAGCATGAACATGATGTTCATTCATATAACGATAATGATAATGATGATGATGAAGTTTATTTGTTTGTATGCTAGAAGATGGTTGAATTCGAAAACGAAAATGAAAAAAACCCACTACAATAATATCATCTTCTTTTGCTGAATGTTGTCGTTTTTTTTTTGTATTGTCTTTGTATGGGTTATTATAAAATTATTTGCATGTATATGTTTGTGGATATTTATTCTTATAATATAATCGTTTATATCATTAGCATGATCTTAGTTTAAGATCAATATTAATAATAATGATTTCTTAAAAAAAAAAAAACTTCTAAATAATTATTATGTTCTCTAACATCTTAAACAATTAAAAATTACAAAATAAAATGGCAATAATTGTGATAATAGTTTAAAGAATATTCTTTAAAACTATTATTAATTCATAATTTAAAGATGTGAAAAAACATTTTAATGAATATATGAATATTCATTTTAAATTTATCTTAATATTAAATTGTCATAAAATGAATATTCAATTTGTTTATTTGTTTTATCACTTTTTTTAATATTGTTTTTTTAATATTTTTAACTATGGGCCAGATTATTAAATTTTAGCATAACAAAAAGTTTTTAGTATACTTTACTAATTTAGTTATTTAATTCTAAGTGCAGTTTAGTACAATCGGAGAGTAAAATAAAAATTTTAATTTTATTTAAATTTATGTTTAATGACTGACTCAACAATCTTTAGAAAAAATGTTTTCAGAAATTGGGGGTTTACTGTTGAAAACAAGTTTCTACCGTCATCTGAAGATTTTTCTAAATCAATAAAGCTTTAAACGGTTGCCCTGTTGACCGATATTCTCCGAATCTTACGGTGTTTTCTGTAGAAATCTAGAGGTTTTACTGTATGAAAAATTCAACTGAAACTAACGGAGTAGCTAAAATAACGACGGAATCTGAAGATTTTGCTCTAGAAAATTTTCTTGTAAAAACTGAAGTGTTTTTAATAGAAAAAATGTCCTCATCATAGTATGGGGTTTCTATAGAACAATGTCATCAAGTATTTTCTATTAGAAAAAGTCTGACATTTTGATACACAGAAAACAGACTCGGTAGTAGCAACCGTATTTGTAGTCAATCGAATGGTTCGGCTGTAACTACTCAGCAAAACTTTGGTAATGGGTGTGATAAAGTAATGCATTACCTTGTAATGTGTACTCCTTACCTGTATCATTATTTTCCAACAAGAAGTAATGAGTTACCGATAATTGAACACTCATGGATTACCTTGTAATGAGACCTCATTACCTTTTACATTACTTCAAAACATAAAATAATGACTTACCGATCATCAATTACATAATGCATGAATTATAAACGTAAAGTAATTATTAATATATATTTTTGAAAATCTATTTATAGACACATTACTTTATGATGTTTAGTAAGCATAATGGTATGGTGTATATTTTTGATATCACGAACGAAAACACGAAGCACAACTCATCTACATTTTAAGCAATAAAATATTGTATGTATCGATAGCTCAGTTGGTAGAGTTCTCGCCTAACTAATTGTTAAATACCAGAGACCCCAAGTTCGAATCCCAGCATGACCCAGTTATTTATTTAATAAAAAAAAAAAGTTATTTATTTAATTAAAAAAAAATATCTGTAAAAAAAGTTTTATGCATTTTTTTATGAAAATCTATTCATAGACACATTACTTTTTCCCGCCATGTAACCATATAAGTAACCAGTTACTTTACCCACTACAAGGTAATGAGTTACTTTGAGGCTCATTACCTGTAAAATTCATCAGGGAAGTCACGTGTAAAGTAATGCATGAAGCCCTATGGCGATAAATTACTTTACCCATGATTTGGTAATGTGTATTTTTGCTGGGTATCTAATTATTTGGTAGTTATCGCCGAATTTCTGTTGAGGCAATCGAAATCTTATTGTCGTGCAAGAGTTTTTATTGCTTCAACTGTTATCACAAACGAAAAATTCGACTGCAACAAATCGATTGGCAACAAATAGAAAATTCATCAAAATTTGATGACTTTTCTAAGATCCTCAGGAAATTTGCCTGCAGGGAAACTTAGATCCTGAAGACTGCTTTTCTTGAAAAACACTCAGGTTGTATGGACTTTTCTTTAATAGAAACACATACATGTTCTAAAGACTTTTGCGTACAGTAAAAAACTTAGATTCCTTGATATATGTATACACAAAGACAAATAAAGTGCCAACCGAATAGAAAAATATATTTTGGTTGATTTATGAATATTTTGGGTGTTGCAACAAAAATTCAGTTGTTGTAACCAATTTTTGCAAATTGGCAAAAAAAAACAAATTTAGTGTGTATAGAAAACCCTTAGGTTCTGGAGATTTTTTTTTTATATAGAAAAAGCATTTAGAATCTGTGGGGTGGTGACATTTTCCTATAGAAAATTATATATATTTTGAAGACATTTAACATCACCATATAAAAGATATGCTTCTATATGATACCATATGTATAAAACACTTAAATAAGGACCGTTCTCATATAATATGGTTTAACAGTATTTCTGATTCAAGCAGATAATTATTAGGTTAAGTACCCAAAATTTCGGACAATTTTTGGTACATATTATCTATTTGGGTCACATTTTATTAGGATATGCCAAATCAGTGAAAATCGGTAAAATTTTACAAACTTTTTATAGAAACAATAAGAAATTTCTAACCCCATAGTTTATTCGCTTGTTTATAGTCAAAAAATAATCAAAAGACTTAAGCAACAAACTTATTTTTTTTATTGGTAAGCGTAGTTGGTAGTTGGCGAAGTACGTGCAATAACTTTTATGTTTTTTTTTTTGTCGCTGCATTTGAAACCCTTAAAGTGTCTACATACGTACATGTATAATGTTTGTTAATGATTCTTGTGTCATTCTTTTTTTTATACTACTTGTATTTTTTTTTTTTTTATAATAAATGAACTCTTGCAAGCAAAGTTGATTTTTATATTGTATGACAAAAACAAAGTGGCAATATTTGCATACAATTCACATGCATTTTATATACCCAACAATATAAAGATGTCAGAGCCAAAGAAGTACGTCATCATCATCTTTACTATCGTCATTATCTTAATCATCATGAAATTGTAATGCAACCCATGTTTTATTGTTGTTTATACAAACATACATTCATTCTACTTACAAGGGAGGCATCCCTACGCGAACCACCGAACCCCCAATAAAGTTAAGATATGTGATTATGGAGACAAAAGTAAGAAATATTCGTTAAGAAACATACAGGCCCAATCGAATTATTTAACACACAGAACAGATTCGTTGTGTAAACCGAATTTGCCGACAACCGAATTTTTGGTAGTCACGTGTACTATTACATTATTCATTGTACACTAGTACAACGTATGAAAGTTGGTGTAAACGAACCACTTTGGTACCCCCCCCATCGAATTCGGTTTATCAGACCGAATTTTTGTTTTATTAAATCAGAACACTGTTTCAATTATTTTTTTTTTATTAATTAATAGAATAAGAACAAAATAGAAAGATAAAACAAAAAAAAAAAGAAATATAATAAGTATTTAAGTTATAAACATAAAATAATTATGGAATAACCAGAAAACTCCTAAGATTCTGAAAATTATTTCCACTAAAAAAAACTTCGTATTCAAAGAATTTTTAATAGAAAATAAAAGTCAAGCTAGAATAGCTTTTTCCTACATATGATGGCATATTATTACGGAAAAACCATAAAATATAAAACATTTTTCTTATCTTCTGATTTTAAGGACTGAGTGTTCTTCAATAGCACAAATTCTCAGAATTTTATGTACTGAAAACAAAGTGCTGTGTAAAAAAAATATTCAGAATCTGAGGAGCAAGACCTTATAATCTAAATCTAATGGGTTACTTAAAATCTAAAAATTTCTTTTATATGAGCAAATACCTCAAAATTTTATATTTTTTACAAAAAGAATCCATGAAATTCTCAATTTTTTAAATCCTTTTTTGATAGTCGCTCGGTGTACTGTAAAGATAAAAAAATTAATTTAGAATGTGTAAGAGAATACGGTTTCTGAAATTACAAACCTTAAGTTTATTGCACCACCGAAAATTATGTTAATGTTATAATTATTTTATTTTAATGTTATAATTATTTTATTTTTAGATTCAGTTTGTTTTTAAATGTCTTTCTTTTAATTATGTTGGACAATCTAAACCATTGCAGGCAAATGTCTTTCGGTTATGTGTATGTTTCATTGCCTATGGTAACCAAAATCATAAGAATGAATTCATTTGTTTTTTTAAATTTAGGTACTACAGCCGAACATCTTTCCTACACCCAGAAAAAGTATTGGTGGGAATTCGGTAGAAACCATTAAAAATTTTTTGATAGGATGTTATTTTATTCGGAACTACCAATAATCGATTAATAAAGCAAAAATAATGTACTAGCAATTAAAAAGATCCAGTTACGAGTATTTCTAATCGACTTTGTATATAAAATTCGGTTAGTAATTGTGTACGGTAGAAGCAACCATTTATTTTGTGATAACTAAGAGAATCGGTATCAGCTATCAAATTTTTAAAAAAATTGTCGATAATCAAAAGTGGTTACTGCAAATACGGTATTCGCAATTAAATATGCTACTAAATTAGAGGTTCAATATTACCAATCAAATTGTGGATTTCATTGTTTATAGAAGAAACTATCGATTGGTATTGGTAAACGAATTTGAGACGGTGTTTGTTTTCCTAGCAAAATATTTAAATTCAAATTTAACACTCAACATTTATAAGTATTTGTGGTGCAGTGGGTAGAGATTTTGACTTGTACTCCAAACTTCCGAGTTCAAATCTCGGAAAAGACAAACACAAAAAGTTTTTTTTTTTTTTTTAATTAAAATAAAATATTTAAATGTTTAAATAGGAAATAAGATAAGGAGAATTAAAAGTGACTGCAAATACGGTATTCGCAATGAAATATGCCACTAAATTAGAGGTTCAGTAGTAATAATCGAATTGTGGATTGCGTTGTTTATATAAGCAACTAATGATTGGTATTGGTAAACGAATTTGAGACAATGTGTGTTTAATTAGCAAAATATATAAATCAAATAAAAATAAAAGGTCAAAAAACATTTACATACTTTTATATAAAATATATAAATTCAAATTTACCACTCAATATTGTGGTGTAGAGGGAAGAGATTTTGCATGTACTCGAAACTTCCAAGTTCAAATCTCGGAAAAGACAAACACAAAAAGTTTGTTTTTAAATTAAAATAAAATATTCAAATCCTTAAATAGCTAATAAGGCAATGAGAATTTAAAGTGATTGTGGTGCAATCAGTAGGACAGAGGACTATTAATCTAAAGGCCATTGTTCAAAAAAAAAAAAAAAAACAAAAAGTTTTTTAATTTCAATAAAATTTTGGGGGAACGTAATAATATTTATTTGGACGACTAAAAATATAATATAACATTACGATAGTTGTCGTAACCGCCAAAATTCGATTGGCAGCAAATTCGGTGGACACAACTGAGACTGTTGTACAATATATCTGGGTGTACAATATTTTTTCAAACGGTCCATGCAACTATTACTTGGTGAAATAAATTTAGTTAGGCACTAGTTAAAAAAACATATTTAAATATTGGTTAGCGCAACTGACATGTAATTCATGTTGCTAATTTATGGAGGAAAATTTAAAATGTTTAGGTTTTTAGGTAGTTTTCACTACCAAATGAAATTAAGAAATATTGTTTAACCTTCTTATAGTAAAGTTTAAAATTTTTAGTTATTAAATCCAATATTTTGGAGTTACAACTGTTTTTGTGTAATTATAATAAAAATTTTGTTATAGAAGTGACAAAGTGTGTGTAGAGGGTAAAAATTGGTTTGAAGTTTGTTCAAAACTGCTTTTGTTTGAAACCTTTTTAATTATTTTTGGACTCCAAAATATCTCTCATTTGATGAAAAAAACCGAAAAAACGAAAATTGGGGTCCCTTTTGTCTACTTTTTTTAACCCCCATATATGGACTTGGGCATCTTAGAAATATGTTATGTGACTTATTTTTTCCCCTTTATAACATACCAAAGTATCATTGCAATCTGAGGGTCCGCGTTGGGATACCTCCCTTGTGAGGTACATATAGGTTATTCTTAGATTATGTAGTTGAATATAAAAAATATACTTTTTTTTCTTCATATATTAGTTGAAGTTCTTTTCTAAATTGACATCAATTTGTTATTGAATCTATCCATAATATTGTGTATAAATTAAAATTGCATAAATCATATTTTACACTATCTTACACTGTGAGAATTATATGCATGATATTAATGAATTTTTTTCTTGAAATCAATGAAGTTGCACTAGAACCGTCCTTTGAAACTTTGCATTATGTAAATGAAAGTTTCCATAAAATTTAATGACAACTTTTTATTTTATTCATAAAAAAAACTTATACTCTCACAAAAGATATTTCATTATAAAACTACTTAGTTTTATAAAAGTAGGAATCTTTTCATTTTTAACAAAAAAAAATTGTTCATTTGGTGAAAACAAGTTTCAATAGTTTACGAAACATTTTCATTATTTTCCGTTTTATAAAATTCTCTCTGTGTAGTATGCTGTGTACTTTTATGATGATGCTAATGCTGCTATATGAGTCATTCCATGTCAGCCCGAACACCTTGTTTACATCACCTCTTACGATTAACTTTAAATTTGCCTGACGTATTAAACATTAAATAATATAAATTATGAAAAAAATATTTTACCCGTGTTTCCAGTGTAAAAATCGTTTAATGTATATGCTCGACATATGTATTAACAAAAACGTGCTTGATTACTAAGAAGACAAGAATGGAGCAAAATTGATTATTAATAGGTTTTTGTTAAAGTTCTGCCTATTATGGAGGCTCTAACTTTTCTAAAACTTCGGGTTCTGATGAGATCTTTAGCCAGATCGAAATACTAGTATCAACCTAGCTAATATGTTTGATTTGCTTTATTTTTGTAAATATACGGAGGTTGAAAGCTCGTTATAAATTGAAAATAACATAAAAATAATCTCGATGTATATAAAAACAAAAAACTAATATAACTGTAAAAAATATTACTTGAGCCAGAGTACAAACTAAAAATTTTTTATATAAATAGAACATTTTTGGTCTTCAAAGTTTAGTAACGTCATGATGCTTGTTAGGAAAAGACCTAACCACGTGCTTGATTACTAAGAAGACAAGAATGGAGCAAAATTGATTATTAATAGGTTTTTTGTTAAAGTTCTGCCTATTATGGAGGCTTTAACTTTTCTAAAACTTCGGGTTTTGATGAGATCTTTATCCAGATCGAAATACTAGTATCAACCTAGCTAATATGTTTGATTTGCTTTATTTTTGTAAATATACGGAGGTTGATAGCTCGTTATAAATTGAAAATAAAAAATCTTTAATGTTTGTTGATATGCTTTGCTTATGTAGGAGGATATTATATGATGACATTAGAGAAAAGAATTGCCATTTAAAAGTTTTAACTGAAAGTTAAACTGGCAATTATGATAATGACTAGAGAAAAACAAACACACTATAAATAGAAATCGTTCGTGGTAAATTTCATTCTAACTCAACACACAGAGTAATGTGGGATTTAAAGTTACCCAATTCCTTTAACGTGTGAGTTAAATAGAAGATATTTACGATTAACACTAAATGGCACGAAGAATATTGATGAAGACCGTAGTGGGTCAGAAAATGCATTCCATTCATGCTAGTGTCTAATAACTTTTTCTGTGCTTTTTTTCTAATAGTCAAAGTAAATTATCATATAAAAATTATAATTTTTCTGTTAATTTAGAGAAAAATTTGTCATGATCTCAAACCGAACGGATAAAATCTCACACTTAAAAATGTTTTATTTGAAAAGCGTCAAAATCGTGAAAAGTCATGATGTTTTTCTAAAACTAGTGAAAGGATTATAAAGTATAATACCTTATTTTAAAGGTATTTGAACCTTCTTTTTAAAAAATATTTTATTTTTTTTTTTATTTTATTTTTTTATTTTTAAAATTTGGTTTTCTTATTTAATTTCTGTTTTCCACCATCTTCGAACAAGTCGAAAAATCTGGAAAAAATATTTTCTTAAAGCTCAATATAACCTTAATATTCCCTGGAAAAAAATCGGAAAAAATAGAATCCATTCGACTGCCATTCTGAAATTTACAGGGCATATTAAGGTTATATTAAGCTTTAAGAAAATATTTTTTTCAGATTTTATTGAACTTTAAAAGCCATTCACTAGTTATAGAAAAAACATTAGTTTAAAAGTTGTCATGTTGGACGATTTTTCACGATTTTGACGATTTTAAAATGCACATAACTTTTTTTTTGAAAACCAATGTTTAATTTTTTTCTGGAAACACGTGTAAAATATTTTTTAATGAAGAATACGTACTAAAATTTTGAAAGACATCGGAGACATCAAAGTCAATTTTTAGCAAAAATCGTACGGTCTGACATGGAATGACTCATATACCTCGAACATTTCTAGCGAACATCATAAACTAAAAACAAATTTCGTCATGAAATAATCAATCTTGTTTTTACCAATAATTTATGAAAGATGTATTAATTGCATAAGCACATAGGATTCTACATAATTTTTATTTAGATAATGAGTTATGCAAAACGTATTTATTTGAGTGGTATTTTTTTGGGTTACACAACATGTGAAAAATAATTAAAAATCACAAAACGATTTTGAGTTCTAAATCGGTATTAAGTATTCTTATGTTAGAAGGATTCGTTGATTTATTAACTTTTTTACAACTTAAGATTTCTTCTTTCTAACTTAATTTTTTTTTGGAATTCTGTCTTTTGCAGAAACCAATTTTCTTTAAATAAAAAAGTAATTTCTTATTTTTGTTACCCTTAGTTTAAGCTTGATTCACACGCTATCCACCTCAGTCCACTACTCTTTCCCACTATTTTGTCATTTTCAAAAGAGAATTTACAATAATTTGACAGTTCGTTAAACCAATAATCGGAATAGTAGATAGATAGGTAGATACAGTCAAAAAAAGTTAGTTGAACATTTTGTTAAAAGTCTATTTAAAATATTTAACTAACTTACTGCAAATTTTTTAGCTGAAAATGAGATTTTAGCAAAAAATGTAGTTAAACGGTTTTACTAAAAAGCTAATTTTGAACTAATGTTTACCTAGTTTTTGTGGCTAGCAAATTTGTGCTGAGAAAACATATCCAAAACACTGAGAACATATAAAAAGACGTGCTATAGATGTCGCAGCTTGTCTAGACGGAATAGAGAGAAAAGATACAAATAAACATATAACCCGCTTTGATCAAAGTCTATATATATTCATGTATAGCTTGATATAATTATATATAAATATATATGTGGCCATATGTAACGATATATATGGGGCGTTTCATGTCAAGTGACCCAACTTTTGAAATCGATGTCTTCCGATCGGGATGAAATTTGCAATTTAGTTAGTGCTATTCGATAGTAGTTTAGACACAATTTTTCAAACAAGATCGGTCAAGAACTCTCTGAGTTAGAGGGGGTCAAAATTTGACACTTTGTCCAAACAGGTGTTTTTTCTCATATATGTAACTTATTACCTATTGTTCTTAGCAAAATTTCTCCTAAATAGTTAAGATAGCTATTTCTTCAATCTTTCGAAGAAAAATATTAAAAAAAAAAAAAAAATGTTTGACTATTTTTTTCAAAATCAAAAACTTTTTTGATTTTTTTTTTCAAAATATGCCCTTTTTTTGATCAAAAGAAAGTTTAGGTATTTTCCTTTAAGAGCTCTTGGTCGCTTAGTGGGATGCGAGTGGGATATCTATCAGAAGAAATGTTTTGTAACTCAAGACAAAGGTTTTTCAGTTTTTAGCATATGCACTATTTTGAATTATTTCCTATTTGTGTGTGAGTGATTCTAAAACCTTACAAATAAAAATTTTACTGAGAAACTAGACAAATTTACATTTCCAACGGTATGTAACATACCTAACTAAAATTTCATACCCTCGATACTGTAATACAAACAATTTGTTAAACCCCTAAAATTTTCCACCCCCAACATTTTTTCTGAGTCTTGTATCTGCCTTTCATTGCGGCTTTTTTTTGTCAATCCTATAGGTAGTTTTGAGCGCTAGTAATATTGATTGTGGTTTTTATTGTCAAAATATCAGGTGCCCCAGAGACAAGTTTTTGAATCAGGTGGAAATATTTTATGACCATTCCCAGAAATACCACTTTATTTATTATTTTATGACACTTGACTTTAAAAAGTGTTTAGAGAGGTAGAAGTTAACATGTAGTTTATTTTAAACAATATGTTGAAAAGGTAAAAATTAGCAGGTAGTTTATTTTTATTACTCTTAGTAACATTTGGTTAAAATGATCTTAAAAAACTATTTATTGTCATTCTAAAGAAGAAATGGCTATCAAAACTATTAAGGACAAATTTTGTTAAGAACAATAGGTAATAAGTTACATGGATGAGAAAAAAACACCTGTTTTGACCAAAATGTCTAACTCAGAGAGTTCTTGACCAATCTTGTTGAAAAATTGTGTCTAAACTACTATCGAATAGCACTAACCTTGGAGCAAATTTCATTCCGATCGGAAGATATTGATTTCAAAAGTTGGGTCACTTGACATGAAACACCCCATATACAAATCATACTTATTTTTACGAAAATTTCTATTGGGTATTCAAGTTAATAATGTCGATTTGGACAACATATGGCATAACTATCACACAATTGCCCTTATGAAATCAGTAGTAATTTTAATTAGCTTTTTCTGCTATATTTACATGTTTATTTCTATGAGTGTATGAATGCTGATGATGTGCAGTTGTATACATCTTGTGATAAAATTGTTGTAAATAACTGCATTTATAATATAAATAATGATTTAAAACGAGTATTTGACTGGTCTAAAGGAAATAATCTTACTCTTAATCCGAATAAGTCAATCGCCCTGGTTTTGTATAAAACAAAATATAACGCTAATAACCTACGTAATATACATTTAAATGGTACAATATATGTGTAATCTGTTAAGAATCTTGGAATTATGTTTAACAGTTCTTTATCATGCAATAATCATATTAATAATATATGTAGCAAAGTATATGGCATCATGAGGTCGGTTTGGAATACACAATATTTTACTACACAGAAATTTAAACTTTTGATTGCAAAAACTTTTATATTTCCAACTACAGTTGAACCTCGATTATCCGGGTCTGTATTAACCGGGTACTTCTGTTAACCGGCATGCTGGCGGTTTGATTTATACCTCTATTTACCGTGTTTACCTCTGTTATCCGTGTTATTTTTTTTTCCTCTATTATCCGTGCAGCACACATATTTATTTGCTTGTTTTTTCTTTTAACCTGCTTACAAATATTTAAAATTCGGGAAAAATAAATAACTTCTATTAACCGTGTTTTCGATAATTCGTGCTGAGTCCGGTCCCGTGCAACCCGGATAATCGAGGTTCGACTGTATATCATACGATTTTCAGCAACTGCGATAGCACTGCTTACCTTAGAATTTAACAACATCGTTATATATGTCTATGGCTTAAGGAAATATGATCGCGGTTCAAACTTCGCAATGAATATTTATGGAGTATCTTTTGACAAATATTTGGAATAGCGATCGTTATTGACTCTTCACAAAGTTGTCGTTACTAAGGAGCCCCAATTATCTTTATCGGAAATTATAATTTTCACAATCTTTGCGAAACAATATGTTAACACCCATACTATACAAACGGCTAATTTCAACACGCCAGTTCCTGATTAACGCCATCTGACTTTGGAACCCGATACCCTATCATTTTCAATTTTCTACCAATACAACATTTTTTAGGAACAAAATTTTAGATTTCTTAAAAACGTAACTCCATTGTAGCAATCAAATTTTAATCATACACTGAGTAAATTGTCTGCATGATAACAATGAATTTTTGCATTAATCTACGAAGTTTCACTGGAACTCTTCCACTGAAACTTTTCATTAAATAAATGCAGTTTTTCATAAAGTTTTATGAAAAATTTTATTTTATTTATTAAAAATTTCATACACCTAATGTAAAAATTTCATTTAAAGCAGTTTCATAAAAATAATGAAACTTTTTCGTGCGGTTTAAGAAACTTTACATTCACTTTGTGAAGAAACTTCATTAGTTTAGTGATCTTTTTCATTAAAACTCATTCTGTGTATTTATTATTATTATAATTTGTTTTTGTAGCCTGCTTTGCAGGATTCTTTTTCGTTTATAATTAAAATTTTTGTATTTCTTTGTAACTTTTAGTTTTATTTAAATTTTGTTGGAAATAGAAATAGTTTCAATTTATTAGTTCTTTAATTGTGTTTTTTAATTTGTAATGACTAGGGCAAGTTTTTTATGGCACTAAATACGGTTCTTTTTTCATTTTGTTGACTTTTTAGGCGTTTCATCCAAAGGAACTGCATAAATAAGGAAAGCAGTGTTTAAGAGCCATTTACTGGTGCCTTCCTAATTTTTCGGACTTCTTGGCAACTCTGTATAAAACCTTTTCCATTATCAATGAAGACATAAAATCCGAAAATTTTCAATTTACACAGGGTTGCCAAGGAGTTTTAAAATTTTGAAAGGCATTAGTGAATGGTCCATAAACATTTCTTTCCATGAATACCACATTTTTATATAGGTTATTTGGATGTAATGCCAATACAAAATCAACAAAACTAAAACAGAACCGTGTTTCGTGCTATTAAAAACTTGCATTAGTAATGACTAATGTTGTGATAATACAAACGCGGTATCAGGGGGAGGGAAAATGGGATATTTCCTCCCACAAAATAAAATTTTGCAATACAAAAATATAAATGAGATTAGAAAATTAATCAAAACTACATTAAGTTCCCTCCCCCAAAAACCATTTTCTGGATCCGAGTGGATAATAAGATATTAATCTTATAACATTAGGATGATCAGAATAAATAAATTAAAATTAAAATGAAGTGTTTGATATAATTTTTAAAATTATGTTTTTTTCGACCTTTAATTGAGTTTTTGTTTTCAAATTATTAATTGACCACTTTGAGGAATGTGCTGATAAATCGATTTCGGGAATTTTCTAGGTTCCCATCATCAAAACACGTTTTGAAAGAACTGAGAATCCCATGCAAAACAACAAACATTCATATAACCTATCAACACAATAGATCTATCAACACATTCCTTAAAGTGGTCAATTAAACAATTTGAAAACAAAAACTCTATAGATTATTTGTTAGGACAATATCCTAATAAAGATATATAGAGTATGGCCTCGAACGTGAATAATTTTCTTAAGAAATGTTGAGATTAAGAAGAAGAATAAACGTTTTTCTCTAAAAATTATAAACACTATTAATTTTTAAGTCAGACTAGACTAGTTTCTGCCTCTTTTATGGGCAGGCGTCATCAGTGATTTTCCATTTAAATTGAATTATTATTTGTGTATTTATAATTGTCAGATTGTCTCTATATGATAACTTTTTCAACAACCTGCGGCTGTAAGAATCAAACCTTCGCTCTTCTTACATTACAAACGTAACAATACCAAGTCATGACCGTTTTAGCGATCACACAAAAGTATGGCCTCGAATGTAATGCAGCTAAATTGCAGCTTTCTTTCCTATTAGCTTTTCTGTTATTGTTTATTATACTCAGAAGTGACAACACTGACAACACAAATATTCTATTTTTAGATTTTTGTTTATTTTTCTAATCTTCTCCGTTTCTGTTCCACAATGTTACCAGATAAACAATAAAAACTATCTAAAGCTCCATATTTGTTTTTTTTTAATCAGGTACTTGTAAATGTAATTGCAAATCAGGCAACTACTAATTACATGTAATTTAGTTGTAATTGAAATGTAATTAAAATTGCCCAGGTCTGCCTGAAATATAGAGAATTTTGGTGGCAAAACCCTAATAATTTTTAAAAGTTATGATTTTGTGCTCCTGTGTCAGTTTAAATTTTATCTGCCTGTTTTTTTTACAACTTGTACATTAGGGTGATAACTTTTTTTGGACAACATTCTCCCCAGGGGTTTTCTAATGGCAAATATTGTATTAATGATAAAAAAAACTATTTCAGTTCAATTTGGTAAAAAAACCTTACGCACCGACAGCGATTTCTAAAATGCCTTTAGTATATTAATATGTGAAAACAGATTTTTTTTTTTATATAAAAAACTGCAAAAAAATAGCGGAAATTAAAAGCAAATTTGGAAGAAAACTATTCCATTGACTCGAAAACGGACTTTACTATTGAAATCAGCATGCCTTAATTATATAGATGTGATGGTCAGACGTTGAGGCATCAAAAAAAGTTTTTTTTTAACTTTGTTTGATTCAAAACTTTAACGCGTTTGGTGCGTTACCTTTTTTAACGATAGCGAAAAACTAAAAACGCAGTTCTTAATATTTGTCCATGCCCTACACGATTTTGTCTGGGGAGATTTGATATTTGCAAAAAATGCAAAAAGTTATTACCCTATTGTACATCTGTTGTTTTACTATATTTGCCGTTTGATTTTTAATAGTTAAAAATAACTACATATTGCAGCTGATTTAAATACAAATGCAGTTATTTTAACTGCAACTTTTTGATAATCCTACCTACGCAATTCACTTAGTGTACACTCAAAAAAAAAAGTTTGTAAAGTCAGCAAAAAATGTTGCTGAGTCAGCAAAATTTTAGTCAGGAGGGTACTAGCAAAAAAATTGCTAATGTCAGCAAAATCTTTTGCTAAAAATCAGCGAGCTGATTTTTAGCAACAAAATTAGTAGATTCAGCAAAAGTTTTGCTAACACTTAGTAGATTAGAAATAAAAAAGCCTTGGTAAAAATTAATAAATTTTTTGCTGAATTTTAATAGACTGAAAAAAACGCAAAAAATTGTAATTTAGTTAATATATTTGCTGAAAATTATAAAACATATTTTTGTGATTCTTTTAAAAATAATTTACAATAATTACGAAATATAAAAATTTTCATTTTCCCACATTGACGACATGAATTAATTTAATATCTGAAAATATATAGAAATAAATATATATAACATAACAAAAATTTTCTTTCAACTACTTACATCAATGGTAGTCTAAATGATGCTTTCTTTTAAAGAACGCAACTGCCGAAGATAATTATAGAAACGAAACGAAAAAATAAACCAAAAACAAACAAAACGAAAAAAACAACATTTTTTTTGCAATAAGGAACCATACAAATCTACCTAAGATGTGTGTCTTTGTCTTTCGCTTTACTCTGTCTACATGTCTACATGTCTGTATATGTTTGTTTGCAATTTGACCACACTAGATTATTAATCTTTAAACATTTATTATAGAAATACTTATTAAATTTAAATATTTTATTTTGTCTTTTATTTAATTAATAGACAATTATTTTCACAAGCCGGTGACAACGCAAAACTTAAGTTGTTTTAATCCTCAATTTTGTTTTATGTATGAAAAACAGATACAAAAACTTCCATGGTTGATTTTTTTATATGTCTTATTAGAGTTGTACTTTTTAGTATCATTTTCCTCTTCTCTACTACATCTTGACATGCCTCGACATCTGCTTCATTCTGCGTATATCTTTCAATCTGGTTGTCGTCCACACTATTAATGTGCTTATCAGCACAATTTGTTTTAGCAAAATTAATTAGTAAAACATTAGTATATTAGTAAGGCATTAGTATAAAACAGTTAAGTGCTGAATAAGTATAACAAAAATTTTAGCTGAAAACACGATTTTAGCAAAAAAAAATTCTAAAAATAGTATACCTGATTTACAAGACGTTTTACTAACTTTTTTACTAACTTATTTTTTTGAGTGTAGTTTTAAGAAAATACTCTGAAAATCTAAAAATATTTCTTGAAAATTAGTGTTTTTCTATTCGCTAACATTTTTAGTACCATCTTTAAACCATTTTTGTACGAAACAAAGTTCGGCAACACCCAAGGTTTTTAAATATAATTTTTCACAATTTAAAAAGATGCGTAAATCACATGATTCTTGTTAAATGTGTGTCACGTGCACATCTCTAGTAAGAACATGAATATATAAAACTTAATGTATTGATTTTCAAGAAAAAAAATTCAAATTTTATAATTTACCATAATTTGAAATATTAAAGAAACTTGTTTAAGATTCAGTTACAAATCATCAGTAAAATTATGTACTCAAAAACGACACACAAAAAAAGCTCCAGCTAGCACATCACAAGCTTAAATTTGTTTATAAATGTGGTCAAGATTCAAACTGGTACACACACAAGTCGCGGCCATTGTAATCATTTTGTAAAGTTCAAGAGTCATTGTGACCGTCATCAGCAGCACATCAAAACCACGTTTTCGTTTAGTTTTTTTTTTTTTATTTTTATATTTAACTTGATCATCTTCCTCTCTCACTCTTTACATGTTTGCCTCTCGTTAATAGACAATGCGTTTTTCCAAATTTAATTTAGAATCTAAAATTGCATTGAACATATTTGTGGTCATCTTAATTCTCAAAGGAGTTGTATGGCAATTTGGGTTTTTTTATATTTTATTTGTGATTTCTCTAAAATTAATTTACTAGCAAATGTCAGAAATCTTGTTATATCGAGGTAGACAATTTTTTGTTTAAAAATTTTTCATCTTTATTTTTTTCATTGCAAATATTCTTCATATTGTTTAATCTCTCTAGTTATCTGTCCGTATCACAACAGTGCTTTGTCTCCATATAAGGGATGGCCAAAAATGGAAGGAGTTATTGTACTTGCATGAAAATTGGTATGTTTGTTTCTTTTGTCTTTTTGTAGAAATAAATAATAATTTTCGAACAAATCGTTGCAAGGATACGCACATCTCCCACACATCCTGAATTATGAACTTTTAAGAAAAGCTACAACTCTCATTAATATGTTGTATAAGAAATTTAATTTTTACTAACCTGTAGTTCGTTTAAAAAAACAAACCACATCCAATGACTGTTTTATGATTTTACATTCATTTTTTACAATCGCTTTTTGTTATTTAAAAAAATAAAAAAAAAATGTTTGTTTTTTTTTACTAACATACATATGTGGTTAATTTTTACTACAGTTGTTATTAATTTTTTGAACAGTAAAAACAAATGACAATGTTAGTTGAATTTAATGAAATGTTAGTTGTCTTTTCTTCAAGTGAAATTTTCATTTGTTTTTGACTACAATTGCTGTCGTCTTTACCTACACTCAGGGAACTTCTGCTTTGAAAATATGTAGTTGTTTGGGGTGTAATACAGTTTCTTTATTTTTAATGTAAATGTCAGTCATTTGTAGAACAAATTAAAATATTTACTAATCTTGTAGTTCATTTTAAAAAACAACTCACATCAAATTACTGTTTTATGATTTTACATTCATTTTTAACAGTTGTTTTTTGTTATTGAAAAAAATAAAAAATTAAAAAACAAATGACAATGTTAGTTGAATTTACTGTAATGTTTGTCGTCTTTTCTTTAAGTGAAATTTCATTTGTGTTCAACTACAATTGCAGTGGTCTTTACCTACATAGTATTCTACGTGTACATATAATACTTAGTTTATGTATTGTTTGTGCCAAATTATGTTGTGATCGCAGCTAGTAATCGTATAGATTTTATTTATGATGAATTTCATATCAAAACCTATTAAAAAAGGCACATTTTGAACCCGACCCCCTCAGAATTTGATGAAATTTTGCATACAGTTACATTTTACCTATACAAACACAACCTCATATTTAGAAATTGCATTTTTGAAAATATGTGGGCGTTGCAAGGTATCGAAGTTTTTGAAAAATCACAATAACATGTACTTTCAAGCTGAGATTACAACGGAATGGCTGAACCGATTTAAAAGATGTTGATACCATTAGAAAGGTATTTGAGTTAGCTTTCGAAAACATACACTGCAAAAATTTTATATTACACTGAAAAATTTTTTTTGCCAAAAATAAAACTTTAAACTGGGAAAACACTTCAAAGGCCAAGTGTTAGAACAAGAATCGTATTATCAAATTTTTCAGACACCCCCAAAATATGGATTTACCCTTGGTAAATTTTTTTTTTATTTTCATTTTTTTAGATTTAATATATAATTTTGCGCATACTGTTGACTTTCGGAATATTTGCTAACTTTTAGTGAAATTTCATCTAAAGGTATAAAAGAATGGAAGCTTTGAGTTCCAGTAATAGTTTTAGCATTTTTATACCTTTAAAATAGCTCTTCTTTTGTTTTGTTATAGTCGTCAGCGTCTGCATAAGCAACTTCTATGGAGGTATTATAAGTTTGTGAAGCCCAATGACAAAGGTCTTTCGCCGTTTAAATTTAGTTTTTATTTGCAATGCTATAATTCCGAGCGCAATTTCCTCTACTACAGACACATTTTTTGACGATTTTGTAAAACACATCAATAATCTGGTGCCACATCATTTCATAGCTAAGCGCAAGTCCCGATTCGTAAGTAAAAAAAATTACATTGCTGACAGGAGAAATGCTAATTCAAATAGATTTCGCTGAAAACTATGCGTTTGTTATACAAAATGCCGTTCAAAGATAATGCCGTTCAAGGATAATAATCAAGCCACGTTACATCCGTTCGTTGTTTATTACAAAGATAACGAAAAATTAATTTATAGAACCTTTGCCATAGTATCCGATTGTAATATCCATGATAACATAGCAGTTCATCTGTATATTTCAAAAATGATTAATTTTGTTAAGACCAATATAAGCAATTCAATTACGAAAGTTGTCTACTTGTCAGATGGTGCAGCAGCACAATACAAAAACAAATACAACTTAATTAATTTATGTCATCATAAAATTGATTTCGAAATATTCACTGAGTGGCACTTTTACGCAACCAGCCAACATCTTTTAAATCGGTTCAGCCATTCCGTATTAATCTCAGCTTGAAAGTACATGTTATCGTGATTTTTCAAAAACTTCGATACCTTGCCACGCCCACATATTTTCAAAAATGCAATTTCTAAATATGAGGTTTTGTTTGTATAGGTAAAATGTAGCTGTATGCAAAATTTCATCAAATTCTGAGGGGGTCGGGTTCAACGAATATCGGTTTTGATATGAAATTCATCATATCCTTTTTCATAAAAACGATATAAATCCTTAGAATAACTTCCAATTGTGGGACACTTTTTTTAATTTTGTCAAAATGTAAAATAATTTTTTTTTTTTTTTTTTTTTTTTTATTAATTAATAATCATATAATTACAAATTATATACTATTACCCTAACCGAGCACTAGCTACTATGGCCTTCGGCGCGTTGTATCGAAAACAGACCAGTGCCTCTGGTGGGAATTGAACCCACGACCCCCGCACAGATAAGCCAGCACGCTACCAACTAGACTACCGGGGCGCACAATAATTTTTTTTTTTTTTTTTTTAATGTTTCAATTTAAATTTTTGTTTTAAAAATACAAAAATTGTTTTTTTGGACTTTCTAGGAAATTGTTCTATTTCAAGTCCAAAGATCTAATATGATATTGTCATATAAGATTTTATTTGTTGATTTTCAAAAAGTTTGATCATTTTCATAATAGACAATGCAATTATTTCATTGGCATGACCCAAATCTTCAGTTGTCTGCAATAGACAAATATAATTGGCTTAACTTAAAACGAGACATTACATACAACAGACAAAATAAACTCCATGACGAACTTTTTGTCTTTCCTAGTGTATGAACTGCCTGATCTGGTAACACTAATTATAAAATGAAAACTATTTGAAAAACAAAAATTTTAAAGAGACTAACTAAAATAAAATTCTACAGTAATTAATTTAAAATTTATTACGATTGTCATTATCTGACGGTTGCAAAACACTTTCTAACATAAAATTTGAAGAAACTTGCTTAACGGCGACTCAATCTCTAACCTACACTTGGTATCCAACTATTGTATGTGAATAAAGCGCATCAAAAAAAACGTGATAATTACTTGTGAAAGAGAGATAGGATTAAGAAGAAGAAGCATTCTAGTTAAGAAATGAATTGTGCATTTGTATTAGTTAATTCTGTATCTTCTGATCGAAACAATACTTGTGTGTACGTAGTGTGACCAAACTCCACTTTAGCCACAGTCATCGCTGTGTCGACCGTTTCTCAATCGTGATGCTAAGGCAGTGAGTTTGAATCCCAGTATGACACCAAAAAAAGTAAAAAAGTTTTTATATAGAGCAAATTAACAATATAAAATATTTTGTTCAATTGACACATAAATTAACCACTGACGAGTCCCAGGAGGGGACGAAACTGCGGCAGTCTGGTGTATCCCTTGTGTCCGTAAAATTTTTCAATAAAAAATGTTTTTCTTCTTCTTTCTTCCTGTAAAGGGACTAACTAAAAAAAAAAAAATATTTTTACATGTCTCTATACTTTATATGTCAGTACATGTACGTATGTGTATTACAAAAAAACAGTGCTTGTTTAAAATAGCCGTGGTATGCTAATTATTCAATATGGTATGCTAATTGTTTTATTGGCATCACCCAAATCTTCAGTTGTCTACAATATAAAAAGAGACATTACATACAACAGACAAAATAAACTCTATGAGAATCTTTTTGTCTGCTTAAGTGTATAAACTGCCTGATCTGGTAACACTAATTATAAAATGAAAACTATTTTTTTATACAAAATACTTGCAAGGATAAGCACCATTTCCATATATCCTGAATTATGTTTACTTTTAATAAAAGCTATAATTATCATTACAATATTTCCAAAATTGGTTATTGTTTCCAAAAAGGAATTAGTTATATATGTGCCAATTTTAATTTCAATAGCAGCAAGGACTCGTATTACTGTCATATATCCTTATTTTAAATTTCTAAAACAAGCTGTAATTCTATTTGAAATGTTTCTAAAATTGGTTATTATTCCTGAAATGGAATCAGTAATATTTGTGCCAGTTTTCATTTCAATCGCAGCTAGGACTCGTACAGCTGTTTAAATAATTTTTTTTTTCAAATGATTGATATAATTTTTATTGTTAATAAAAATTATGATTTATTCGACCTTTATTGTGCAATGAAAATGAAGTTATTCAAGTTCGAGGCCGTATTCTACATTTATTTACCAGAATATTGTCCTAGTAAATATATTATAGAATTTTTAGTTTTTCAATTTTATTGCACAATAAAGGTCGAATAAATCATAATTTTTATTAACAATAAAAATTATATCAATCATTTGTAAAAAGACATAGTATGGTCTTGGTTTGTTAGTTCCCCTTTAAATAAAAAGGGAAACATGGACGAAAAATGTGTATTGTAATCTATCAAAGGTGGGTACTACACAAAAACATAAAGTATTTCAATTTGTTTTTTGATTATTATTGGTAACTTCAAATACTTCTCATTTTGTTAGAAAAATGAGTTGTATGTATTTTCAAGTTTGAGCATGATGATGTTACCATTCTTTCTAAATTGTTCTGATGATGGGGAACTAGAAACTCCCCGTAATAGATCTATCAACAAATTATTGAAGGTGTGGTCAAAGAATAAATTGAGAAATTAAAAATTCTATAATTTATTTACTAGGACAACATTCTGGTAAATAAATGTAGAATACGACCTCGAACTTGAATAACTTCATTTTCAATTTTTTTTTTCTTTAAACAATTATTGGATTGATACAAAATTCAAATATGTTCGGTAATATAACATTAACCAGAACATCCTTTTTTATAACGTTTAAAACCACAAAAATATGTTTTTAAATAAATTACTCAAAAAAAAAAAAAATTAAAATATATGGCTGCGATATCTTTCAAAAATTTTTATTTCGTTTCCAAAAATAATAGGATTTCATTTAAATTTTTTAATTATTAAAAATTACAAGAGTATTTCCTTATTTTAAGCTATCTAAACTAACTATATCATATTCTTTTTAAAGAAAAAAATATTTAAAATTTGGATAGAGTTAAAACTATATGTTTTTTACTTACAGAAAAGGGATTGATTGTGGCGACGGAATTTTTCATCAACTGCATAGTGCGGTTTTGAACCACCCATATTTTTTTTTGTAACATTCGAAAATCAGTCAATGCAACAGAATATCGGTTAAAACAGTATATTTCAATTTACTCTGGAATAAATTTCATTGCGGCAACAATAATGCGGTAGGCGCAACTAAACCATTCGGTTGACAAAAAATTCGGTTGTCACAATGAATTTGTTTTCTCAGTATAGGTGTTAAAAAAATCTTTATAATATTTTTGATCTGCATTTTATATTTTACATGTTTTCTAAAGTTTTGCCATTTTATTACAGCCAATCGTGTTATCTACAAAAATTATATTACAAAAATTGAATTACAAACTTTTTTTCGAAAAAAATATTTAAAAATTTCTAGTAAAAAATCAGTACTTAACTTTTGTTTGTATTATAAATAAGAGCCCATTCTACAATAATATGTTATCAAACTTTAGTCATTTTTTTAACTTTATACAATAATATGACATATTTCACGAGTTAATAATAAAAAAAACATACTACCTATCTATCCAAGTTTCATTCTATCTGCCAAAAAATGGACAATTCTAAATACTTTGATGAAAAAAAAAACCATTATGATAAAAACCAACAAAAGTTACAGATATTTTCGTTAGTCACGCAAGTAGAGATTACAAACATATAACCAAAATAAGACATTGAAAAAAGTTTCGAAAAAAAATATTTAAAAATATCTAGAGAAAAATCGGTACTAAACTTTTTTTGTATTCAAGTCCAAAAAAAAATAAAAATATGAAAATCGAAAATAAGGTATATTTCAAGATTTATTAATAAAGAAGACAACACCTATCTGGTAAAGTTTCTCTTTTTTCTGAAAACATAGATGATTCTGAACACTTTAATGACAAAGTCAGAACATTCTGATAAAAACTAAGAAAGTTACATACGAGTACATTTTAGTTAGTCACAAAAGTAGATTTTACAAAAATATGACTTTTGGCACTTCCAAGAAAAAATGCTTTTAAAGTTTAAGTAAAAAATCGATATTTTTAGTTCTCCTAAAAAACAAATATACATAAAATAAAAAATAAAAAATAAATACAAATTTTAAAATCAATTAACATACTTTTTTTAATATTCCATTAAACTTATGATGTTTTAAAGCAGCCAACAAAAAAAAAATTTAGTATTTCAAAACTCCACTCGATATATGTACTACAAATTGTTTTTCAAAATAAATATTTTTTTGTTATAGTAAATATTTTCAAATATTAAAAACAAAAAAAGTTTATGCTTATTTTAGTAAAACTTAAAATATTAACTTTTTCTTATTACAAAATACATTAAAAATTTAGCGACACCTTGTAACGACAGAATGAGCTGTATCAAAAAGGATACTTTTTATAGGATTAAGTTTTTTGGTCCTGAACCATTCTGTGGAATACCTACGGAATTTGTTAGGGAAAGGCTCAGGGCATGGAGAGAATCTGAATTCTCTGGTTACTGGGAAAACTCTCCTGGTCAGCGCCAGGCTAAAAGATTGATCTCTTTTTCCAGTAGGGGGTCGAGGCGACTCTTGTCGCTTGAAAGGCGGGGTTTGAGGACCCTGGCGTCGTACTTAACTGGACACTGTAATCTCAGATACCATCTGTACAAGAAGGGTCAATCGGACACGGATATGTGTAGGTTTTGTGAGATGGTGTCTGAGACCTCGGAGCATGTTCTCTGCGAATGTCCCAGGCTTTGTGATAAGAGACTTAGGTTTTTAGGTGATCGCTTCATTTCGCCTTCCGACATCGCTAACATTTTGCCTAATAGGATAATTGGCTTTATAGGTAGCTTGAATCTGTAGGTAACTTTAGGCAGCACAAAAGACCTACATTGGTCGCGGTGCATAGTGCCTTCTGATCTAATCTAATCTAATCTAAATAGGATTAAGTTATTTTATATCCAAAATAAATCAATTTCGTTAAAAACGCAGACACAATTTTTTTTTGATTTTTGTCCATGGGACAAAGCACTGTGCGTATGTCCGTCCTTTTGTCTGTCTGTCAGTTGATTTGTTTGTAGTTTGCGTGTTATTTCGTCTGGTGTAGTCTCATCTCGTTGTTTGTCACCATTAATCGTTGGTGGTGATGATGTGGTCAAACAAGTGCACTTTAAAACAAATTAATAAATAATGTAGTTAATTTTATATATTTTTATTTTTTGAATTTAACTTTGTATAAAAATGGCAAAAATATTTATAAGCATGAGTGATAATTATGCGTTAATTTAAAAAAAATCTAATAAAAATCTATTTATCAAAAACATGAACATACAATGTCTAAAAAAGGGTTCAATGACAAATTGTTATTTTAATTTACAAATTTATATGCTTTTTTTTAGAGAAATATTATGAGCTGATATATTTGTTGAATAATAATAAAATCTGCAAATAAAATTGTTCAAATCAACTCATTAAGGACGCGCTAAAGATCCGCTAGAAATAAAATTTTGCCTTGAAGCGCCCTCTAATGGAAATACACTCATAATATTCTTACAGTAACTCCATGAAGGTCATTCGGGTATTAAACAGCAGTAGTTGTTTTATGTGCTTTTGTAGTAATTTTTCTATGAGAAAATAAAAAACGACTAATTTAGACAGTCATTTCAAAAAATAACACCAAAAACAATGTATTTTCGGTAACAGTTGTTTTGAGTAGTTATTTTAATAAACAACTACCAAAAGAGTTATTTTGCAGGAAGCCGTTAATTTTTGTTAGTTATTTAAAAATAAAAGATTATGTCGAGTTTTTAAAAATTCTCATTTAGTTAATATGAATTTGTTATTACTGATAAGTTCATAGTTTGAAAATTTCATTGTATATCCAATGCATAAAATGTCATACTGGAGTAACATTTGGAATTTTGACTTTGAATTTTAAATAGAATGTTAATTTTGTTGCTAAAAATCAACTCGCTAATTTTCAGCAACGGAAAAAAATTTTTTGCTGACTTCACTAACTTTTTTTTTTTGAGTGTAATTTTACTAGAAATGTACTCATACAAACCTAATAATTCGTCTACTAACTTTTTAAATTCAGTTTATTTTCATCCAGTAAAGGTTAAACTAAAAAAAGAACAACTTTCCTAAATTCAAATCAATCTGCCCTAAATCCATGGAAATATTTTCTTATTAAATGAATTATTTTTGATTGGCGCTGTGGTGTAATGGTTAGCGCGTTTGACTATTACACAGATGGTCCCGGGTTCGATTCCAGGATGGCGACAACATGAATTTAGAAAAATAATAATACTTATATGTATCACTGCGCCCACCTTCGGTGTTCCCATAGCACTTAACCCCACCGAAGTAAAATAATGAATCAGGGCTATGAAACAAAAAGCTTCAATAAATTCGCTAACTCTACATCAGGTGGCGAGCAACAACTGTTCTTAGGCTTATCATCTCGCGCAATTGCAGTGTTGCCATGTTTGAAGCCCATCATCTTTCACCACCTTTCATCTCTCCACTGTCCCCTTTCCAAAGAAAGCAACACATTAATTAATAGGAAGAATTTCTTGAATGTTGATTCTCTTTTAAAAAAAAATATATGAACTAATTGAGAAATAATAACCACCAACAAACACTTTGAAATTTGGTTGGCACTTTTTTCTTTTGGTTAAGACCTAAACTTTGGTTGTTGTGTGATCAGTTAGCAGGTCTAAAAGTATTTTTTATTTTTAATTTAAGGAAAGTTTATTTAAATTTTTGTCAAAAATTTCATTGGCGTAAATTCTTAATTAATTTTTAAATAAATCAAGTAAAGTTTTCAAAATTCCAGTTTAAATTTTGGCATTTTATTTTAATTTGAGCTACACTTAGATAACTATGTAGGTAAAGACCACTGCAAATGTAGCTAAAAACAAATGAAATTTCACTTGGAAAAAACGGACGACTTACATTTCAGTAAATTTAACTAATATTGTCATTTGTTTTTTATAGTTTAAGAAATTAACCACGATTGTAGTAAAAATGAACCACATATGCAGTAAAAAGTAAACCAACATTAATTTGTTTTATTTTTTAAATCAAAAAAAAAAACTACTGTATAAAATAAATGTAAAACCATAATACAGTAATTTTATGTGGTTTGCTTTTTTAAATGAACTACAATTGCAGTCAAAACTGAAATTTCTTCTACAAATGACCGGGAATTACGTGTGGGATTTCCAGGATTTTTTTTTTCATTAAATTATTTGTGAATTATTGAACATTTTGGATGTTTAATTTGAAATTTAGACATCATTATTTGAGTTTTTAAATAATTTTAAATTATTTAATAATAAAGGAAAACTGTTCAAAATTAGTAAAAAAAATTTTTGAAAAAAAAAAATTATTTGGAATTTAAAAACTATTAATATTTTCATATTTTTAATTGGAATTTTTTAATTTTTTACTTCAATTAAACTAAGATTTAACAATTTGAATTAAAGAATTACTAATTAAAATAACAAATACATTTAATACTTTTTTTGTGGTTGTTTTTATAAAAATAAACAGACGAATTCACATAAAAATGTGTGTGAAAAGCACTCAATTTTGAATTTTTTTTTATTGAAAAGTTTGTTTTTTGTCATCTGTTTAGAATTAGTGGACCTACAAATATAAATTTGGCAGTTTCAATTCATATTTTGATTTGCAAATTTAAATTTTGATTTAAAAATTTAAATTTTGAATTTCCATTAATCTCACTGTGCTAGTTCAAAAACGTAACAAGCGGGGCACCCGGTGGGTAAAGCTAATTCGAGTACGCTGAATCCAGTGGTGCTAACCGTTTTTTTAGGTTAGCTCTCGTTTAAAAAATAATTAAGATTGAAAATTATGGTTCCAAGTACCTAAAAAAAAACAATTTTTTTAAGTTTTTTTTACCATTTACTGATTTTAAATGTATGAAATTGAGAACATTTTATGAAACAACATCAACAATAAACTATTTGCAACAAAATTTAATTGACTACAACAATTTTAAAGTGATTTATAATTTTTTTTTTTTTTAATAAATAAATTTTTCATGATTTTTTCAATTTTCATTTCCTGATTTTAATGCTTTTTTGTTTTTTGCTTTTGGTACCACGCCCATTTATCGTATTCCGCCCATTTTCAGTTCGACTACCAATATTTGTAATTTATGGACTCGTACAAAATTTGAAGGCTATATAGCTAATATAGAACCCTAGATATTTAATATTAATATTAATTTTGTATATGAGCTTAATATTCACTTTGTATGGGAGCTGCCACGCCCACTGGTATGATCCCGCCCAATTTTCCCATGACTATTCATAATATAATCAACGTGCACAAATTTCTAAGACTCTGGCTATTATAGAACTGTAGATATATGATATTAAATATTTACTTTGTATGGGAGCTGACACGCCCACTGGTCCGATCACGCCCATTTTTCCCATGACTATTAACACTATCAAATAATCAACGTGCACAAATTTCTAAGACTAAGACTATTATAGTACTGTAGATATATGATATTAAATATTTACTTTGTATGGGAGGGAACCATAATTTTCAATCTTAATTATCTTTTAAACAAGAGCTAACCTAAAAAAACGGTTAGCACCACAGGATTCAGCGTACTCGAATTAGGTTTACCCACCGAGTGCCCCGTTTGTTACAAAAAAAAAGTGTCCGATTCGAGCACAGTGTCTTTTTTGTATGTATTAAAATCAAAATTTTTTTATATAAATAGAACATTTTTGGTCTTCAAAGTTAAGTAACGTCATAATGCTTGTTAGCAAAAGACCCTAACTACGTGCTTGATTACTAAGAAGACAAGAATGGAGCAAAATTAATGATTAATAGGTTTTTTGTTAAAGTTCTGCCTATTATGAAGGATCTAGCTTTTCTAAAACTTCGGGTTCTGATGAGATCTTTAGCCAGATCGAAATACTAGTATCAACCTAGCTAATATGTTTGATTTGCTTTATTTTTGTAAATATACGGAGGTTGAAAGCTCGTTTTAAATTAAAAATAGCGTAAAAAGAATCTCGATGTATATAAAAACAAAAAACTAATAAAACTGTGACAAATTATTAATTGATAACTTAAAAACGTTTGAAAATAAAAACTTAAAATATAAAAAATTAAAAATTAAAACTAGGAAATATTCTAGATGACACGAGACAATACGGCAATCTAAAAACTGCACAAAAATATGAATTATTTGATACTTGCGTAACTTAAAAGAATTCCAATAATATTCTTCCCATATTCCTAATTTTAGCTTTATACATAAAGTATTTTACAGTTCTTTAGTTGCCATATGCCGTGTTTCGGGGTAATAAATTTATTTTTGAAAAAAAACCTCGAACTTTTCAAGCACTAATTATGTCAATTTATTAATTTTAATTGATATTAATTGAGCGGGAACTCCCGGGATCCCCAGGAAATTCGAAAAAATTCCCTCAGTCCCGGGAAAGGAAAAAGTCCGGGATATAAAAAACCCTAATTACAACTCAAACAACTACAAATATTTACAGCAGAAGTTCTCTGAGTGTATTAATGACAAGCTGTTATATGTACTAAAAAATACCCCCGTAGCATTTAGGACCTTCAAATCAGTGTTACTTTAATCGAAATATAATATGAATGAAATATTAAATTTGATTTTAAATTAAAATCGCACATAATTTTTACAAGTCATTATAACTATTGAGTATGTAATAATTATATTTGTAGCAACAACCAAAATATATTAACTGGAACAAATAATCAGTAAACAATTAAGAAAGGCAATGAAGAGTTATCATTATTATTATTTCTCAATAAAAGTCCTTCATTTATTTTCGGTTAATTATTTTGATGGTTTTTAGTTATTGTTTAATTTTCAATCAATATGTGAAGGCTCGTCTTTTAGCAAAAAAAAAAAAAAAAAAAAAAACTAAAACGTATTTAAATATTATTTTTTTGTTTGTTTTGTATTCGTTTTTTTTTTTTAATCTTTTAGAAAACAATAAGGACGGTGGTATTAATTTAGTTAATATGCCTTTCTAAAATAACGTACGTACGTAAAAAAAATTTAAATTTTATACACGCAGAAAAAAAGGTGTAGCATTTACAAAAATTAGAGTAATAGTTTACAGAGTTTCGTGGTAATTATACAAATACATAAAATTAATGGCAATTTTGTCAAAACGCTTAGGTAAATGTTCGAAGTGATATACAGAAAAAAAGATTTCCCTACTTTTTTCAATTAAATCGATTTGTTGAAAATTTTAAAAGCTGTCAATTAAAATTAATTGAATCAATTAAATATTTGCTCAAATTCGGAACTTGCTTGGGCGCTGTGGTGTAATGGTTATCGCGTTGGACTATTACACAGATGGTCCCGGGTTCGATTCCGGTGACGGCAACATCAATTTAGAAAAATAATATGTATGAGTTTTCTATCCCTCTCGCATATATGTATCGCAGCTCCCACCTTCGGTGTTCCCATAGCACTTAACCCCACCAAAGTAAAATAATGAATCAGGGCAATGAACCAAAAAAGCTTCAATAAGTTCGCCAACTCTCCATCAGGTGGCGAGCAACAACTGTTCTGTTGACATGTTTGAAGCCCTTCACTTTTCCCCAACTTTCATCTCTCCACTATCCAATTTCCAAAGAACGCAAGACATAAATGAGTAGGAAGAATTTCCTGAGTGTTGATTCTCTTAAAAAAAAAAAAAATTATTTCAGTGGTTTAAATCTAAATATTAATATATTCTAAAACATTACCATAAAATTAATAATGTAAAGTTTAAAGTTAAATTTTGCTTAATAAAAATTTAACATTTTTTTAAAACAAGAAAATGCTAAAAAATAAATTAAAAATTATTAAAAAAAATTACACTGGTTTTAACAAAAGGGCTAATTTCTGAAAAAAAAAATCCAAAAAAAAAAGTTATTATACTCCCTATGTTTCAATAGAAAGAAAATAATTTCTGTGTGAATTTTTTAACATAAGTATAGATTAGATTAGACTAGACTAGAGTGGCACTATGCACCGCAACCAGAAGTTGGTGTTTTGTGCTGCCAAGGAATATACCCTATAGGTTCAGGCTCCCTACGAAGCCAACTATTCTACCAGGTAAACAATTCCAAACGTCCGATGGCGTCACTATTCGACCACCAAAGTAACGCACCCTATCGTCGGAGAGCCTCGGACATTTGCAGAGAACATGATCTGAGGTATCGGGTTCCAATTCGCAAAACCTGCTCGTATCCGTAGGATCGTCCCATCTTATACAATTGGTACCTAAGGCCACAGTGTCCCGTGAGGTAACCCGTCACGGTCCTTAGTTCGTCCCTCGTCATAGACAATAGTTTCCGCGACCTCTCCCCAGAAGGAGATGTAAACAGCCTCGCCAGTCGCTGCCCAGGCGATCTGGCCCAATAGGCCCCAAACTCCGACTCCCTCCATCTTCTGAGCCTCTCTCTGACATACCAATTGGGTACGCCACAGAAGGGTTCAGGGCTAATGAATTGTCGACGAGCTCCGCAGTTGGCCAAACAGTCAGCCCGTTCGTTGTCCTCATGCCCCTCATGGCCAGGAACCCAGCCCAGTGTCAAGGAGTTGTTAAGTCCGAGATTTAGAGAGTCGATAGAATGTAGATCGTGGCCGCACGTGTCCTCCTCCGCAGACACTCTTCCACACAGATACAGATAGCGAAGACCTCCGCCTGAAAAACGGAGGGATATTTGCCCATGGGCAAATAAATCTGCTAACTGAATCAGAATTACATGCCGGGTTAAATTCAACGTTATAAAATTCAAGATGTAACACAACATTTGGTATGGCAACAACACTTTATCCAATTGTTTTTTGGTTTTTGAGAAGTTATACAATATTGATCACTTTTTAATCAAATGAGTTATTATTTAATTGAAAAATAATTCAATTAAAGAGCTATTAATTTCTAATGGAATTAGTTGTTTTCGGAATTTAAGCAATTATAGTTATTAAATCGACGGTTTTCGTGATTGAAATGGGTATTTTTATTTTTATGTGAATCTATGCGAATAAGCCGAAGATTTTTATATAATACTGCAACGTTTTCCAGGTTCAATAAACTAATTCATTTAACAACAAATACCACTTTTTTAAATAAATATACTTAAAAACGAATATAAATACTGAGATGCAGTTAAACATGATGCGTTTACTATGCCCAACGTCTTGAGAATATTCCAAAGTCTGCATCGTAATAAATCCAACATATTGTGCCTGAAAAAAAAACAATTACCCCCGTTTTCACAAAAATATTGAACAGCATTTCAAATACATTTTAGTTAAAACACAAATTTTAGCCTTAAAACTGTATTCATAAATGAATATTAACTTTTACACAAGGTTTAAAATATGTATTTTAAGCTAATATTCCCCTATGGGGAATGAGGAGTCAATTGACCTAAAAGTGACTGGTTAAAGAAGTACTTATCACAGGACTGGTATAATTTAATACAGAAGTGGGTTAAGCAGTGGCAACTGTCCTAAAATTACCAATCCTGTGACTGGTAAAGGGAGGATATACCACTTAACCAGAATGCTTATTAACAAGAAAAAGCCAGTTGGCCAGAATTTTACCCATTGGAAGCTGTTTAGTGTTCGTTTATTTTAATGCCCATCTTTGGTTAGTCCTGTGGCATGCCACTATGTGGTTTAAAGCAGAACAAATGACCCCCTCCTATGACAAGCCCATTTTAATGTTGCGAGTTGTTTACATAGGGTAGGGTTTAACAGAGGACTGGTCTCTGGCACGAAGAGACCGATCCTGTGGCACACGCAGGACCGGTCCCATTCCCCATAGGGTCGTTTTTGAATACAGTTTTAAGCCTTAAAATTTGTTTTAATTAAAATATATTTGAAATCTGAAATAAGATTTTTTAGTATTTAGATTTTTGTATTTATATACAAGAAATTAATTATATTTTATATAATTTTTCGTTTTTCACAGCCAATTTAACATTATTTTTATTTAATTAGATTGTACCAGAAATAAAATGCTTAAGAAACTTCACCTTCATTATGATTTTATGTTCGATATTTACATATCTAGTAAATATTGCCACATTGATTTGTGTATGTCAAACTAAATTCTAAGTGTTTTTTGTATTTATCTTTTTTTTTAGAAAAATATACTAGTAGCTTATTTTATTTTCCAAATACCATCAATGTAAATTTTAACAATTTTTACCATCAATGTAAATTTTATCATCATCAATAAATTTTTTCCCTGGTAGAAAATGCCAACCGTACAAACAAAATAGTTCTGGCAAACCACTGTTATTTTTGTACGGCCAATATTGTAGTAGAAAAACTCAGTTTTATTTGCAAAGCAAGTGTTTTGCCAGTATCACTCTCAAAATTCTTTGCCCCCATTGTTATTACCAATATTACAACTATTTAATAGCGTTTTCTATTTTAAAACGAGTATTTTATATTTTACTCGATCAATCAGCAATTATTTATTTAAAACGCTAAGACCGAACTGGGTTGCTGGTTTTAAGGGTTCGTGTTTTATAAACATTTCACAAAGTTAATTGAATTAGAGGTATTTGGAAAGCACCAAATCTTTTGATTTTCCAACGTTGAACCAACGGTTGGCCACTGTTATCAATCGGGTAAGAGGACAATATTCTCAAGATTTTTAATCCTACGTTCTGCCAACGCATAACTGACCGATGCTTTGCCAGTACTGTGACGATGGTATTACTTGAATAAATTACCAAAAAAAAAAAAACAACTTGCGAAATTTAACAAAAACGCGGTTTAGCATATTACCCAAGCATTTTCGCCGCTATTTCATTTCATTTATTCAGTCTATGGAAACAAAAATTCAAAAATTCCTTACAGACTATGATTGAATCAAAAATTTAATATAAATAAATATAATATCTTTAATATAATATAGCTTCATTACTTAAAAACTATATTAAGAAACAGCTTAAATTCATCCTTGGGCGTGGAAAACTCTATATAAGATTTGCGTTCATGATTCTATTGCAGACTAAAATTGATTTCATTTAAATAACACAGTGCAACACGAAAAAAAAGAACCATATACGGATACCACTACGTGATAAAAGACTAAAAAAAAAGACCCGTGTCTCCCAATTTTTTCCCAAAGTCATATCCTCTTTTGTTTGGGGCCTCGGTATCATTTTCGCAAAAAAGTGATCATTTTCTCAGGCTCATATCTTGCAAACCGTTCAGAATTTCGATTTACTCTCTATGGCAAAGTTGTAGCTCTTGTCATAAAGAACAAAAATTGTGAACATATAAAATCAAAAAAACTTCACCTTCCAGATCAAAATCGCAAAAAACTTAAAAAAATTCGATTTTTTTTACCTTTTTTCCCGAGTTCAGGTCCATAGGTAGCAAACCGTTCAAAATTCAAGGAAACAATCAACTACAAAAATTTACCTAAGATCTCAATAAACAAATTTCTAGAACATATAAACTTCCTGGGAATTGGGCTTGCTACCTATGCACCTGAACAGGAGAAAAAAGGAAAAAAAAATGAAATTAAAAAATTTTTCACTTTTGCGCGCTACCTAAACAGTGTTAAGAATCATCTCTAGGAAGTTTATATGTTCTAAAAATTTGTTTATTGAGATCTTAGGTAAATTTTTGTGGTTGATTGTTTCCTTGAATTTTGAACGGTTTGCTATCTATGGACCTGAACACGGGAAAAAATTTAAAAAAATCGAATTTTTTTAAGTTTTTTGCGATTTTGATCTGGAAGGTGAAGTTTTTTTGATTTTATATGTTCGCAATTTTTGTTCTTTATGACAAGAGCTACAACTTTGCCATAGAGAGTAAATTCTGAACGGTTTGCAAGATATGAGCCTAAGAAAATTATCACTTTTTTGCAAAAATGATACCGAGGCCCCAAATCTTTGGCGGCCCATAAACAAAAGAGGATATGACTTTGGGAAAAATTGGGAGACACGGGTCTTTTTTTTTTAGTCTTTTATCACGTAGTGGTGTCCGTATATGGTTATTTTGCCATGACTTAAAAAATTACACACATTGTAAATAAACGTACGAGTTAGCGTACTATTAAGAGCATATTCAGTGCGATGCAGTGTCACATTAAAAATATCAATGAATCTTAAACTTCTAGGAGGGACATAAAATGGAATACGGGACAGCAAATCAGGAGTGTCAGTTACACCATTTACTATATCAAAGACAAGTAACGCCGACTGGTATAATCTACGATATTCTAAAGTCTGCAAACCTAATAATAGGCCTTTCGATTTATAAGAAGGAATGGGATCAACAAAGATAAGTGACCTTAAAGCGAATTTAATGAAAATTCTTTTTACTCTTTCAACGCGAGTGACATGAGTATTGTTATAGGGATTCCAAATACCTGCAGCATACTCTAACTTTGATCTAACAAACGAAGTATAAATTAACCTCAAAGTATTAGGATCAGAAAAACCAGAAGAATTTCTTTTCAAAAATTCAAGCATTTTATAAGCTTTAGGGATAATATAATTCACATGTGGCACAAAAGAAAACGACGAGTCGAAAACCACACCAATATCAAGTGTAGACTTAACATTTTTCAATTTTGGTTGTTAATACTGAAATTTGATATAATAGGATTCAGAGATTTGCTCAATGAAACATGAAAACATTTAGAAAAATTAAGATGTAAGTTATTCAACGTACACCATGCCCACAGATTATTCAAATCAACCTGTAATTCAGAAACATCTTGAAATGAGGAAACTTTAGGAAATATTTTCAGATCATCCGCATACAAAAGAAATTTCGATTTTTTAAAGCAAGCTGAAATCTCATTAATAAACAAATTGAAAAGAAGTGGACTGCCCTGCGGCACGCCAGACGTTTAAAAATAAGGCTTCGACTCACATTGATAAATATGATTTAATCTAATCTAGGAAAACAGAATGAAGACCAAACTGATGTAGTTTTAAAAACGGAATGGTATGAGACACTTTGTCAAAAGCCCTTGAAAAATCGGTATAAATAGAGTCAACTTGACTACCCTGTTCCACTAAGTAAATTTTGCAAAGAAAGGCTTTAAAAAAAAAAACTCACCGGTTTTTTTCTGCGTGTACATACAATCAGAAAATTAAACAAGAAAAACATATTCGTTAACCATTTTAAAACTAAAGGTCGTTTGAATATTCTATACAAAAGTTTTTTTTTTATATATTATATTATTTTTTGGAATCTGCTTTTTTTTAATATACTGTTGCTGTTGTTGGTATTTATAACTCTATATTAATTCGAGAATTTTAGAATTAATCTAGTGATTGTTATTTTTGTGTTATCAGTAATTAAGGTTGCTATATTTCTATATAGTAAAGTCTCCCAAACAAAAAATTAGCATAGCTAACCGAATTTTTGAGTTTAAGTAACCGGAAGTTTTTGAATTAGCATATTTTAAATATAAAAAAGATGGTTCATCCGACTTGACACTTCCGATCGTTAAGAATGCTTTTATTTTTTTTTTTTTTTTTTTTTTGTTTTTCATGACTTTCAAAAAATATTGAAAGTAAATTAATTTATAACATGTTCCTCTGCTAATTTCGATTTAATATCAACAAGGTCATTTACTACCCAGTAAACATAAAGAGAGTTGTTAAATACAATTTAAGATTTTTGTATTCAATTTTATTTAACCCATTTTGCACTACGGTTGCTTTAAGGCAACACCTACTTTTAAGGTCTGATAATTTTGGATAAGAGATAAAAAAGCATGTAATAATTTGAGGTCTTTTCTATAGAAATAATTTAAAAAAAAAATTTTAAAACTATTTAAAAAATTAAATCTGTTATTGCCATATAAATAATTAAAAATACAATTTTTGACATTTTTTTGTAGCACTATTTTGAAAAAATATTAATTTATGAAAAGAAGACCGCTATTATATAGGCTGTATGCTGATTTGGTTAGGGACGTATGGAAAAATGTTTTGAATGAGAAAAACTTATTAAAATCGGATCAAGTAATTTCTGAACTTGTAAGAACTTTAATATCCAGAAAATGATTAAATTTCCTTTTTTTTTAATGTGAAAAATTAGCTATATAAATTTTTAAAAGATTTTACAATAGTATTTTTAAGTACCCAGCAAAACCACACATTACCAAATCATGGGTTAAGTAATGTATCGCCATAGGGCTTCATGCATTACTTTACACGTTACTTCACTGATGAATTTTACAGGCGATGAGCCTCAAGGTAACGCATTACCTTGTAGTGGGTAAAGTAACTGGTTACTTATATGGTTACATGGTGGGAAAAAATAATGTGTCTATAAATAGATTTTCATAAAAAAATATGCATAAAAATTTTTTTTTTACAGATATTTTTTTTTTTAATTAATTAAATAACTTTTTTTTTTATTAAATAAATAACTTGGTCATGCTGGGATTCGAACCTGGGGTCTCTGGTATTTAACAATTAGTTAGGCGAGAACTCTACCAACTGAGCTAGCGATACATACAATATTTTATTGCTTGAAATGTAGATGAGTTGTTGTGCTTCGTGTTTTCGTTCGTGATATCAAAAATATACACCTTACCATTATGCTTACAAAAAATCACAAAGTAGTGTGTCTATAAATAGATTTTCAAAAATATATATTAATAATTACTTTACGTTTATAATTCATGCATTATGTAATTGATGATCGGTAAGTCATTATTTTATGTTTTGAAGTAATGTAAAATGTAATGAGGTCTCATTACAAGGTAATCCATGAGTGTCCAATTATCGGTAACTCATTACTTCTTGTTGGAAAATAATTATACGGGTAAGGAATACACATTACAAGGTAATGCATTACTTTATCGCACCCATTACCAAAGTTTTGCTGGGTACTGTAATATTGTAATAACTATTGTAATAAAAATTCAATAAAAAAAAATAATAATAAAAAAATAATAAAAATTTTAAATAGTTTATTTTATAATGGCATAAAAAAAAGATTTTGAAACATATAAAAAAATTGACTTTTGGCATACAGTTCCATATAAAATTCCCATAGCGCAATGATAGGTAGTTTAAAACCCGATATATTGTCACCTATTCTAACCAATCAAGCGAAAGGCAATTTTAAACCAATAATGTGATAAGTACTTCAGGAACCGGTCTAATTTTCCCCTACTAGAGGCCTGGAACTTTCAGACCCATTACGTGATAGAGACTTTTAAATGTGGTAGGAACTTTGGGAACCGGTACCGTTTCCACGTACAATGCAACTAGTACTTTCAGACGCATCAAGTGATATAGACTTTAATGACCAACCGTTATTGTTTTTATCTACCACAGGACCGATCTTGTTTTTACCTACCACAGGACTGGTACTTTCAGATACATCACGTGATAGAGACTTATAAAACTGTCCAGTGGTATGCACTTTAGAAACCGGTTCTCTTTTTACCTATCACCTACCTATCAATTTGTAAACAGGTCCTGTTTTCACGTATCACGCGACAGGTCCCAATTCCCAACTAACCCCTTTTTCACCACAGGGTACTTTTGAACCTACCGTCACACAGAGGGATATTTTAAAAATATTCTGGAAATAAGTTGGCCATTTCTTTTCATTTCTTACTTAGTAGACTGATTGTAATGAAATTTGGAACAATCATTAGTTACGTAACATTGAGCTTAGGTGGACATTGGTTGCCAAAGACCCCCCCCCCCCCGTATGCGGCAATATTACCCCCCAAAGTAGGGCACTTTTTGCATAGAAAATTTTGAGTGCTCGTAATTTTTTGTTTTATTATCCGATTTTCACAAAATAATAATCTGCTAGTAGGGACCAAAATGTGCTTAAATGTCTCGATTATCTCTTATAGTTCCCGAGATATTCCTATTTAAATATGTAAAACTCCAAATTTGAACTGTCAAAATCTAGAGAACTATGCATAGGAAATCAAAATTGTTGCTATTAATGTAATAAGTAGAGCTCGGAGGTTAATTCATTGATTTTATGTACATAAAACATGCATTAAAAATCGTAAAATATGCACTTAAAATTTTAAAAATATGCATTATTATTTATTTTGTTTAACGTTTTCTACATTTTAAACACAATTTTAGTATTTTTTTGTTTTAAAAATTTTAAAACTATTTTTTTATATTTTTTTTATAGTTTTTTCGGTTATTTTTGTCTACACAAATTTAAAAACATGCATTTAATTTAAAATATGCATAAATATGCATTAATAGCAAAATATGTAACAAAAATGCAAAATATGCATTTTTCGCAAAATATGTAAAAACATGTATTTATACCAAAATAAATATGCAAAATATATGCATTAACAAATCCATACCAAACATATATTTACATGAATTTCCGAGCCCTAGTAATAAGTATAAGGTCCTAATTTAAAAAAAAAATACAGCTTCTTGGCACCGAAACCACTGTGGACCAGTGTAATATTTCTAATAAAAATGCAATTTAAAAAAGTACTTAAAAAATTTCCAAATAATGGCGATACGCGAAAAAGGCTTCCTGGTAAAATCAATTGATTTTAAATAATGGCGGAACGCGATAAAGGCTTTCTGGTTCAATTAATAGATTTTAAATTGAATCCACGATTTTCAAGCTGCAAACGAACAAATTAGTACAAAATTTGTTTGCAATATTTTTTTTACAAAAAAAAAAAAAAAAAATTAAGAGAAAAATATTTCTAATAAAAACTAAATTTATAACAAAAAGTCTTTCTGGGATAATTAATTAATTTTAAAATTAAAATTTAAAAAACAAATTTGGAAATTATTTTTTGCATTTCTTTGCAAAATTATAAAAATAAAAAGAAACATTTATAATAAATATAAAATTAAAAACAGTACTTTAAAAATATAATTGGATTAAAACCAAAATCCACGACTTACATTCTGTAATCAAATAATTTTTAAAAAAAAAATAAAATTTTTTCGCAAATTTTTGTTTGCAATTTAATGAAAATTTTTAAAAAAAAAAAGTATTGGTAATAAAAATGCTATTAAAACAGTACACTTAAAAAATTTCAAAATAATGACAGAAAGCGAAAAATTACATTACTGGTACAATTAATTGATGTTACAAATTAATCCACGATTTACATTTTGCAAACAAATAAATTAATAAAAACAGTTTTGCAAATTTTATATGCAATTTGTTTTGCAAAAATATAAAAGTTAATAAGAAAATTTTAGCAAGAAAACCCATCAACTCAAATGGTATGATTTTTACAGCAATCAAACCAGCATTCCACAATTATATCTACTAATAGTTTTGGATTTGAAACAAAAGATGAAAAACACGTTTTAAAATCGTTTGATTTTTCAAAAATCATTTTGTTTTTCAAAATAATTTTTTCAACTTTGATATTTTTTCCTAAAGATATTTTTCGATTTTCAATTTATTTTGAATTTAAAGTATTATTGAATTTATGTCTTTTCTATTGAGTTATAAAAACATTTTAAGTTTCTTTGATATTTATTTTCGATAAAACCAAAAAAAAAGTAAAAAAAATAATCGTTTTCCGGTGCCTGCTTTAAATTTTATGGAGCACATTAAATTTTCATAACCTTAAAAAGCATCCTTGTATAAAATTCTTCATTTTGCGAATTTTAAAGCGTACTTTCCAAAATAATCGCTGTCTACTTTTTAAGTTCAAATATATGACAAAAACAATTTTTTTGAGTGTATTTTTATATTTTTCGTTGATGTAATATATATTGTGACACTGAGATCTTTAAATTGATGTAACTTTAATTAAATCCAAGCAAAAACTGTAATTTTAATATTTTTAATTTGCTTTAAACATAAAACCGCCATAATTTTTGCGCCGCTAAAGATAAATGATTAACGCTGCACAGTGGCTCCATTTAAGTTTTTTCGTTGCAAAAATCATAACTTTCGAACCAAATGAGATAATCAACAAATTTAAAAAGCATATGATAGATAATCGATCAACCTATGAAATGAGTGTTTGAAAAGTGTTCTACGCCTCTTAGGTGCCTACATATAGGTTAGCAAACTTGATATTTGTAAAAAAATCATTTTCATGGGTAGTAAAATAATATATAATATTTTTTATTTTTTTTTAATTTGTTTATTTTTTTTTGTCTCTTTTAAAGGCTTTTATAATTTAAAACTATTCCAGAAAAAATTTAATTTTTTTTTATTTATTTTTCAATTTTTTGTAAAATATTGCTCACAGTCCGTAAAGGAAGGTATATCTAAAAGACTTATCATTTCTGAACTATAATTATTTTCTAACTCTTTTCGTGACTTTATATGCCGCAGTCATGAAATAAGTGGATCGGAAGATGCTGCTAACATGTTGAAGAGATCCTTATTTTGTCTTACCCTTGACGATTTGAAAGTGTTCAGCAGTCTATATTTTTTATAAAATTTGTTTAGGGACTCCTGTTCTTCTTCAGAAAGCTCTCCAATTGGCAAATGCTGATATTCAATTATATCTTTTCCATGTTACAATATTTTATGAACTGTCGGGGTCAACTTTTTCTGTGGATATAAGTTTGCTAAAAGAGATGCAGTTTTCGAGGCATATTCTCCATACTTTTCAGAATCAACTTTTTCCTTTCAGTTTAAAATATCCAATCTCTTAATGATTTCATTGTCTATTCCAGTGATTCGAGTTACAGCCTCATCATTTTCAAAAAATCTTCTCGAAGTGTTTCCATCGTTTGAGTTTCCGTATCTGTGCTTGGGGTAGTCTACTTTTAGTCCAACTTGTTTGAAAAACTCATCCTGTATTCGATTCTTTCTTTCTTTCTACTTAAATTCAGTGCGCCCGGTAGGCTAGTTGGTAGCGTGCTGGTTTATCAGTGCGGGGGTCGTGGGTTCGATTCCCACCAGAGGCACTGGTCTGTTTTCGCTACAACGCGCCGAAGGCCATAGTAGCTTGTGCTCAGTTAGGGCAATAGTATATAATTTGTAATTATATAATTATTAATTAATAAAATAAAAATTAAAAAATACCTAAAATCATAAACAAAAATCACCCATTCTTATTATTATTGTTAATATATAATAATAATAAGAATGGGTTTTCGCGTTTATATGTCATTAATTGCCCAAAAATGCATGCGACACCTTTTTTGAATGCGACACCTTTTTTCAAAATTTTACCTCTAGCAAAAAAATGGGGCAAGGACGGGCAGCGGGAAATTTTTGCAATAGGTAAAGGACTAATCAAAGAACTTATTTTGAAAATATGGCAAATAAAGTTTTTAATAGTTTTTTTTTTTATTTTCTACCAAAGTTGAGAAATATTGAAAAAATTTATAGTTTGTAAATATCAAAGTACCTGGACCAATACAAAGCAAACAGTCTAATTTTTTTTTAATCTTCTCTTAATAAATATATCTATCAATAACATTAAAAAGAATGACGATCCGTTATCTAGTTTTCGAGATTCGGCATCTGAAAGCGGACAAAATTACATAAAAATGTTCTGTTCTGTTTTGAACACTGAAAATCGGTCAACTTTGAAGGGCTATATCTTCTGAACCAAAAATCTGATTGTAATAAGAGTGGCATATTTGAAATCGTTGGACAATTTCCTATAAAATAGGTTTATTTAATATGTTTTAGGGGCACATGAATTTTTTGATTTTTACCACCTCACTTGTTCTACAGACGCTACTGTGCGCTGATGGATTTAGAATACTTACACATATACAAAAGATTATTCAAGTCACACAAAACTTTTTTTGAAAATATTTTGCTTCAAAGTCTCGAAAGTTTCTGAAATTCCTTCACAAAAGATTATTTATTTCATACAATTTTTTTTTATATATTTTGCCTCGAAGTGTCGAAAACTTTTAAAATTTTGCTCATATATTTTTATCAAATTTGGTAAATAGATTTATTTGGTCCAAACGGTGATTGATTTTGAAAGAACTTGTGCTGATTAAACCTTTTTTGGAAACAAGTCTATTTCGACCTAATAAAATTTATAATCCACACTTTTTTGGAATTCTACCCAGATGGCTAGTGTAAGGCATCATATAGTTAGTATTGACCGACTTTGATGTTTTTTTTTTTTTTACTTGTTTTGCTTGGTTTATGATTAATATTATAATTAACACTATTTTACACCTTATGTTAAATAAGAATTAAAATTTTATGCATAATACCTCCTTATGCATAACTAAATGTACATTGTACAATTGTAATTTTACATTTTTACATGTTTTTTTCTAAAGGTGTGCAAACAGTTGTATATCAAAATTATAAATCTATTCATAAATATTGTAGTACTTATATTTGTACATGTTCCAGTACCTACAACGCACAGTGTTGTGTGCGTGGCCAAAAAGAGTTTATTGCAATGTTAGAAATCAAATTAAATTTTAATAGTTTTTAATAAAAGTTAAGAAGGAACAGAAAGTATTATGCAACAATATTATTTGTTGCTTAAGTTATTGAGTCCCAAAGTTAAACTATTTAGATCAATTTGGAAATTTTCAAAAGTGGCAAGAACTTCTAAATGATAAGAAAAAAAATTACTTTTATTTGCGAAAAAAAGTTGTTCGAGATTAGTTTGACTAATGTTTAGTGTCCGACCGAACAGTTCGGCCAGAAAATGCATTTGGTCTGTATTCGGGATGTTAAAGCATTATGGACAAATTTGGCGGAGTGTCAAATTTGAAGAAAAGTCTGTAGTTAAGCAATAATTCACTGTTCGGCCTCAGAAAGTTCGGCCAAATTGAAAATAGTTCGGCGGCCGAACTGTTAACTTTATAGCTAAACTTCGGCTAGAATTAAATCGGCTCAACAAACATGTTTCCAATACCAGAATTTGTCATAATTGCCTCTAGATATCAAAAAAACCGACAAAATATAGTTTTTGGGCCGAACTGTTCGGTCGGACACTACTAATGTTATTAGTAGGGCTAGGAATTTCACGCAATTGCATGTTTTTTTTCGATAATCTAAAACTGATATAAACTAAATATTTATCCAAATCATCAAAGTTTAAACTAAACGGCATCGATTTGTAGTTAGTTGCATATATGGCATATTTTGGCAAAAGTGCATGTTTCTGCATATTTTTACTTTTTGGTTTTTATGCATATTTTGTTCTTTTTAATGCATATTTAGTCCTTTTTAGTGCATACTTTTCATTTATTTTAAGTATTCAAAATTGCTAAAAAAAAATTAAATTTGGATAGATTTTATATTTTGATCTATGCTTAACCATTGTAACATTTTGCAATCTTGTTGAACCAAAGAAGTTAATTTTTTTTTTCTTCAAAATAATTTTTTTTATTCTATATTATTATTTTTTTAAGTTTTGGTTTTAGCAAAATAATGTACTTTTAAGTGCATATTTGTAATGATTTTACTGCATATTGTTAAGCTGCATTTTATATGCGCCTATTTTAGTTGCATGAAATTCCTTGCCCTAGTTATTAGTATATAAATGATATTCAAACTATTCAATATCAATCACATTGTCAATTCTGTAGTGAGAAAAAATAATAAAGAAATTTAAAATTAGTATTTTTTCAAAAACCATAATTTTTGACAGAAGCGGAAAAATCCTTTACCTACACTCAGGGAAAAAGTTTCATCATATTGATTCTATTGTTTCATTACCCGTTTGTCATCAATTATTCATCATATTTATGGAGTATTCATAAATATGATGAAAAGTTTCATAACAACTTATGACAAACGTTTCATAGACCTTCATCATTTCACAAACAAGTTTCATAAACTTAGTGAAAATAAATGTTTGCTTTTAACAGTTTTGCTTATAAAAGTTAAAACGATATATATAATTATTTAAATAAGTTAAGCTCTTTATTCATCAGAAATTGATTTTAAAAATGTAAAAACTGTTTTTATACTTCGATTCGAATTTTTGAATATTAGAAGATATTTTTTATAAAAAAAAAGGTTTAATAAGATAACAAACAAGTAAGGACGTTTTCAACTCCACGCTTTATTAAAAGATATTTAAATTTTTTTCTGAAGATTAACAGCGAAGCTGTTCGAAATATCGAATATTTAAATATTTAAAAATATTGGGAAAAAACAAAAAAACCCCATCACAAAAAATTAAATTTTAAAAATAATTTAGGGTCTGAAAAATTAAAATTGAATTTATTTTTCTCTTGTACTTTTGTATTTTTTGTTTTTTTAAGTAAAATAATATTTATTATAGTGAATAAAAATAATAGAAAAAACTGATCGCGTTTGTTTTTATAATTTATATAAAGAAATTTAAAAAATTTATAAACGTAATTTATAAACATTTTGCATAATATTTATGAAACGTTTCTTAGTATTTATGAAACATTCCATAAAAGCAGCTTCATTCTATTTATGCAATGTTTCATAATATTAATGAAGCACTTCATAAAAAGTTATAAAACTTCATCATCATATTCATGAAACATTTCATAAATATGAAGAAACCTGTCATCAGTTCGCTCTTTTATGACACAACTTCATCATATTTAGGATGTGTTACATTGGACGAAAATCAATGAAATTTTTCATAAATATGATGGAGCTTTTTCCCTGAGTGTAGACGTGTTAATTTCCAGGACTTTGAAATGCGTATTTTTACCTAAAGGATATTTGGAAGGTAAACGTATCCTTGCATCGAATTGAATGCAATTCTACTCACATATTGACTGCTCAATAACAAATAATATGTACCTATTTTCGGTGGTTTTCAATTATTTTTAGTGCTTTTTTTTAAATATAAACCTTAATTTGGGCCATATGATAAATGAATAAAATTATGCTCCATTATATACACAGAAAAAATTACACAGATGGTCCCGGGTTCGAGACCGGGTGACGACAACAACAATTTAGAAAAATAATATATATGAGTTTTCTATCCCTCATATGTATCGCAGCGCCCGCCTTCGGTGTTCCCATAGCACTTAACCCAACCTAAGTAAAATAATTAATCACGGCTATGAATTAAAAATAAAAAAAGCTTCAATAAGTTAGCCAATCTCTTCATCAGGTGGCGAGCAACAACTGTTCTAACACGTATCATCTCGCGCAATTGTTGCCATGTTTGAAGCCCTTCATCTTTCCCCACCTTCCATCCCTCCACTAATCAATTTCCAAAGAAAGCCACACATTAATAAATAGGAAGAATTTCCTGAGTGTTGCTTCTATTTTAAAAAAAATAAAAAAATTAAAGATTTGATTTGAATTTAATTTAATTTAATTTGTTTCTAAACAAATATTTAATTGAATCAATTAATATTTTAATTGACTTTTAAATATATAAATACATATTTTATTTTAGACGCAATTATCATATTATTTTTTTCATACACTGTATGCATAAATAGAAAATTTTCAGTATAAAATACCAAATACATTTGAAGTTAACAAACAAAACAAGCACACACTCAAACAGACTCAGCATTGCAAAAAAACACACATACCAACGTATAGATCACACACTTTTTTTGTGAGTATCATATTTTTTTTTGTAGAAGTTATTTATAACTTCTTTTTTCCTTCTTAATTTTAATAAAAGGTTTAATTGATAGAATCATTGCCGTGATAAGTACAAAATCAATTAAAATATTAATTGATTCAATAAATTTTTTAATTGAAACACGTTTTTAGTTTTTTCTGTGTATTGGGGATGGGCTTGTCGTTGCTTGGAATTTAATAAAAATTAGCAAAACTTATTGTTAGTTGAATAAGTAATATATATACCTATTTTCGTAACATTTAAATAATTTTTTTTTAGAATTCATGTAATTTTGTAGTTCAAGGACATTTTGGAGCTTGCCGTATCCTTGCTAGGAAATCAAAAAAATTCTACACACATAATACTGGCTACATAGCTAAGAAACATACCTAATTTCGTCAGATTTCGATAATATCTGTAGCTTTTATTGAATTTCTAACTTTCAGGATATATGACAGGTAGGCGTGTCCTTGTTGCGATTTTGACAAAATTTTGTTTTTTTTTTTTATTTTGAAACAATATATACTCGTGTATCAAATTTCACTAACGTACGACAACTCCTACACATAGAAAAATCTTTAGCTATTTGCCAACTGAATCTCGGTTACTACGACTCAAATTCGGTTATAATGAATTTCTGTCGGTTGGTACAACTGAACATTAGTGTTCACAACAAAGTTCGGTTAAGTCAACTGAATTTTATTTGCTACACCAAAAATTTTAAGACATGTAATGTTAATATCGTTGTACTTACTGAATTTAAAAGTTGTTACCATTAAAATACACTTTTGAATTCGGTTGGCACTTTATTTCTCTGTGTGTATATTTGGCCACTCGTTATATGAATTGACGACACTGTGCAACGCGAGAAAAGAAGATGTATTTTGTTTAACAAAAATCTTTATTAGATCTTGTATACGGATGTGGCAATACAAAAAATGTAAATTGTTGTGAAAAAAAACACAAAATTATTAGCGGTATTCACAGTCAGTCCAGTGTTGGCAATGTTGACATTATTCAGGTAGAAATTGCCAACCGTACCTTAAATATAGAACTGGCAAACCACTGCTATTTTTGTTAAACCCACCGTGTTAAAAGTTACCATAGTGATAGAATTTTCCTTTATATTATTAATTATTATTATAAATAAAAAATTTCATTAATTGAATAAAAATTCATTTGTTAATTTTTTATTAAATTTGTTTATGTTGTTTTTTCATAATTTCATAAAAAAAATTCATCAATGAAAATTTTTAGAAATTTTTCAATAAAAATTTTAACTTTTAATACCCAAAAAAATAGTTAAGCGTAACTTTTTATTTTTTTTATTGATAATATAATACATTTTGGATAAAAATAATCGAGTTGATTTGAGGCGATTTCTTAAGTCGACATAAGTGCTTTTGTAAAAAGTCAATAGATATTTATATTTTTTGTTATTTTTTAATTTCAAGAAAAAATTGGTGTTGGCTAATATCTCAACCTCTTTAAAAAGTGTATTATGTATAAAGAATTTAATGTTTGCCTTGTAATAATAAGTAATAAAAATATTTCATACAAACTATGAATTTAATTCATTAAACACATGTATCTTTCATAACGTTTATGCAAGAAATAATGAAAAAATTTTATATAATTTATGAAATTTTCATTAAATCAATGAAACCATTCATTAAAATTGAGTTAATGAAACATGTTTCATTGATTCAATGAAACATTTCTTTGAGGACTTTTTATGAAAAATTCTGTGTATTAATGAATACGCACAAATTTCTATCAGTATGAAGGTACAGGTAAAGCAAGTGTGTTGCTAGTACGACTCTCAAAATTCTTTGCCAATATAGCTTTTACCAATATTACAACCAAATAGAAGCATATTTTTTTTATATTTTTTATATTTCACAACATTTAAATGTAACGTATAATACTAAGACTGAGCTGTTTTGCTACTTCTTAAATGAGTTTTATTATACACATCTCTCAAAACTAATTGAATTTAAGCTATTTTAAAAGCACTAAGTTGCCAAAGTTATGCCAACGGTGGCAAGTTTGCTCAAACCAACGGTTGGTCACTGTTATCAATCGGGTAACAGGACAATGCTGTCCAGATTGTTAATACCACGTTCTGCCAACGCCTTACCAACTCATAGCCGACGTTTTGCCAACACTGTGCCGATTATATTTTTCTGCCTGGGTATTTATGAAATTTTTCGGTGACCTAAAATGCCGAAATGTCAATAACTTTAACAAAACATATAGAAGCACTTATAAGGAAAATATATAGATGGGTTTCCTTTGATCTTAGTGAAATTCAAATGTGTAGTAGAGGGAAAAGGCACGTATTTGCGCGTTCTTTTACGTTTTTAACTTTTCTGCATCTTCCCAGTAAAACAATACTCGGTCTGGTATTTTGAAATTTTTATTTTTATACTACAGTAACAGGTCAAGTCTTCTTTAATTAAGAAGATTGAGAACACCTCTATTGTATACTTAATAATTATTACTTTACTTATGTACGAGTATTGATAATAATGAATAAAAATAAAAATCAACACATCATCTTCGACACTATAGGTTTGATGTACTTATACCTACATACTAATACATATACTACTTAATTAAAGGGAAGGTACCCCAATTGAAATATAACATGTCTTTTCTTTATATTAAAAGTATATATTCTCTAGAAAGCCTATAATATGGACATCTCCAAATGGGCATTTCCATAGTCACATACGTTACCAGTCGTACGGTTCAATGAGGTTTTCAACAAGGAAAAATATATATATTTTTACTTCTTGATGTTTTTGTGTAGAACTTAAGGAATTCTATGTTTAGCAAGAACAAAAATAACAATCGAACTTTTTGGTCCTAAAGTATTAGCAATTAAAGAGGGTCACGTAATGTGACAAAAATTTTGATAAAACTTTTTTAATATGATTTGCAATATTTTAAGTTGGTTTTATAATTTTCAATAATAATAAAACTTTTATGATTTTCTTTTAAAACTCCTAGTTTGAAACGTGACGTTACGTAGCGTTATGTGACATAAATTTCCCATTAGGTAATTGTTAGCAATTATTAACAAAAAAAAAATATTATTTGTAAAATTAAAAAATACAGAGGATAACAAGTTTTCCAACCCTGATACTAGAGTAAACTTTGCAAAAGGTTTGCTATGTGATGAATCCGAACAGATAGGACTTTCAGATGACATAAACAGTTTTGTGAATAAAGCTCAATTCGCGATGTTATAAGGTTTCGAATATACCGAAAAGCCGAGTTTTTTTGTTTTTTTATTAATTAATTATCATATAATTACAAATTATATACTATTACCCTAACAGAGCACTAGCTACTATGGCCTTCGGCGCGTTGTAGCGAAAACAGAAAAGTGCATCTGGTGGGAATCCTACCCACGACCCCCGCACTGATAAGCCAGCACGCTACCAACTAGCCTACCGGGGCGCACGTATTTTTTTTAAATATTGTGTTAAGATATCTCAAAAATCTGATATGATGGAGAAATTTTTAGGTCAGATTCGGATACTCTAGCCCCAGGGTCTTGACGTTTTCAGATTTTGATGACCGGTGTTTTTAGTAGAATATATGAATTTTTTTTGTGACTTAAGTGGGTCGGTTCTAAATTTTCTTCTCTACCGTCGAGTGTTTTCCTTTATCTTATTAGTTTAACTTTGCTACTCAAAATTAAAAATATTTGCCAGGTGACGTCACGTGACAAAGTTTGAAATTTACGCTGATTATTAGTTCCCGAGTTTTTTGAATATTAAATTATTCACAAGAAACTTGATTTAAAATAAAAGTTTTAAATACCAGCAACGCAGAAGTAATGAGAATAAATGCTGTTTTGCTTGGACATAAGTGACATTAGAATTTAAATGAAAGCAAATCAAATGTATACCGTTTACTGGCCCCTATTTACTACGTTTGAATTTTTTTAGGAGTTAATTGTTGTTATAACAAATATTTTGAGATGGGAGTATACTTGCCATTATCACTATTAAACAATTAAATATTTAAGAGAAAATGTTACTGAAAATTAAAAATTTTGACTATAATTATGAACGCAACTTTTCAGTCCGTTTTAGCATCATGCCAACTAAGATATGATGGCACTTTTTTAAATTAACAAAATTTAAGTATTTTTTTTTTAATAATACAAGTCAGAAGGAATTATTTGCAAACTTTTAATTTTCTAGGGAAGTGCCCAAATTTTCAAAACTCGCGATTTTTTAACGGTTTTCATTTTTACGAAAATTCAAAAAATCCCAAAAGTATGAACTATATTTTCGAAAGTTGTTGTAGCATTTCTATAATTCGGAAGTCAATCCATTCTTCCCACGCTTGTCTTCTTTCACAGTTATGCAACAAATGCACCTTTGATGCAAATGCAATTTCAAAATTGCATTTTCAAAATTGTTTTCTCCCTTCGAAATGTTGCATTATTCGAAAACTTGACAGTTTTTATATAAAATTAAATTTAAATTTGATTTTTGAAAATAAGACAGTATCTATTATTTCCATACAAAAAAAATTGGTTTTGTAAGGGAATGTTCCAATTGTGGCCTGTTCAATAAAGTGGGCCTTTCGTTTTTTTTTCTGTTGCTGCATGAAGATGTTAAAACTGTCAACTGTCAGCGAGTTTAATTTCCACCGTCAATATTTTAAAAAAGTTTTGACTTGAATACACACGGTTTTCTTGGTTTTATTGTGTCGTTTCAAAAAAAAAACGCAATGTAAAGTGTAATTTTTGTTAAACAAAAAGTTTTAAAAAGTTTTCCAAGTCGTAAACGTAAAGAATTTTATTCACAATTAAAAAAAAATTGATTTCATAAAAAACATAATAAGTAGAACAAAAATGTGAAAAATTCAATTTTCTTAATGTTTCCTAAAGTTTACCTTTGATATATCTATTTCATTATTTTTTTGTTTTACGCATCACTTCAACTGTTCGCAGTACTCTTGCAGCTCGTAAAGGTTTGATAAAAATGGATCCAAAAACTCTTGGCGTATGTTGGTAGATTATTACTAGTAGTTTAGAAAACCACTTTCAATGAAATCCTAACTAATCAGCTTTTCGAGATATTGCAATTTAAAATTTCGGTTTATTTGAAAATTGTTGGGTGCCGAGTCGTTTTATGGTCGCCTGTGACTGCAAACTTATCCCAATGTTTGCAACAACCTGCAACTGATCTACGAAAGCGTACCTTAATGATACCCAGCCAATACGTACATTTTCCCTCCCGTTCGGAACGAACCCAACTCCATTCTTTTATGGAACAATAAAAAACTCAATTAATATGAAAAAAACACAGTATTTTTGTATATATGGTAGGGTATTCAATCGGTTAACCGTTACTCGATTAATCGATGAAATGATGTCGAACAATTGTTCGAGTAATTCGAAATGGCCAATTTCGAGTAAAGAATAACTCGAACAATTTTGGTCGATTAATCGAGTAACTCGAGTAATTTAAAAATATGAACTATTTTATATTTTTTTAATATTTTGTATAAAATAATGTGACTGTTATAGTGAATATTTAAATGTTAAGTGTATTTTTATATTAAGTGAGCACTGTTAAAGAAATTATATTACGAAAAACGAAGAACTTAATGCGAAAAACTCCGATATCGAAGAAACTTGGATATTTTTTAAAGAAACAAGTTCTAAGACTGGGGTGTTTAAGATTATTGGTGCGGATTTGAGGCTTAAAAGTGGGATCAAACATTATTTTTTTTTTTAATTTAGTTTCCATTTGATCTAAAGAAACTACATATAAATACTATATTTTCAAAAAGGAATTTTTAAATGTCATTTACTAAAAACTTTTTGTTTGTCCCTTTTATGTCGTTGTAACAAGCCAATTTTAGAAGCCGTATATGGAAATTCATAGCGGTCCTACGCAAAATTTCCACATATTAAAATTTACATATAGAAGTAATAAAGTTTTCATTAATATGATGAAAATCTTCTTAAATATTCATGAAAGTTGTTTCAAAACTTCTTTATAATTTTTTTAGAAAAATTACATATCTCAAAATCCCAAAATGATAGGACAAAATGGACTATTTTTTCGTTTAGTACTAACACAATAATATAACAAAACTGTGTCAAGTCTGAGTGAAATTACAAAACGGATCACCATACAAATATTTTTATAAAATAGTTTAATACATATTTATGAACCAGTTGTATTGAAAGAAAATCAATGAAGATTTCAACATATTTATAAAGCATTTCATTGATATAATAACCCTTTTGCTTTGAGTGTACTGAGACAAAACTGTCGCAATAATAAATGATCTTAGCAAATGTTTTTCTCTTTTAGATATACTTTTTACTAAAATTTTTAATTAATTTGTTAATTTTTATATATGTATATGTTATATTAGTACTAATAAAATATAAAAACTTACAAAAATGTGAGCTTTTGGAAAATAAAATTAAAGTATTAAAATTGTTCGAGTTACTCGAGTTATTCGAGCAATTTTAAAATCTTACTCGCCTACTCGAGTAAATTAAAAACCTCAAAATCGAGTTACTCGATTACTCGAACAAAAGCAAACCCGAGTAAATTGAATACCCTAATATATGGTCCGTCATTTCCACATACTTAAAGCATATGAGTCGCTTTAAGGCCCAATGGAAAGCTATGTTAATGAAGATGATTTGTGCCAAATCTTGTCTTATTTGAATAATCCATGAAATGCTGACAATGAAGAATTTCCGGAATTTTTTTATAGTAAATTTGTATAGTCAATTTTTAGTTTATGGATCGGCGTTTCCACATGGATGGTCAATATGAGTTCCTATTGCATATGAAATGGCATATGAAATGGTCTGAATGAGATTATATTTGGTGAAAGTTGTCCCCAGTTACTAAATATAAAACTATATTCCCGGTGACGACAACAACAATTTAGAAAAATAATTTTTATGAGTTTTCTATCCCTCATATGTATCGCAGCGCTCGCCTTCGGTGTTCCCTTAGCAGTTAACCCCACCGAATTAAATGAATGAATCTGCGCTATGAATTAAAAAGCTTCAATAAATTCGCCAACTCTTCATAAGGTGGCGAGCAACAACTGTTCTAAGACTTATCATCTCGCTCAATTACAATTTTGACATGCCTGAAGTCCTTCATAATTCCCCACCTTTCACCTTTCACCTATCTACTATCCCCTTTCCAAAAAAGCAACACATTAATTAATAGGAAAAATTTCCTTAATGTTGCTTCTCTTTAAAAATATCAACTAATGGCTTCAACGACGGTCCTAGGATAGACCAAACTAATGTGTTTAATTAAAGAACTAAAGAATAAAGTAGTATCCCAGCAAAAAATAACCTGTATTTGGTAACTACACTCAGCAACAAATTTTGCTGAGTAAGCAAAATTTTAGTCAGGAGGGTGCTTGCGAAAAAATTGCTAATGTCAGCAAAATCTTTTGATGAAAATCAGCGACCTGATTTTTAGCAACAAAGTTAGTAGATTCAGCAAAAGTTTTTCTAAAACTTAGTGGATTAGAAATTAAAAAACCCTTGCTAAACATTAATAAAATTTTTGCTGAATATTAGTAGACTGAAAAAAACTCAAAAAGTTTGTAGAAAATTTTTACTTTAGTTAATTTATTTTGCTGAAAATCATAAAACATTTTTTTGTGATTATTTTTAAAATAGTTTACAATACGTTACAAAATATAAAAATTTTCATACTCCCACATTGAAGATATGAAATAATGTAATATCTGCAAATATATAGAAATAATTATCAGGGGGCCGTAAATAATGATTATTGCTCGTTTTTTTGAATCAAAAATCAATCACTTAGAAGAGACATAAAAAAAATTTATTGCACCATTATTATTATTTTTTGACAATCTTTGCATATCCGTCATGATTTTTAAATTTTTGATTTTTAAAGTTTTCTTCAATGGTAATGATTATTTTTGAGTAATAATAAAAAAAAAATCAGCCATAATCATTATTTTTGAGCAAAAAAATAAAACTCAAAAATAATCATTATTTATGATTTTTATTTTTTTCGCTCAAATAAAACTCACTTTCAATGTGTCGGATTGACATATCTCAGGAAGTAGGAGGAGCTTATCGAAGATTATAGTATCAATCTCTTCTTTGGAAGATTCTCTAACAGATTAATGCATCAATCATATTTGTGGGTGAGGTTTAAGGGGTCAATTTTTAATTTCAAAATAGGGCTTTTTTTTGCCGTATTTTGTGAAAGTAACAATGTGTGGAATGGACATATCTCAGAAAGGAGGAGGAGCCTATCCAAGATTACGGTATCAATCTCTTCTTTGGAAGATTCTCTAGCACATTAATGCGTCAATCATATTTGTGGGTGGGGTTTCAGGGGTTAATTATTAATTTCAAAATAGGGCTTTTTTGCCGTAAAGTCAAAACTTGGAAGCTCGATTTTCACCGTAGACGTATGTTTTAGTGGACTTTTTTGCTCAGTACAATCCCAAGAATCAGAAACGCGAAGCGCCCATTAAGAGTTTTTTCCTTCCATACTAATCGCCCCACCCTAATATGTATATATATTTACACCTACATGAAAGTGAGTTTTATTTTGAACGAAAAAAATAAAAATCATAAATAATGATTATTTTTGAGTTTTATTTTTTTTTTGCTCAAAAATAATGATTATTGCTGATTTTTTTTTTTTATTACTCAAAAATAATCATTACCATTGAAGAAAATCATTAAAACTCATAACATAATCATTATTGTGTAATTTTTGTTATAAAACTCATAATGATTACGGTCCCTGATAATTATACATAACATAAACAAAATTATCTTTCAACTACTTACATCAGTGGTTGTCTCAATGATGCAATTTTTTAAAGGAACGCTAATGCCACAGAGAATTATAGAAACGAAACTAAAAAATAACAAAATGTAACATATACAACCCTTTTTTGGCAATAAGAAAAAGGAAACATAAAAATTTACCTATGATGTATGTCTTTGTCTTTAGCTTTAGTCTGTCTACCTGCTGTATATTTGTTATTAACTTGACAACTCAATGTGACTACGAATACACATTTAATATTTTTTAAATTTAAATATTTTATTTTGTCTTTTATTTAATTAATATACAATTACTTTCACAAGCCGGTGAAAACGCAAAATTTAAGTTGTTTCAATCCACAATTTTGTTTTATGTATGAAAAACAAATAAAAAATCTTCCATGGTTGATTTTTTTTTATGTGTCTTACTAAAGTTGTACTTTTTAGTATAATTTTCCTCGGCACTACTACATCTTGACATCTAATTCCTTCTGCGTATAACTTTGTGGTTCACATTATTGATGTGCTAATTAGCACAATTTTTTTAGCAAAATAAATTAGTAAAACATTAGTAAAATATTAGTAAAACATTAGTTCAAAACAGTTAAGTGCTGACTAAGTATAACTAAAACTTTAGTTTATAACATAATTTTAGCAAAATATTTGCTGAAAAATAGTATATCTGATTTACAAGACGTTTTACTAACTTTTCTACTAACTTGATTTTCTGGGTGTACATTTGTACTGCCTTGCATACTATAAAGCAATTAGAAAAGGCGCAGTGCTTCCCAAAATTTGCTGAAAAATAGTATACCTGATTTACAAGATGTTTTACTAACTTTTCCACTAACTTATTTTTTTGAGTGTACATTTGTTCTGCCTTGCATACTATAAAGCAATTAGAAAAGGCGTAGTGCTTCCCAAAATGTCTTCTTTGCAGCAGTGAATAGTGCGTGCAATGAAGCAATAAAGAATGCATACCATGAAGCATTAATGTTGTCAACATACAAAAAAAAAAAAGATTTGAATCAGTTCTCCGACATTGACCTCTACTAATACGGTAGCCAGAACTAGTTTGTTTTCTGGGATTAAGTTCCTCTGAAGTCCATTGGGATACCTTCTTTGTTACTACATTATGTTTATTTTAAATATTTTTTTTTTTTTTGTTTATTAAATTCATACATTATTTTTAGTTTCCTTTTTTCTTTTCCTCCTATCTCTTTTTAACTTAAAAATAAAGTTTACATCATTAACTTTTTTTTCTATTTATCTATTACCAATGTTTGGATGAGTTCATGAGTCTACGTCAAGTGTACAATAGTGGTTTTCTATGTATTACCTGAGTTTTTGTGTTGTAAAGAATTATTTTCTAACTTTTTTTTTTTTGCATTTATTGTTAAGCGAAGGTGTTTTAGATCACAGTAATGCATGATCATTCCATAATTTATTTCTAAAATATTATTCAGTTGAAGATAATAACAATAAAAAAATATATAAAAAAAATTTGGAATGGCAATGATTTATAAAACCATTAATATTGGTTACGTAAAGAAATTATTTCGAATTAGTGGGCAAGGCAAAACGTTTCAAAAACTAAGGATTAATAATTCTTTAGTTATTGGAACTGAACTAATTAAATTTTTACCGTTCATGTGTGATGTGCGCTTATAATGTTAACCCATTACTGCATGCTGTTATATATATATATGTAACGAATAGGAAGCCGAACGGGACTTATTTTGATAAATTCCAGGATCCCAGGATTTTCGGGATATCGGGAATTTTCGGGACTAATTTTAAATATGAAAACCAAACAAAAACTACTAACTCTTATATTTAATCAGAATATTATTCTACCTCAAGTCCAAAAATCCAATATGCAATTGTCATATTAGATTTTATTTGTTGCTTTTCAAAAAGTTTGATCATTTTTATAATAGACAATACAATGTTTCATTGCCATCACCACACACTGTTTGTTGGGATATATGATTTTAGATTTTTTCTTTTGTTTTTTAAACTTTCAAAAAAAAATATTTATGCTCAATAGTATATAGTTCATTTCGTTCATTTCCATTTATTGAACCAGTTCGTTATTATTACTCATATGTTTCGTTGAATTGCTTTTTTGTTTTTTGGTTTGTTTTGACCTTTACTGCATGAAACTCCAGATGAAAGTTGTATATTTTGATAGTAAATGGAAAATAAGTAAACACCTATTTCGGCGTTCTGTGATATTTTTCACTTTTTACGATTTTATTAGCAAAAAAAACCAAAAACGGATCACCCAATAACCAAAAATATAGAGAATATATAAAAATCAAAATATGTGTGTTAAGGTACGTTCAGATTAGTCAAATATTTGACAAAAAACATGAAATATTTCTTTGTCGTAATCTGAACACAAAATATTTTTGTGTGTCAGACAGCAAATCAGCTGATTTTGGTCAAACAAAATTATTTGCATTCCAATAAATATTTAACAAACTTAACCATATTGTGAACACTAGCTATCAAATATTTTCTTCTGATTTGAGCAAATATTTATTTGATCTTACAAAAAAAATGTAAGAACAAACAATGGCAAATACCAGGTGGTAAAATCGTCAATTATACATTTTTTAAATAAATTTATTAATAAAAGGCTTTATAAAAAACTGAAATGTAAATAAATATTGAAACCCGAAATTTGATGATACATTATTTTGAGAAATATTGTTTAATAAAATATTGTTAAATGGAAAAATATGGAATAAAACGGGGAACGATTGGAATCGGAGCACTGTACACAATTGTGTTGTCGTACGTGAAAATAAAAATTTAATCACTCCGATAACAGAATGGAACATTTTTCCAAAATGGAACGATATGGAATGAAACGGGGAATGATTGGAACGGAACACTGTACACATTTGTGTTGTCGGTATAGGGCCCTTTCTTAAGGTTAGCAAAAATTTTGTCCGATTTGCGATATCATGCTTAGTTTTCGATATACAAGCCATTTTACAAAACGGCGATATTTTAAAATGTCCAGTATTTTTGCTCCAAAGGAGTATTAATATACCCTTATAACATAAATAGGCTAGGTCCGAGAGATATCCCGAGTAATCAATTTTTTAAAAAACTGTTAGTTTTGTCGATTAAATAAATCTATGCTTTTTTACACTTTGATTAAATAAATATTTAATACAAATATTTGTTTCAATCTGTACGCTCGACAAATATTTTTTCGTTTATTTTATTTGACACTATTTGAGAGCTGTTTGAACAAACAAAAACCATCAAACATTTGATCATAGTTTGAACATAAAATAAAATAATTTTTTATTTGACACAATTGGAAGCAAATATGTAAACAAATATTTTGTTCAAATATTTGATTAATGTGAACGTACCTTTAGAAAGCGTATAATTTAACTTCATATTATAATATTTAACTTCATAATTATTACTACCTATAAATTGAAATTATTTAAGAATTATAAAAATAGTTTTTTTTTTGGAATCACAGTTTTTTTTAAATTTTTTAAATTTCTCGAAACAAAAGATGCGATATCTCCAAATCTACCATTGTTTTGGACATATAAGCTGTTGAATATTATAATATAGATGTGGCGTTATCGTATTTAATATACAAATGTTTCTAGTTTACTAATATCAGGCGTTACTATTGGTGACGATCCCGGGATTTTTTTTTTTCAGAATATTAAGGGATTTTCATGTTTTTAATAGGCTTTTTTATTACTTTTTAATATTTATAATTCTGCTTTTATAATATTTTACAAAAGTAATCAAATCTAATTTGAATCAATTCAATTGTTTGAAAAAGAAATGTAATAACTAAATATTTAATATGCAAAAAGTTCTCTTTGAAATAAAAATTAACCTTCCGAAATGACTTAATTAAAATACTTTTCAATTAATAGACTGATAAGTTTTAAAAGTATTATTTTTTTAATTATTACATATTAAATCAATTTTTTATATCGTTAGCTCATTAAAGACATGTCATAAATCCGCTGGACATATAGAGAAAATTTAATTTTTTATTTTTTTCCCGCTTAAAGCGACTTCTATTGGCAATATTTGCCCAGAAAGTTGAAACTTTGACATAAAATAAATTCTAGAGGGTTAAAAATATTTAAACAAAATTATTTTGTAAAAATTTGTAAACAAATCTTTATTAAAAAATATATGAAATTTTAATATTTTTTAAATTCACCGATTTTTTAAATTTTTGGAAAAATATCATATATTTTGAGCATTTTTTAAAATTTTCATATGGCAATCCTGACATCATTTCAATATTTTTGTATTTTAATAAAAACCAGCCATTATTTATGTTTTGAGTGAAAACGCAAAAAAAATTTGGAATAGTTTAGACTAATTCACCTTTTTTGGTAGGAAATTACTTTATCCCTGACTCAATCGCTATTATTTATTTTTTTTTTAGGTTATTATTTTTAACTATTGTTTTAATTTATAAATATTTATTATTATTTTTTATATTTTTAATTCTTGTTTTGTTTTTGAGCTTGAAATCCCCACTTATTCTGCATAAAAATAATACAAAATTATTGTAATAACAACTTTAGTTAGTTTTTGTTTAAATTTAAAGAAATTTTCAAAAATTCTTTGTTTAATTATTATAATTTGTATTGTGAGTCCATTAATGTTATAGCAGATATAATAAATTATTAAGTATTTAAAATTTGACCTTGATCTTGGAAATCTGATTTTATTAATATATTTTCAAGAAAATGTTAAAATATTTTATATCATCACTTAATATATTAAGCAGTAGTTTCAACACTACTGTCAAATTAACTCTTGGCTTTTTGATAAATCTTAATCAAATATTTTTATTTTGGATTATAATACTTATATAAGTCCCGGTTCACACACGGCAATTTTACTTGCGCAAATTTTCTTCAATTCTTCTTTGAACTTGCTTTTGTGTTCACACAGGAAAAGTTTGTTTCAGCAATTTTCGTATTCTTTAGTTCGTGTTGAAAATTGCGGATGACAAAACAAAACGGAATTGGAGTACGGGCAAGTCTGTAACCCCTACCATTCTCTTTTCCTCACTCTGCTATAAATTCCAGAATTGCGCAAGTAAAATTGCCGTGTGTGAACCGGGACTAACAGAGCGACTCACAGAAAAAACGTAAAAAGTGGCCCTCCGACGGCCGTTCATGAGCTGGTGCGTTTTTAAAAAAATATATTTTTTTTTAGTTTGTTGCCACAAGTTGCTACAAATAATGCACATCACATGTACTAGCATGCACTATACACATGTGATATTCAGTAAAGTATTTATTTTTTTTTACGGGATTTACATACAAATGTAATCATTTTGTAATCACATCAACATATTTAACTCACTATTTGACTTAAAAGAAGTTATAAATACTTTTTTTTCATATTCGTGCTAGTTCGCGATTTACCAAAAATGTGGCGGATTGGAAACAAAGTATTTTTAGTGTGGGCAATAAGGGGATCAAAATTTAAAGTTATGTGAAAATAAAATGGAATTTACCAAATTTAATACAATTTTCAACGTGCTCTGGAAATTAAAATAAATTTTTCCTGTTTTTCACTCCATACAAAGCCAGTCGCTTTATTATTTACATATGATTTTGTATGAATAAACAATCAGACTAGACTAGTTTCTCCCTTTTTATGGACAGGCTCATCAGTGATTTTCCATTTACATTGTATTATTTGTGTCTTATAATTGTCAGATTGTCTCTATATGATAAATTTTTCAACAACCTGCGGCTGTAAGAATCAAACCTGCGCTCATCTTACATTACAAGCGTAATGTCATGTCATGACCATTCAGCGCTCACCTAAGTATGGCCTCCAATCTAATGCAGCTAAATTCCAGTTTTCTTTCCTATTAGCTTTTTCTGTTATTGTATATTATACTCAGAAGTGACAACACTAACAACACAAATATTCTATTTTTAGATTTTTGTTTATTTTTCTAATCTCCTCCGTCTCTATTTCACAATGTTACCAGATTGAAATTTTGTTAAACTATCAAACATCTTAATATTTTGAAATCAATATCCAATATACCATTCAGCCATTCGACATTTTGTATGTAAATAACTTATTTTAACACTTGCTTTTAAGTGCTTCCTCTTAAATAAAAACAACATAAATCTTAAACAAATAATTAAAATAATATTTTTGTAAGAGAACATCAAGTTGTGAACAATTATGGATTATACCATATAATGCGATTTATGTATTTTAAAAAATATATCAAATATATCAAGATTTCAATTGAATAATTAGAAAAATATTTACAGGGTTTATCTGTATGTAACCGGTCTTGCCCGGGACTCAATACTTAAAAAAACCCTATTAAAAACAATTTTTTGTTACATACCTTAAGACTAAAAACGGATACAGATTTTTTTCCCATTTCATATTTTAATTATTACCCATGGTCAGGAGCCCCCACTACGCTACGAGAAAAAAAGTAAATATTTGACATGCATATTCTAAAATCGTAATTTTTAGGAAAGCGCACTTCAATTAGCTAGAACTTGGTTGGTATTGATTATAAAATAAAACTATATAATTTTTTTTTACTTTAAGCTATTATTTTCTTAAACTAAAAAAGAAAGTACACAATTTTTTTCATAAACTAAGTAACCAGCGATGTATAAACTAAAGGCATTTTGGATCTTCTCATTGTTGCAGATTTTTTATTAGCGAAATTTTTGAATCCTACATACTTTTTTTTATTTCTTATATTTTTTATTAAATTTGCTTTCTAATTATCTGCAATATAAGCAAATATTTTAAATTTTGACAAAAAATTACATTTCTTGTTTCGTTCTTTAGAAAATATACCAAAATCTTAAACCCTTTTTTAATAGAAAAAATCTCGAAGTTACGTCTTTAATTAACTAATTCAAATCAGGGCCGCATGTGTCTTAAGCCTTTAGTGTTTTATTTAAGTTTATTATATCTTTTGCAATTCAATTAATAATTATTGTATCTTTTATTTTTTATTTTAAGTATCTACCCAGCCAGAAAAATACGAACGGCAAAGCATTGGCCCAGTGCTTTCAACGGTGGTAAGTACTTGCAATGCACTTTTTGCCAATGTTGGGAAAGCGTTCTAAGACAATGCTTTTTTATTTTTACGGTTGTAAATTTTGTAAATTAAGTACTGGCAAAGCACTTTTTACGAACGTTAGCAGAGTTTTCTAAGCCAGGGCTGTGCCAGTGCTTTAATTATTTTTACTGTTGCAAATTTTGTTTATTAAGTACTGGCAAAGCACTTTTTACTAACGTTGGCAGAGCGTTGTAAATCAGTGATTTTTCAGACCATTGGCAATTTCTGGCTGGATATTTATTCAAATCCTAAATACTTATTTCATTCATTTTCTCTATAAGTTTCTGATATTTTGTTCTTTGTTTTCTAATTATCTGCAATATAATCAAATATTTCAAAAAAATTATATTTCTTATTTCGTTCTTTAGAAAATATAGCAAAATTTTGAACCCTTTTTCTATAGAAAACATCTGGAAGTTAACTCTTAAATTATCTTTTTTAACTCAGGGCCGCATGTGTCTTGAGTCTTTTGTTTTGCAAGTGTATTACATCTTTTAATATTCAATTAATAACATAGTGCTACAAAAAATTCCAAACACTTTTCAAGGTACCTAGTTTAGGTTGTAAGTCTAGCTGAGTGTAGTGCGCCCCGGTAGGCTAGTTGGCAGAGTCCTGGCTTAACAGTGCAGGGGTCGTGGGTTCGATTCCCACCAGAGGCACTGGTGTGTTTTTGCTACAACGTGCCGAAAGCCATATAAGCTAGTGCTTGGATATAATTTGTAATTATTTGAATATTAATTCGCTGAGTGTATTACAAAACCAGTTTCAGAAGTTGTAATATACCCTCAAATTTTCGGGATAATGGTAAAAGAATTTTTTGCATCTGGCGCACTTAAATATTCTGGCTTGCCAGATCACTTTTTTTCGCTATCCCCAAAAAAATCATAAAATATCCCCAAAAAATCCTCAATTAGAAAAGAATTTGAACAAAGGTTAATTTAAAGTTAATTTTTTTTATTTAATTGGCCATTTTTTATTGATATCACAAAAACAAATCAAAAAATATTCCCCTTTTAAACCCCAAATTTAACAATGTGCATTTTACTTAAGTTAGAACTTAATTTTTTTTATTAAAAAAGCTCTAATTTACTAAACAGGTAAAAAATGCATCACTGCAAACTAGTTTTGAATAAAGTCAAATTTTAAAATATTTTGCTACCTCTTTTCTTAATTCTCGACTTTTATAATTTTTATTATTTCTATCTAAAACCCCAAATTTAAATTTAATAGACTTTTCAATAAAAAAATATCCAGAGTTGCAGACATTTTTCATTTCTTTTAGCTTATTAAAATCCTTAAATTATAAGTATTTTCCCTACACTTAATATGATGGGTAAAAATCCAGCAAAATTTATTTGGAAAATTTCTCAGGGTCCATTTTTAGGAGTCGTAAAAGAGCAAAAAATGCAAGCAAAATTGAGTAAAGTTGTTAAATCCAAAAAAAAAAAAATAATTCAGAAATGACTCAGAAAATTAAACAGATTTGAACATTTTGTTAACAATTCAATAGTTACATTTTTAAGCCTTAAAAGTTGTTTTTCATTTTTGAGTCAAGAAATGTGTTTTTTTTTTTATGAACAACCTTCATAAAAAAATTGAACCTTTTGTAACATATTTGAGCTCCTTTTTAATTAATTGTTGAGCTCGTTTTCTGGCTGAATAAAATTATAAAAGTGTGCCTATTTGAAAAGGTATATGAAATTGGCCTTTTCCAAGCAACTTTATATGGTGGTTTTTATAAAATGTTTTTAGAACATGTTAAATGTTTTGTATTTTATGATTTTACTGGTAATGTATATTAATTTAAAATACTTATCAAAAATTTGTCAAATCCCTAAAAAATCCCCAAAATATTTTTCAAATCCCCAATCAAAACCCCTGTCCCCAATTGAAAGTTTTTGTCCCCAAGGCTAACAAAAAAATCCCCAAATTTGGAGCCAAAAGCCCAAGTCTGTAAACATTTGTTCTCTTCTATCGTAATGAAATTTGGATATGTGATAAAGAATGAATAAATAAAAGACACGTATATTTTTAACGTCTCATGTTCAGGGGTTAAAAATAAGGGTAAAAAATTACCCAAATTTTCCTTTTTCTGCTTATTTCAATTGTTTCAGAGAAATTTTAGACAAATGGGGTACCAAATGAAAGAGATTTTGGAGACAACTGAACTGGTATACGAAACATGTCCGATATCTTTCAATAATGAAAAAAAAATGCATTTTAAGTGATATTGAAACTGGAGTTTTGTTAAAGAGTTATAGTGGTATTAAGCTAAAAAATATGTATATTAATACATTTTAAATTTAATCGAGGGGTGTCTGAGCTTTTTCCGACATTCGAAATTGTTCGGTAGCATAAAGTATAAATACTTTTTCCGAAGAGTTTTTTAACCCAGATTTTAAATATTTTAAATAAATGTCAACCCTAGCACACTACATAGGCAATATAGGTATCAAAATTTTTGTTTTCTGGAGTACATCACAACAGCATTCAAAAAAAACTGAATTTAATTAGTTTCACACATGTTTCCATACAAAAATGTATTAACTTTGGAACCATCTTTTAACCCTTGATCGTGAGATTATGCAGCTAAAAAATACGTGTAACTTATTTTTTTTTTCTTTTTCACGTATCCAAATGTTATTGAGATCAGAGAGAACTAATAGGGAGACACCCCTTGTCAGTAATTGCTTAGCCGATTTTGAATTTTTAAACGGTATTTAAAATAAAATTACCTAAAATAAGTTTGTTGAAAATCGGTTGAAAAAATGAAAATTCCAAGAATTTTTATACCGATTACTAAATTTTCTTAATTTAAACAGTAACCGTATCAAAATATAAAAATTTGTATTGGAAACTAGCAATATGTAGTATCAATAGATTTTCAATATTAAATTCTTAATAAACTGTCAATAAAAAAATATTGAAATTTGTTTAGATAAAAAAAACAATCATGTCGATTCGACAATACGCAATTAATTTTGTCAGTGGCGACTTATCACTTTCACCACCCATGATGCGGTACATTCTTAAATACGCTTGAAGAATTATCGGTTAAAGCTATCAAATTATCAACAAATATATAAAAAAAAAATATTTTTTTCTCAATCTTGGCATACACAGTTAATATTACAAAATTTAGCTTGTTTTTATGCAGGAGTTGATTTTTTGCACTTTTATTGTTCAAATTAACTAAATAATCGAAAAATTGCTAAAAAATTAAAAGAATTTTCATGCGCTCATCTGCGTAGCTGAACCATTTTTCTGTGGGAGGCGGTGGAGGGGTATAGGCCCATAAATAAAATTATGTTTTATGGAACAAATTATTATAAGTTTTACTTTCGAGATTTTAAAGTATTTTGAGCTTTTCTATCAATTGAGATGCTAATTAAAATCGTCCATTTTTTAAATTGTTTCGCATATTTAATTGAGGAGTCTCAAAAGTTGACAATTTCATGATAGTAATCCACTTGTAAAATTTTTTCGAATCTGTTGTCAACATCTTCTGGGTAAACTTTTTGTACACTAATAGAAAAAAAATTGTAAATTTGTTTGCCAAAGCTACTAAAAATGTTCAATGTTAAAAATTACGTTGCAGAAAAGCTGAAATCGGCAAAGTTTTTTGCCAAATATCAATAGATAAGAATGGTAAAAATAAATGTGTTAAATCTACAAAATTTTTGTTATTTTTGAGATAAAGTTTAGGTAATTTAAAATTACAAATTCATCTGCTAAAATCAGCAAAAAAATATTAAATGTCTAAATCAAATAGTCCCTTTTAAGGTAAAATGCTAGCTATTTCCCAACCGTACAACCGAGTTTGATCATTTTTAAAGGAAGGAAATATTAGTATTTAAATTATTCAATAAATTTTGAAAAACATTTATCATGTATTTATTATTTAGTTTTTATCATCAAGTTATAATTTTGAATATATTTCACAATATAGTGTTGTTATTTTAGTAACATAAAATTTTTATTAAAATCTAAAACTTTATTATAAAATTTTCTTTAAAATAATTTGTAACATATGTGGTACAAATAACTTACCTAATAATTATAAAAAATCAAATAATTTCTTTAATTTTTACCCTACCGTTATCTCGAAAATTTGAGGGTATATTGCAACTTCTCAAACCGGTTTTGCAATACACTCAGCTAGACTTACAACTTTCACTAGGCCATTTGGCGAGTGATTTTTCTGTGTAGCACAGTTTGATTGTTGTGTTTTTTTTTTCTAATTGTTAATTATATTAAGTACACTCAAAAAAATAAGTTAGTACAAAAGTTAGTAAAACGTCTTGTAAATCATGTATACTATTTTTTAGCAAATTGTTCTGCTAAAATCGTGTTTTTAGCTAAAAATTTTGTTATACTTATTCAGCACTTAACTGTTTTATACTAATGCTTTACTAATATACTAATGTTTTACTAATTAATTTTGCTAAAAAAAATTGTGCTGATAAGCACATTAATAGTGTGGACCACAACCAGATTGAAAGATATACGCAGAATGAAGCAGATGTCGCGGCATGTCAGGATGTAGTAGATAAGAGGAAAATGATACTAAAAAGTACAACTCTCATATAAAAAATCAACCATGGAAGACTTTTGTATTTGTTTTTCATACATAAAACAAAATTGAGGATTAAAACAACTTAAAGTTTGCGTTGTCACCGGCTTGTGAAAATAATTGCCTATTAATAAAATAAAAGACAAAAGAAAATATTTAAATTTAATGTATATTTCTATAATAAATGTAATAGATTAATAATCTAGTGTGGTCAAATTGCAAACAAACAAACATATACAAACATGTAGACAGAGTAAAGCGAAAGACAAAGACACACATCTTAGGTAGATTTGTATGGTTCCTTTTTCTTATTGCAAAAAAGGGTTGTTTTTTTCTTTTCGTTTGTGTTTGTTTATTTTTTCGTTTCGTTTCTATAATTGTCTTCGGCAAATGCCCTTTAAAAGAAATGTCCTTTAAAAGAAAGCATCATTTACACTACCATTGATGTAAGTGGTTGAAAGAAAATTTTTGTTATGTTATATATATTTATTTCTATATATTTTCAGATATTAAATTAATTCATATCGTCAGTGTGGGAAAATGAAAATTTTTATATTTCGTAATTATTGTAAATTATTTTTAAAAGAATCACAAAAATATGTTTTATGATTTTCAGCAAATATATTAACTAAATTACAATTTTTTACTATTTTTTTGCGTTTTTTTTTTCAGTCTACTAAATATCAGCAAAAAATTTATTAATTTTTACCAAGGCTTTTTTATTTCTAATCTACTAAGTGTTAGCAAAACTTTTGCTGAATCTACTAATTTTGTTGACATTAGCAATTTTTTTGCTAGCACCCTCCTGACTAAAATTTTGCTGAATCAGCAAAATTTTTTGCTGACTTTACAAACTTTTTTTTTTGAGTGTATGTAATTATTCTAATCCTAAATGCTTTTTATTATTAATGTTCTCTATTAGCTTCTTATATTTTGTATTATATTTGTTTTCTAATTTAGCTGCAATATCATCAAGCATTTTAAATATAACAAAATCTCAATTAATTTTTCTATTAAAAAAAATCTCGGAGCTAACTGTCCAATTAACTTATTCAACTCAGAGCCGTATGTGTCTTAAGTCTTTTGTTTTGGCAGTGTATTACATCTTTTAATATTTAATTTTTAATTGTTGTACTTTCATATATAATTATTATTTATTTTAAGCATGTAACTATTCTAATCCAAATACTTTTTTTTATTAATGTGTTCTATAAGTTTCTTATTTTTTTTTATTTTATTTGTTTTATAATTTATCTGCAATATAATCAAGTATTTTAAATCCGGCTGGCACAACCTAACACCAATAAAACAATAAATTCCAACAACTTAAAAAAACAAACATCTTAAATATCTTCATATTTCATTAACTATTTGTTAAGTTGATATAAAAAAATATTAGAATGTATACAGCTTTGATTATAAACAAGATTTAAATAAAAAAGACCAACAACATATGACGTCAAATAAATGCTATTAAGAAGATGATATTTTTTTTTTTTTTTTTTTTTTGATAACAATTTATTGTTTTACTGATTTTTAAGAGACATTATTTATGCAAAAACTGATTTTTAAAACATCCTTTTGAAGTTCATTCACTTTTGGCTACAAGCAGGGACATAACTGTTATAACCAATATCGAAAAAAATCCTGAAATAATAATTTTTGAAGAATTTTTAAAAACTGTTTTCTGGATAACAGTTACAAATAACCAATTATTTTTTGGTCTTCGATAACCATAATATTTTTTTTTTGTTTTGGGTTTCGATAACCATTACCAAAGATTTTTATTTTTTTTTTTTTTGGTCTTCCATAACCATTATAATATACTTTTATTATTTTTGGTATTCTATTGCCAAAAATATTTGTGGTTTTCTGTAACCATTTTGAAAGCATTTTTTTCTGTCTTCTATAATCAGTAACAAAGTAACCAAAAAGTTTTTTGGCCACGTGGAACTTCTTTTCTTACATTTTTCAAACGTTGTTCTTGCTCAAAGATGCATAAGTTTCTTATGCGAGGTATTTATAAGTTATGGTTTACCTTAAAATTGGAACTTCAAAACAGGAATACGGATGAATCTCTGGCTATTTATGATTGCATTTGTAAAAGAGAGCAGTTACTTATTAATACAGATTTAATGAATTCAGCGTTGTTTCTCGATCCACGATTTCGGCGAATTCTCAATTTGGACCAAAAAGAGAGTGCTAAATCTCATCTTAAAAAACTAGCCGGACGGATTATTTCAATTAAACAGGTTGGTAAATATTGAAATATTGACTATGTACTTATACTAGAATTGAGCATTTTACTTTAAGGGAGACGAAAAGGAATTAGGCCCTACGCCTAACCTATTCACTCAGCAATTTGTTAATGAAAACTCAAATATGAGCACCTCTTCCGTGAGGGAAAATTTAAAAGCACTAGAAGTCGACTCACATTCTGAAGAAGAGACTGCAAACCACAACAGTCAATTGTTGAAAGCAGCATTTGTTGAAATCGATACTTATAAGGAAGCCAGAGTTGACATTGATGCAAACCTGATAGAGTACTGGCAAGAAAAAAATATTCGTACCCCTTTTTAAGGAAGCTAGCATTAATAGTCCATGCCGTTTCAGCAACACAATCTAGCGTTGAAAGGCCATTTTCTGCTATGAAAATTATATTAAGTGACTTACGCTGCAATTTATCCGAGCAAAATTTGCGTTCCTTAATGTTTGTAAAATTAAACTCTAAATAAATTCAAAGACATAAAATAAATACATAGACATAAAAAAACAATTCATAATGCTAACAGAAGACCGAAAAAATAAAAATCTTTTATAACGATAATAGAAGACAAAAAATAATAAAAGTATTTTGTAGTGGCTATAAAAGACCAAAAAATTGAAATCTTTTGTATTAGTTATCAAAAACTCAATAAATTAAGTTTGATATAATTTTTATTAAAAATAAAAATTATGTTTTTTCGACATTTAATTGTACAATGAAAATGAAAATTATTCAAGTTCGAGGCCATACTCTATATTTCGTTATTACGATATTGTCCTAACAAATAATCTATAGAGTTTTTTGTTTTCAAATTTATTATTTGACACTTTCAGGAATGTGTTGATAGATCTATTTCGGGAATTTTCTAGGTTGACATCATAAGACCACGTTTTGAAAGCGGTAACAATCCCATGCCAAACATCAAAAAATATTAATATTTCATAATGGTTATCAAAGTCCAAAAAATATAATAATCTTTTATAACGTTTATGGCAGGACTACACTTTTTTCTCTTATCTTGCCGTTTTTTAAATATTTTGTTACTCATTGTGTTTAAAATTTTAAACTTGTCTTTTAAAAATTTTTTTTTTTTGATTATCGTTATAAATATTCTTTATTGGAGTATCAGTTTTAAATTAATAAAATAAGCATAAAATATTAAGTTTGTTTTTTTTGGCGGAAGTTTTTTTCAATAATATTTTTGCATTTTATTTAAGTAACGCATGATTTGCAAATTTAAAAAAAAAAACGCTAACATTTTGTATGATAAATGAGTAATTAAATAATATATTTCTGATTCATTTGTTAGTTCTAAAAATATTTTTATTTTTTTAATTAACATAAGCCACATCTGCCTGAAAATTGCTAAATTTATTAAGAATTCTAAAAAATTTTAAACTAACAAAATTATGTTTTATTTCTTTTAAGTTAAAAGTCAAATTTGTATAGTATTCATAACGATAGAACGTGACAGTGTTTTTTTTTTTTGTTTATTTATTTAAATGGAACAAATTTCGTAATTTCCGTCTGCAATAAAAAATAAAATATTTTTAAACTACACTGATAGAATTTTGTTTTAATTGTTGTGCACAAGAGTCACAAAGCTAAACTTTGTGTTTATTTCATATCTTTTGACTTCTTATAATAGCACTTATGTCGACTTAAGAAAACTTGTTAAGAATTTTGTAGTCAATTAATATTTTACATGACATGAGACCGCCTCAAATTTATTTATTTCAAAGTTTTAGTTAATTCTGTTTGACAAAAAAATTTTCTTCATTTGTAATATTATGCGCTTTTCTTCAGCGATTATGTTTTTTAGTGCAAAATGTGAAAAAAAATTAAAAAAAATTACACTAAACTATATTTTTTTTAGCATATTACGTCAAACTTTTTATTGAAAAAAATTCGAAAAATATTCGTTAATTAATTGAATTTGTTTTTTTTTTTTTTTTGATTGTGTAAAAATTATAAAAAAATTAAATGAAAAAATTATCAACATTAATGAAAATTCATTCAGTTAATGAAATTTTTCATTAAATAAATGAAATCGATTCATTAATACTATGAAGGAAAATTCTATCAGTGTACACATACATACATTGGTACATATTTTTATTTTAAAAATAATGTGCAAATTAATATTTTACTATTGAATTTTATGTTGGTACTTTGCTAAGTTTTTGCTACCATCAATTCCAGTTAATTTTGAGTTTAAATCCTTACCGTATTCATCTTAAAATCTTTAATGCAAAATTGTATTCACGAAACATATATATTTTTTTACACGTTAAATTAAAATTAATGAAATAGCTATTTTATTTTTGCATGCTATTTTTTTCGGTTGTAGTAATAATCATACCATTGAAACAGCAGAATTACTGCCATTATATTAGTATTTTTATTGTCTCAATCGAAGTTCGGGGATAATTAAAAATCATCACTTTGTGGGCGCTGTGATGTGTAGTTACCGCGTTGGACTGTTACACAGATGGTCCCGGGTTCGATTCCCGGTGACGACAACATCAATTTAGAAAAATAATATGTATGAGTTTTCTATCACTTATATGTATCGCTGCGCCCACCTTCGGTGTTCCCATAACACTTAACCCCACCGAAGTAAATAATAATTCAGGGCTATGAAACAAAAAGCTTCAATAAATTCGCCAACTCTACATCAGGTGCCGAGCAACAACTGTTCTAAGACTTATCTACTCGCGCAATTACAGTGTTGCCATGTTTGAAGCCCTTCATCTTTCACCACCTTTCTTCTCTCCCCTCTCCCCTTTCCAAAGAAAGCAACACATTAAATAATAGGAAGAATTTCCTGAGTATTTTTTCTCTTTTACAAAAAAAAAAAAAAAAAAAAATCGATAGCTACAACCGAACCATTCGGTTGGCCACAAATACGGTTGCTACAAACCAGTCTGTTTTATGGGTGTAGAAAATAATCTGTAAAAAACGTTTGCTAAAACTAACAGTTTTACACAGAAAGAATTATTGCCAATAAAATTTCAATTAAACTTTTGTTTGATTTCAAACTCACTTTCAATAAAAAATTTAATAATATTTATTAAATATTTATTTAAAAATTAATTTGGTTCACGAAAAAATCCAGTTTAAATATCCTATGGTGAAAACAAATTGAAAAAAAATGGCCAAATCAGAAAAAAATTGTCAAAATTTAAAAAATTATCAAAATTGAGAAAAATATCAAAAATTTATTTAATTTGAAAAAATTGCTACTATTTAAAAAATCGCCAAACTTAAAAAAAAATCTTTAAAATTAAAAAAAAAATCGTCAAAAATCACCAAAGTTTTAAAGAAAACGCAAAAAATTTAAAGGTCAAATTGAAATAAACTTAATATCTAACTTTGCACAAGATTTATATTTAAGTAAAATATACTGGTATATTGATATTCGATGCTTTTAATAGTATAAAGTCTTGCCTTTATGTCATATTAACTTTTGGAATGTTTGTTATAAAGTCATGGAAAAGTTTTCAAAATTTGTTTTGCATATTTTGATATTAACAAACCGGTTAAAAGGTTAATCATATATTATCTTGTTACAAATAAATACTCTTTTCACTCAACGATGCTTCGTTTTCGAGAAAAACGCGATCTAAGGATCTAATCAATTAAGTCGAAGTTTAAGACAGGTATTGGGGTAATGGAGCGACAATTTTTTTAATTTTGGAGATTTTTTTAAATTTCATCGATTTTTTTTCAATTTCGAGGATTTTTCTCTAATTTTTGATTTTTTTTTTTTTTAATTTTGACGATTTTTTTAAATTTTTGGCGCTTTTGTTTTAATTTAGTACCAAAATAGTACCTGCTTCAAACCTGTACCTGTTTCAAAATAGTACCTGCGAATTTTTTTTTTAAATCAAAAACAATTTTCATTGAAATTTTGAATAGATATGAATAAAAAATTAATGGAAATTAAATCAATTAAATAGTTACAAACTAATTTAATTGGACCTTAATAGGACCGAATTCAATTAAACATTTAATTTATTTAATAAATATTTTAATAAAAACGCAATTTTAACTTTTTTCTGTGTAGTTTTGCTGTTTTAATCTTACTAAGCTAAATATTTCACTAATTTTTAGTAGATGTGAGCTATAAAATAATAACTTCGATACATCCTTGGTCCGATTTTCGATTTTATTTTTAGATTTTGACGCATTTTTAAACTTTTATAAAAAATAAGCTAAAATGCATGCGAATCGAGGTTCTCACATAGCACTTAAACTTACCAAAGAAAAAAATAACACAACTTTGCTATGAACTAGAACTTTAAAAGTCCGGCAACTATACATTAGATGGCGCGTAGCAACCGTACTATGAAGTGGCGATACAACGGCAGCTGATGAATCATCATTTTTTTGATGCAAAGAAAAATTAAAAAAAATTAAAAAATAAAATAACAAAAAAAATAGCAAAATTAAATTTTTATAATAAAAAACAAAATACAGTGGTTGTAATTAGTTAATTTCCACTAATTGGCAACCGCTACTTACGTGCAATATAAATTGTGCTCATCATATCTATGGATCACAACGGCACTGACAATGTTTTAAAAGAACAACAGCCAACTAATAGTGAGGATGAGGCGGAAAAGCAGAAAACAAAAAGAAGACGAGATGGTTCATCTACACCATCCTATTTAGATGTTTCTACCATCACAAAAAAGGTTTTTGATCCAAATGGAGAAAACAGATTTACCGTGCTAGCCGACTTGGAGATAGAAAGCAACAAAAATGATACTGGTGCCCATAGGAGGACCAAAGTGACAAAAAACTTACCAAATAATGATTCCCAGAAATCAAATTCCTCTGGTAAAAAGTATTGCCCCCCAATATTCCTTTACAACGTAAATATACAACAACTTGTCAAACAACTGGATGCAAAAACACCTAAAATAGAATTTAAAATTAAAAATGTAAACAAAAATAAAAGCAAACTCTATCTTTCAGATACCACTGTCCACACTGAAATGATGACGTTACTAAGGGAGAAGAAAATAAATTCATATTCATTCACACCTAGAGAACTAAAACAAATATCTTTGGTATTACGTGGCTTGTACCATGGTACTGACATCAATGAAATAAAAACAACATTAGAGGAGACGGTTCCTAATGTAATCACAAAGATCACCAAATTCACTACACCCCATTCAACAAAAAATAACTCGGACACAGGTCTTTTTCTCATCACGCTGTTACCTGGAAAAAAGCTTAGCGACATTGCCCATATAAAGTTTGTGCTCAGCCAATCAGTTATATGGGAAAAACCAAAGAAAAAAGATAAAGAAATTCAGTGTAGAAGATGCCAGCACTGGGGACACATAGCGAGAAACTGTAACGCAGAATACAAATGTGTAAAATGCGACCAAGAACACCTACCTGGTGAATGCAACCGAAACAAAACTGAAAAATCCGATCCTACTTGCGTCAACTGTGGTGAGGAGGGACATCCAGCTAACTGGCGAGGTTGTTCATACTACAAAGATTATTTAAAAGCCAAAAGAAAACGATTGCAGGAGGCGCAGATTATAAAATCAGCCGCTGCTAAAAATGTCAACAGATTAATCACCCCATCTACACAACCAGGCAAAACATTTGCAAGCCTTTTTTATAAACCACCAGCAAATATGGAAAGTCGGTCAAATCGTCCCTCCATTATAGAAGCTTTTTTAAAACTTGCTGAGTTCTTCCTCGAGCCAGAAGAGCTCACGTTAGAACAAGAAATAAACATATTTTTGAACGAATACAAAAACAAGCCAAAAGTTGAAGCCAAAACCGAGTTTTTGCGTCTTCTAAAAAAAGTTCAATCCAATTATGGGCCTTAGAACGATTAACTTTTTAACATTCAACGTGAGGTCTCTCTCCGAGAGAAGCCGTCAAATTGACCTCATCAACACCCTGAAAAGCAATAAAATTGACATTTGCTTTCTTCAAGAATGCCTTTTAAAAAAGCGCAAAAATGTTTTTCTTAACGACTACAACTTTATGTGTGATTATTCATCCGTTGGGGTCGCCATTGCAATCAAAAATACTATATCATATAGCAGGCTTAATATTGACAATTTAAACATTCTCAGCAGCTTTATTCAAATTGAGCTAAACATAAATAACGTTAAAAAAAAGGTTTTGCTCGGATCCTTGTATATAAAATGTAATTCACCGGCCACCGCATTACGCAACAGCCTGGATAAGATCCTTGACGTGGCTAGAAACTTCGACTTCTTCTTGCTCGGCGGTGATTTGAACTCTAAGAGCCCCGATTGGGGAGACAATACCGGAAACACCAACGGTAATGTGTTAAAAAAATGGCTAGAAGATAATTCTTTAGATGTTACTAGAATTTGTAATAGTAGCCCATCCTACCCAAATGGCAACTCTTTCCTTGACCACTATCTTCTAAGCCCATCCTTGATCAACTCAAATTCTCCGAATTATAATATGTCAACCCTTCCAACGTTCTCGGACCATTTTCCGCTAAAACTGCATATATATTATATATATATATAAATATATATCAATAAAAATATTACTTTCCCAGAAAATCGCTAACTTACCCTAACTTTGTGTCAAAAAAATTAATAAATATTTTGGGGGTACCTCAAAGTGACTTTTTTGCATTTTTGAAAATTTTATTCAACAAAAATCAAAAACCTAGTGTTTGCTGTCAAGTATTTCATTAAGCACATTTCAAGTATTAAATAAGCCAGGTATTACGCATATCCGTTGGCAAATTTTTTTTTTAGGGCATTTTGATTCTCGGGGATTTCAAGGTTTTTTTTTTTATTTTTATACATTTTTATTTTAAAACAAGGTTTTAAAAATATTTCATCAATATTTTTGTATATGCCTTTTTATATGATTGTAATAACTTTATTTAAAAATACTATATTTTCTGTTGATAGTTAACCCATGTTAACCTGGGGTCAAATATGACCCACGTAAGAAAAATGCAGCTTTGTGGCAAAAATAAATAAAATAAAGAAAGGAATAATTCAATTTATATTTATTCTAAAAAAAATTTCGTTAACCGTTTCTAGTCTTCGAGTAGGTCAATTAAGTAAAAATTAGAACTTAAAACTTTTCCATAATAATAATTTTGAGGGAAAAAAATTTACACTATTAAATTAAAAATACGTTTATCGAAAATACTCCTGAATATGTACAAAAAAATCAATTTTAATATGAATAATCTGAATTTATACTAAATAACTCATTTTAATTAATTTTAAAATATAAATAAATTACAATTAGAAACATAAAAAAAATTTATTTTATGTCATCTTTGTGATTTTTGACTCTTTAAAATACGAGGGTCAATTGTGACCCCATGAAAACACAGGTTAACTATGAACACGAAAAATTATACTTTATAATAAAGTTATTACAATTATATAAAATAGCATACACAATAACATTGATAAAATATTACAAAAATCTTATTAAAAAAAAAAGTCTATACAAATTTAAAAAAACGTTGAAATCCGCTAGAATCAAAATGCTCTAACAAAAATTTTTGACAACGGATATCCGTAATACTTGGCTTATTTAATACTTGAGATGTGTTTAATAAAATACTTGACAGCAAACATCAGGTTTTTAATTTTTGTTGAATAAAATTTTCAAAAATGCAAAAAAGTCACCTTGAGGTACCCCAAAATATTTATTAATTTTTTTGACACAAAGTTAGGGTAAGTTAACGATTTTCTGGGAAAGTAATATTTTTTATCTGAGTAGTTATGATTAAACCCAACACAAAAACTATTTTATATTTTTTTAATTTTGAAGAAAAAAAATTAGAATTTTTTTTTTTTAATTATGACCATTTTTCCAAGGGGCCCGATTTTCAAGGGCGATGCGGGACATCTTCCCGTTATGCTAGAACTCTAATTTTTTGCATGGTGAATTTTTGTACCCAAACAAATATTTTAAGAGGGGGGCAGCCCCAAAAATCGCAAGTTGAAAAATAAGGACCACCCTAATGTATACAGAGAATACATTAAACAACACAAATAAGCTTTAAGACTTAATTAAAATTACTTTAAAGCATGAAAATTAGGTAAATAAAAGTGCCACTGGTAACTCATTTTTTTCGAAACTCTCATCAAACCAGTTCAGTTTTTTAGAAGAGAGCCCTGGAAACAACTTTCAATGAGGTCCCTTATGAAGAATTCTTCAATTTTGTCACATGACAGTGGTGCACACCACCACTAAACCAGTCACTATAAAAAAAAAAAAAATATGTAGGTACATTATTTTTTGCTGGGCAATCGATTGAGACTATTTATTTTAAAATCGGAAAGGGGTCGTCCAAAAATTTGCCAATTTTGATCGTTTTCATAAAGAATTGCTCTATAATAGCACTTATGTCGACTTAAGAAAACTTTTTAAGAATTTTGTAGTCAATTAATATTTTACATGACATGAGACCGCCTCAAATTAATTTATTTCAAAGTTTTAGTTAATTCTGTTTGACAAAAAATTTTCTTCATTTGTAATATTATGCGCTTTTCTTCAGCGATTATGTTTTTTAGTGCAAAATGTGAAAAAAATTACACTAAACTATATTTTTTTTTAGCATATTACGTCAAACTTTTTATTGAAAAAAATTCGAAAAATATTCGTTAATTAATTGAATTTGTTTTTTTTTTTTTTTTTGATTGTGTAAAAATTATAAAAAAAATTAAATGAAAAAATTATCAACATTAATGAAAATTCATTCAGTTAATGAAATTTTTCATTAAATAACTGAAATCGATTCATTAATACTATGAAGGAAAATTCTATCAGTGTACACATACATACATTGGTACATATTTTTATTTTAAAAATAATGTGCAAATTAATATTTTACTATTGAATTTTATGTTGGTACTTTGCTAAGTTTTTGCTACCATCAATTCCAGTTAATTTTGAGTTTAAATCCTTACCGTATTCATCTTAAAATCTTTAATGCAAACTTTTATTCACGAAACATATATATTTTTTTACACGTTAAATTAAAATTAATGAAATAGCTATTTTATTTTTGCATGCTATATTTTTCGGTTTTAGTTATAATCATACCATTGAAACAGCAGAATTACTGCCATTATAATAGTATTTTTATTGTCTCAATCGAAGTTCGGGGATAATTAAAAAATCATCACTTTGTGGGCGCTGTGATGTGTAGTTACCGCGTTGGACTGTTACACAGATGGTCCCGGGTTCGATTCCCGGTGACGACAACATCAATTTAGAAAAATAATATGTATGAGTTTTCTATCACTTATATGTATGGCTGCGCCCACCTTCCGTGTTCCCATAACACTTAACCCCACCGAAGTAAAATAATGAATCAGGGATATGAAACAAAAAGCTTCAATAAATTCGCCAACTCTACATCAGGTGGCGAGCAACAACTGTTCTAAGACTTATCTACTCGCGCAATTACAGTGTTGCCATGTTTGAAGCCCTTCATCTTTCACCACCTTTCTTCTCTCCACTCTCCCCTTTCCAAAGAAAGCAACACATTAAATAATAGGAAGAATTTCCTGAGTATTGATTCTCTTTTACAAAAAAATTCGATAGCTACAACCGAACCATTCGGTTGGCCACAAATACGGTTGCTACAAACCAGTCTGTTTTATGGGTGTAGAAAATAATCTGTAAAAACGTTTGCTAAAACTAACAGTTTTACACAGAAAGAGTTATTGCCAATAAAATTTCAATTAAACTTTTGTTTGATTTCAAACGCACTTTCAATAAAAAATTTAATAATATCTATTAAATATTTAATTAGAAATTAATTTGGTTCACGAAAAATTTTCAGTTAAAATATCCTATAGTGACAACAAATTGAAAGAAAATGCCCAAATCAGAAAAAAATTGTCAAAATTTAAAAAATTATCAAAATTGAGAAAAATATCAAAAATTTATTTAATTTGAAAAAATCGCTACTATTCAAAAATCGCCAAACTTAAAAAAAAAATCTTTAAAATTAAAAAAAAATCGCGTTTTAAAGAAAACGCAAAAAATTTAAAGGTCAAATTGAAATAAACTTAATATCTAACTTTGCACAAGATTTATATTTAAGTAAAACATAATGGTACTTTGATATTCGATGATTTTAATAGTATAAAGTCTTGCCTTTATGTCATATTAACTTTTGGAATGTTTGTTATAAAGTCATGGAAAAGTTTTCAAAATTTGTTTTGCATATTTTGATATTAACAAACCGGTTAAAAGGTTAATCATATATTATCTTGTTACAAATAAATACTCTTTTCACTCAACGATGCTTCGTTTTCGAGAAAAAGGATCTAATCAATTAAGTCGAAGTTTAAGACAGGTATTGGGGTAATGGAGCGACAATTTTTTTTAATTTTGGAGATTTTTTAAATTTCAGCGATTTTTTTCAATTTCGAGGATTTTTTTCTAATTTTTTAATTTTTTTTTTTTAATTTTGACGATTTTTTTTAAATTTTTGGCGCTTTTGTTTTAATTTAGTACCAAAATAGTACCTGCTTCAAACCTGTACCTGTTTCAAAATAGTACCTGCGATTTTTTTTTTTAAATCAAAAACAATTTTCATAACAATGTGTGGGATGCACATATCTCAGGAAGTAGTAGGAGCTTATGTGGTGAATCTGTCATAGACATATGCGCAGTTTCACAGGACGTATTTCCAAATATCGAAGGATTTTTTATAGAGGAAAAAGTCTGGTCAGATCATTTGCCAATTTGTTTGAAAATTAATTTAAAAGTTAATAAAACTTTTTTAAATCAAATAACTTGTTACCAAAACTAAAATGGAACGAAAGGCAAAAGGAGAGTTATTCAGAAAATGTTAAAAACCATATTATCCAATTAAAAGAAAATAATACTTCATTAGATCTTAACATGATAACAAATGTAATAAAACGGTCAACACATCAAGAACAAAAAGAAGATAAAGGTTACTTAGCTAAAAGTACATGGTTTGACTGGAAATATAATAATGCAAGACAAAAATCATTTAACTTATTAAGAACATTTACAAAATCTTAAAATGCTGAAGGCAAGAAGAAATACCAGCAAGCTAATAAATCTTACAAAGTTATATGCGAAGAAAGTAAGGTTAATTATTATAAAAAACTGGAAACAAAAATAAATTACGTCAATGATAGCAAAACCTGGTGGAAACTTGCAAGGGAAATACGAAATCAGCCTAATCGTGAACTTTCACATGTATCGTCATCAGACTTTAGAACATATTTTATGAATTTATTAAATCCGCCTCAAACATCTAACATCGTGATTTATGCCCCACTTTATCACACAAATACCGTTTTGGATTTCAAACATAACAACAACGGAAATATTGCATGTCCTTAACAAGGCGAAAATTAATAAAGCGCCAGGGGAAGACAGAGTACCTTACGAATTTTTTAAAAACGCACCAACGGAATTATTGGTAGAATTAGCTCAGTGTTATAACAATATTTTTCACAAAATGGAAGTGGATAAAACACTTACAATGAGTGTAATATACCCAATTTTAAAAAAAGGGAACCCAAATATGGCAAACAATTATAGAGGGATATCCTTCATGAATTGTATAGCAAAAATAATGATGGGAATCATAAGTGAACGACTTTATAATTGGACGGAACAAAACAAAATTATAACCGAATATCAATCAGGGTTTAGAAAAGGTTACTCAACAGTAGATAACATTTATAACCTAGCAGCAATTGTGAATTTAAAATTACATCAAAAGAAAAAAGTCTACGCCTTTTTCGTAGATTTTAAGGCTGCTTTTGATAAAGTATGTCGTCAATCACTTATATTTAAATTACATTCTCTTGGAGTCTCTACGAAAATGGTTTATTTTCTAGAAAACATTTATTCGGTCACTAAATCTGCAGTCTGGAATGGAAGCGAACTTTCTGAACCATTTGATACAATATCTGGTGTAAAACAGGGCTGTTTGCTTTCTCCACTTTTATTCTCCCTTTATGTTAATGATCTGCACGATCAACTCAAAGGCGGTATTTTTGTAGATGAACTAAATATTAGGCTTCTCCTTTATGCAGACGATATTGTTATATTGGCAGAAGAAATACATATATTGCAAAAAATGATGCAAAATCTTTAAGTATATTGTGAACGTTGGAATTTAGAAGTCAATCTTTCAAAATCAAAAATAATGATATTTAGAAATGGAGGAAGAATAGCTAATAGAGAAAAAAGGTTCTTTAAAGGAGAAGAAATTGATATAGTTAATGAATATAACTATCTGGGAATGATTTTAACGCCAAAAATGGTGTTTACTAAACATGTTTGTAATAGAAATAAATTGGCAAAAAGCAGCATAAATTCCACATGGAAATCATTTCTGAATAAAAATTTTCTAACTACAAAATTAAAATATAATTTATTTAAAGCAGTAAGCAGGGCAATCCAATCGTATGGAGCCCAAGTCTGGGGTCATTCGCACTTTGAAGAGGTCGATAAATTACAGAGATATTTTATCAAGCGAATACTGAAAATACCAAATTCAACACCTAATTATACCCTAATGCTAGAATCTGGTTTGGAAGATTGCCACTTGTATACATTAGAATTGAACTTCAGTTACATAAGGCGTACGTTGTTTGAGTACTCTGATGCTAGACTTCCACATAAACTTAGTAAAAAAATCTTGGAAAAACAAATATTTTGGGCAAAAAGTTTTAATGAATTACACAACTACATAGAGTGGCAACCAGGTATAACATTAATGCAGTGGAATAACAAACAACACCTTGTACTGGACTTTTTAAGAGTAAAATATTGTGAAGAACGCTTACAAAGAGCTTCAAAAAACTGTTACGTTTTATAAGAATTTAAATTTTACCACAGGCCAATATTATTTTATGAATAACTACAGTCAAACTACTGTGATGTGGATTTTCAAAGCCCGATGTGACCTTATTGAACTAAATGCCACACGATTCTCAAGAAATAACTCCAAGCTATGCTCACTTTGCAATATGAAGGAAAATGAAGATATTCAGCATTTTATTTGCAGATGCCCTATTTTTAACAGTCTTAGGTTGCAATTGTTTAAAAACACATCCATATCTGAGGTAGATCTTATTCAAATTTTAAATGGAGAGTATTTTAGTTGGGATATTTTAGTAAACTACATTGTTAATGCTTTGCAATATCGAAAATTTTTAATTAATGAGTATAATCACTAATATAAATATTGTTCGTATAATTTAAAATATGTTATTAAACCGATTTTTCCGGCTAACGACTATGTCAAAGCCGTAAGTAATATTCTTAAATTTTTAATAATTAATTATTCTATTGTAAAAATTTTTTTATTATAACGTTTTTGGAAAATAAAGAATTACTACTACTACTACTACTACTACTAGTAGGAGCTTATCCAAGATTATGGTACCAATCTCTTCTTTGCAAGATTCTCTAGCAGATTAATGCATCAATCATATTTGTGGGTAGGGTTCATGGGGTTATTATTAATTTCAAAATATTGCTTTTTTGCCGTAAAGTCGAAATCTGGAAGCTCGATTTTCACCTTAGACGTATGGTATAGTGGACTTTTTTGCTCAGTACAATCCCAAGAATCAGAAACGCGAAGCGCCCATTAAGATTTTTTTCCTTCCATACAAATCGGCCCACCCTAATGTTCATACATAGCACTTAAACCTACCGAAGTAAAAATAACACAACTTTGCTATGAACTAGAACTTTACAAAGTCCGGCAACTATACATAAGATAGCGCGTAGCAACCGTACTACGACAGAACATCTTGCGTAATAACAGTGGTGCCATATTTGAAGCTCTCTAACTGCCACAGACTTTTATCTCTTCTCTATCTCCTTTCCGACAAAAGCAACAGAAAATTTTTAATGAGTGTATAAAAGAAGCGATATGATTTTATATAACGGTAAACGTTAAGGGAACTGTAACGGTTTTAAAAGGAAACTATATTTGATATTTACGTTTTTTTAACATAACGGTATTTTAATTATTTCGGCAACAATATCTAACTGTTTGGTGCAAATCAAAATTTTATAAAAAAAAATACTGCACTCAAAAAAATAAGTTAGTAGAAAAGTTAACAGAACGTCTTGTATACTATTTTTCTGGTAATTTTTTGTTGAAATTGTGTTTTCATCTAAAATTTTAGTTTTACTTATTGAGCACTTAACTGTTTTGAGCTAATGTTTTACTAATAGTTAACTACTGTTTTATTATATTATTTTTCTAAAACAAATTACACATTAATAGTGTGGTCGACAGCCAGATTGAAAGATATACGCAGAATGTAGTAGCTGGCGCGGCTTGTCAACATGTAGTAGAGACATATAAAAAAGTTTAAGACATAAAGGGTCCGCCAAATAACTTTTTTTTTGACTTCTGAACCAATTGGACTTTGTATGGCGTCATACCAAGGTCTTTATGCAAAATTCGTCTCAATGATGTCTCCGAAATGTTCAATTGTTGAGAACGACGGTGAATTGATGTTGATGGCGCTTCACGCACACTTTCTGCCACAGCGCTTTGGTTTATCGATGAGGATGACAGTTTCTTTCACTTTTTTCACAAGATAACGAACATACGGACCATATTCGTTCAGCGGAAGGATAAAACTAATTATCTGTCAAATCAGACATGAGCTAAGTGTTACCATTCACGAAATAAGCACTAGTTGAAAAAAAAACGTTAGATTTCGGACCCTTTATAAAAAATCAACCATCTGTTTTTATACATAAAACAAAAGGACGCAAACAATGTGTGTACTAGGGTTGCATTAAAAATCGACTTTAAATTTTCGGTAATTTTGGGTGTAATTTTGTGACAGTTATTATAAAATAGTTATAGTCAACATTTGAGCAAAATCGGACGATTTTAAGCCGTGCCCCAATGCGGTCAAAAGTCAGATTTTAGTATTCCGGTATTTTTATTGAGTAATTTTATTAAAATGTATTTTTTTGTTCTTGGGCACTTTTATAAAATGCTTCACTGGTTGTTTCTAATGTTATGAAGTATTTGCTACAATATTTTTTGGAAAAATTAGCCCTTCTGCGTCCTAAGGATCTGAATTACCCATTTTGTAGCACTTTTATGACAATTTTTATTTATTAATATTTATTAAAATTTGTCTATAAATTCGTCTTAGAAATGTAATATAGAAAAACTTTACAATAACTTAACCCTGTTTTTTTGGGTCAAAATTACTACAAATTTATAACTTATAATTAGTATTAAATTTCATTACTAGTGTTTCCAAAACGGTTAACCGATTAACCGGGTTCTAGGCCAAATTTCGGTTTTTGACAAGCTGTTTTTTTTTTTGTCGGTCAATCGGTGTTTAATTTTAGTTTTTATTCAGATAAACTGTAAAGCAAAAATAGTATAAAAATTTAGTTTTTAGGCATAGTAAATTGTTTTTAGCTTGAACAAATTTCGCTCGGACTTAAAATGCCTCAAAATCGTAATTTAAATTATGAAAGTGAACAAAATTTGTATTTTAAAGAAAGAAAAAACCTCAACACACCCAAATGATTTAACCTCTAACTAAATAAAAATTAGTCATTTGTATAAAAACATAAGTTTCTAAAAGAACCTAAAAATAGGGAAAATAAGATAAAAAACGATATTGTATCGGGATTTGCGATGAAAGACTCTCTTGGCGGAAACACTCAGATAAAACTTTCAAAGAGGGCAAGAAATTTAAGCAATTAAGTCTTTAGCAGCCGCTTTGAAATTGGCAGTCTCTTCAACTTAATGAAATTTGGTGATCAAGAAAAAAAAGATGTGTTCCTTATTTTTAGGGATTAAAAAGTTGGGTCAAATATTACCCCATTTTTTCATATTTCGAATTATTTGAATGAAATTTTAGATAAAAAGGGTAGCAAATTAATGAGCTTTTGGAGACGCATTTCAGGTATAAAATCATATACAATAGCTTTCAAGTATTTTTGTTATTCAACAAAACTGTGTTCTAAGTGATATTAAAACTAGAGTTTTGTTAAAGAATTATAGTTGGATTAAGCTAAAAAATATGTATGTTAGGGCCTATTAAATGTTCCCACATTTGTAATTGTTCGGCTTTTATGCGACCTTTTGTGGAGATTTTTAACATACATTTTAAATATTTTAAATGAATGGCAACCCTAACACACTACACAGGCAATAGTGGTATCAACATTTTTGTTTTCTCTAGTACACAAAATCTGTGTTCAAAAAAATCTTAATTTGTTTCAGATATGTTTCTATACAAAAGTTTATTATTTTTGGCCTCGCCTTTTGACCATTAAAGGTGAGATTAGGCCGCTTAAAAAAATCCGTGTCCCTTATTTTTTATACTTTTTAATATTTCCAAAATTCATTAATATGATAATGATCGGAAGACTCCCCTTGTAAGATAATTGTGTAAATATATTCCATAATTAACAGTGATATTTAAATTAAATTATTTATTTGTCTAAGAAAAAGCAAAATATTAATACATAAACATTAATAACAATTTATTTAAGAAATTACGGGAATGTTCAAAAAAATTTCCCGATTCCAGGGAATTGGAAAAAGTTGGAAATTTGAAAATCCTTATCACAACTAAAACATTCGGTCGCAGCAACCGATACATTCGATTGGTGACTAATGCGGTAGCCGCAACCAAGTCTCTTTTCTAGGTTAAAGTTCCACCAAAATCCATTTTAAAACTTTCTTTTTTATTACAATATGTTTATTTTAAATAAATTTTTTTTTTTATTAAGTTCATACATTATTTTTGGTTTATTTTTTTCTTTTCCTCCTATCTCTCGTTAACCAAATAAAATATAGACTAAATAATAATCAAGGTACTTAACATCTGCTAAATTGTATATGCCAACAGTTGTTGAGAGAAACAGTTTTTAAGAGTTTTTTTTAATGCATACTTTTTAGTATGTATTGTGTTAATTATACAAAATGTATGCAGAGAATACATTAAATAACACAAATAAGCTTTAAGATTTAATTAAAATTACTTTAAAGCATGAAAATTAGTTAATTAAAAGTGCCACTGTTAACTCATTTTTTTCGAAACTCTCATCAAACCAGTTCAGTTTTTTAGAAGAGAGCCCTGGAAACGACTTGCTTTAACTTAAAAATAAAGTTTACATCATAAATTTTTTTTCTTTTTATCTATTTCCAATGTTTGGATGAATTCATGTGTCTACGTCAAGTGTACAATGTTGGTTTTCTAAGAAGTACCTGAGTTTTTCTGTTGTAAAGAATTATTTCCTAATATTTTTTTTTTTTCATTTGTTGTTAAGCGAAGGTGTTTTAGATTACAGTAATGCATGATGATTAGGGTGTCCTTTAAAAATAGATTTGGCATTACACCCCCAGTTTTATTACAAATGGTTCCAAATGGAAGAAATATATTTTTTTTTTTGAAAAACGTTAACCCGAGCCGTAAGACTGTCGAAAATGGCCCGTTTTAGAAAAAGCGTGTATTATGTTTAAAATTTTCCAAAATTCGAAGTTTCGATAAAAAAAAAAATTTTTAATTTCATTTATTCATTTTACATACATACTCAAAATTATTCAGATATGCAATTCTGACTTCATCGGGTACGAATTTGATAGAAACGCGAAAAAGTATTTTTTTTTTTTTTAAGAGAAGCAACACTCAGGAAATTCTTCCTATTAATTAATGTGTTGCTTTCTTTGGAAAGGGGATAGTGGAGAGATGAAAGGTGGTGAAAGATGAAGGGCTTCAAACATGGCATCACTGTAATTGCGCATAATAGTTGTTATTAAAGAAAAAAAAAATAAACTGGAAAAATGATAATTCGAGTTTGTGTTTGGAGCGGCTCCATTGTAGGACATTTTATGAAAATTGTTTATTTTGTCAAAAATTTAACAAAAATTAAATTTTTTGTTAAAGTTTGCATAATTTTCAGAAATTTATCACTTAAATTTGATAAAACAATAATTATCTTTACTTTTACCTTAAAAATATTTAACCCTTAGTTGCCTGGAGACAAAAAAAGAACAATGAAACTTAATTTTAATTATGACTACAAGATAGTAAAGCCTTTAAGTTGATAAAAAGAAACCATTACGAAATTCACAGAATAACATCTCTAATAATTTTCGGAAAAAATCACGATTATTATCTTTACTTTTATTCAAAAAAAATCTTTAACCCTTCGTGGCCGGAGTACAAAAATATCCATGAATCTTAATTTATATTATGAAAACACGATCCATTTAGAGGCGTTATCCGTTAAATGAATCAAAAAACAATTTTCCACTTATTAAAAATTATTATTTTGTATAACTTGTTCCATAAAAGCTTTACATTTTAACTGATCACCAAAATATACCCACTAGGAAATTTACAGAATAACATCTTTCAGATTTTTATTAAATTCGTATATGTGATAGAGGGTACAAAACTCACGGACAAGCGCAATTCTTCATAATCCCAATATTTTTAAGGGGTACTTTTGACCCCACAATAAGATTTTGACTATAAAGGATTGCGCTTGTTCGTGTTAGTTAAGTACACTCTACCACGTATCAAAATTTTAGAAAAAACTGAAAAATGTAATTCTGTGATTTTCCTAGTTGGCTTTTATGGTGAAAAGTGAAAACATTAGGCCTGTATGGATCAAGTTACACAAAATAATAGCTTTTATCAAGTCGACAATTTTTTGATCCATTTAAAGTCTATATATTATTTTCTTGTGGTCATAATTTAAATTAAGTTTCATGGGTAAAAGTAAAGACAATAAGAGGTTAATAAAATTTAAGTGGTATTTTCCCGAAAGTTATGAAAAGTGTTATTCTGTAAATTTCCTAGTGCGTCGTTTTTGACCAAAAGTGTAAAACTTATCCCTACATGGATTAAGTTACATAAAATATTTGTTTTTATTATATGGAGATTTTATTTATCAATTTAAAGGCTTTACAATCTGTTAGTCATAATTAAAATTAAGTTGCATGGGTCTTTTTTGCCCCGGGCAACTAAGTGATATTTTCCTGAAAATTATGCAAAATAAGTAATTTTCATTAAAAAGGAGTCATTCCAAGCACAAACCCGAAATATCATTATTTTACACTTATTTTTTTTAATCTTTAATAACAACTATTAAAAATAGCAATCGATATCTCCAAATTAGGCGTTTAAAAAATGTTTTTAAATTATTTAAAAAAAAACTTTTTTGCCTTTTTATTAAATTCGTGACTCATTTTGGACTCCATGCTAAAGTGGGTTAGTGGTACCCGATGAAGTCGGAATTGCATATCTGAATAAGTTGAAATAAAAAATAGATTTTTTCGAAAATGGGTGATTTTTGGCCGTCTTGTGGCAAGGTTCAATGTTTACCAAAAATTTATGTGTTCCATTTGGAACAGTTTGTAATAAAACTGGGGATGTAATAAACGAAAATCGAAAAATCGTTATTTTAAGGGCATCAGTTGATGATAATAACAATAAAACAATGTATAAAAAAAAATTGGAATGGCAATGATTTATAAAATCATTAATATTAGTTATGGGAAGAAATAATTTCGTATTATTGGGAAAAACAAAACGTTCTAGTAATTAAAGAAATGTTAGAGTTAAGCATTATGGTTCACTGTTTTTTTTTAATTTGCATTGTTTAACGTTCATTCTTTTAGTTCACTCATTCATTCCATAATTTCTTTCAATTGTTCAGAATTTCTTTCAATTTATTCGTCTTTTTAACAATTCTGAATTGATAAATAAGAAAATATCATTTAAAATTATAATAAGTTTATCGATTGTATATGAAGAATTTAAAAAGTGTTCGACACTTTGAGGCAAAATATTTAAATTTTTTTTTTGTTCTACACTCATAAAAAAAAGTTTGTAAAGTCAGCAAAAAATTTTGCTGAGTCAGCAAAATTTTAGTCAGGAGGATGCTAGCAAAAAAGTTGCTAATGTCAGCAAAATCTTTTGCTGAAAATCAGCGAGCTGATTTTGAGCAAAAAAATTTGTAGATTCAGCAAAAGTTTTGCTAACACTTAGTAGATTAGAAATAAAAAAGCGTTGGTAAAAATTAATAAATTTTTTGCTGAATTTTAGGAGAGTGAAAAAAACGCAAAAAATTTGTAGAAAAATTGTAATTTAGTTAATTTATTTGCTGAAAATCATAAAACATATTTTTGTGATTCTTTTAAAAATAATTTACTATAATAACGAAATATAACAATTTTAATTTTCCCACATTGACGACATGAATTAATTTAATATCTGAAAATATATAGAAATAAATATATATAACATAACAAAAATTTTCTTTCAACTACTTACATCAATGGTTGTCTTAATGATGCTATGACGAAACTGCCGAAGATAATTCTAGAAACGAAACGAAAAAATAAACAAAACAAACGAAACGAAAAAAACAACCCTTTTTTTGCAATAAGAAAAAGAAACCATACAAATCTACCTAAGATGTGTGTTTTTGTCTTTCTCTTTACTCTGTCTACATGTCTGTATATGTTTTTTCATGGTTGATTTTTTTACTTGTCTTGTTAGAGTTGTACTTTTTAATATCATTTTCCTCTTCTCTACTACATCTTGACATGCCGCGACATCTGCTTATCAGCACAATTTTTTTTAGCAAAATTAATTAGTAAAACATTAGTATATTAGTAAAGCATTAGTATAAAACAGTTAAGTGCTGAATAAGTATAACAAAAATTTTAGCTGAAAACACGATTTTAGCAAAAATATTTGCTAAAAAATAGTATACCTGATGTACAAGACGTTTTACTAACTTTTCTACTAACTTATTTTTTTGAGTGTATGGCATGAATCCTTTGACACCTTTTGAATATGTTTAGCCGATGTTTAGGCATGCTTAATCTATCCGCGTTAATCCTCTAATAGACAAACACTGTTTCCACTGAAATCATGCCATATGCTCTAGACCGGCACTTTTTTGTATGAAGAAAACCTTTTTTTTTTTGAAAAATTTCAATTTATTGTTTCGATTATTGCAGTATTAGGTCTAAAAGTTATTTGGTGCAAATTTGAGAAAAATCGAAAAGCTTCCAAAGTTTTCGATTTTTAAAAAATTTTCTTAAATTGCTTTAATAAGAATATATCTTGCGATACATAATTTTTCATTAATTTTGGCTTGCTGAACCCGAATACTTTCTAAAAGACTTCTAAAGGTTTTCAAGATATTGCTATTTGATTTTTACTAAAAATGGCGTATTTTTCCTTATTCTAGAAATTTTTTTAAAAAAGGATCTTAAAATTTATTGTTTTTGCACTCAAATACTACACAGAACATGCTTTAATTTGTCTGAAATGAGAGATGATGCATCCCAAAATATATTTATTAAAATTAATTTTAATTTTTTTCCTTATATCAGAGGCTTTGTGAGCTTAAATTTACAAGTTTTATTTCAACCATTATTGACATAATTATTGGGTATACAAGTTAATAATGTCGATTTGGGCAACATATGGTAATACTATCACATATGGTTTGTGTCAATAATAACAAATATAGTATTTTGGAAGGTAAACATTTGTCATTATAATTCAGTATTCGATAGACGCCAAAGTGTAAACACACATTTTTTTCAATCGCTATAATAATGTCGAATTTTTTGTTCAAAAAAATGTTTTGCGGTGAAGTCTGATAATCTTCTTTCATTTGAAGAAAACGGCTGCTGAAAGTTATCGATTGTTGGTAGAAGCTGACGGTCAACATGCACCAACTCAAAAAACTTGTGAACTATTGCCAACCAGCTAAATCAACGCCGAAGCCGAATATCCATGGCGCCAAGGTAATTCTCTGTATTTGGTGGGATCAGAAGGGTGTTGTGAGCTGTTGAAATGGGTCAGACGATCACAGGGGACCTGTACCGAACACAATTGATTCGTTTGAAGAGAGCAATCAACGAAAAACGACCAGAATATTCGACCAGATACGAGGTCATAATCTTTCATCATGACAACGCCTTGCCACATGTTTCAAGACCGGTCAAAAACTATTTGGAAAACAGTGGATGGAAAGTTTTGGCTCACCCGAATTATAGCCCAGACCTTGCCCCTTCTGACTACTATTTGTTTCGATCGATGCAGAACGCCCTTACTGGAATACGCTTCACTTCATAACAGGGTATCAGAAATTGGCTTGATTCATTCTTTACCTCAAAACCGGAGCAGTTCTTTTGGAGCGGAATCCATATGCTACTAGAAAGAAGGGAAAAAGTAGTGTCCAACGATGGACAACACTTTGAATAATGTTTTAATTCATTTTGTTATTATAATAAATGCATTTTTCAAGCAAAAAATAGACATTATTAACTTTTATACCCAATAATATACTCTATTTGTCTCTATTATTATCAAAATAACTCTATTTATAATTTTATTAGTTAATTATTACCCGATTTTTTTAATTTTTGTGTAATTTTTGAATATGTATTACTGTGCTTGTTTTAATACTACTCGAAAAATATTAACTTGCTTGTTAACTTGGCCTTAAAAGTCTTCAGCAATTATATCTTTATGATTTTTTCAATGGATTTTTATGTCGACGTCTTCAAACTTATTTTGAAGGCACATATTAGCAGAATTTGATAATAAATTTTACTTTTTTCTGAAAATACAATGATGTTTCTGTCTTAAGCTAAATCTCGTTCACTGCTCTTTTTAACATTTCATTGACATTTTGTTATAAACAACCAAATTTTTAGTTATTTTAACGGCAGTTACCCTTCTCGTTCACATTATCAGTAGATTCTGCTGTCAAACTTTTTTGAGTGTGCTGGTAGTTTTCAAAACCTGCTTGTTTATGGTTGTAGTATAGTTGCAGTATTTGAATATCTTTGAAAGCGGTTAATATTACTTAACACGAAATTTCTTTATGCCCCACACAATAGCTATTTTTTTGGCAATTAACTTTAACTATTGTTTTAATTTATAAATATTTATAATTATTTTTGTATATTTCTGATGCTTGTTTTGTTTTTGCGCTTGAAATTTTTATACAAACCCCCACTTATTCTGCATAAAAATAATACAAAATTATTTTAATAACAATTTTTGTTAGTTTTTGTTTCAAGTTATAAAAAAAATCTTTGAAAAATCGTTGTTTAATTATTAAAATTTGTATTGTGAGTAAATTAATGTTATGGCAGATATAATAAATTATTAAGTATTTAAAATTTGACCTTGATCTTGAAAATCTCATTTTATTATTATATTTTGAATTTAATTGTTGTGTAAATATTAAAATACTGTATATCACTTCTAATGTATAGCAGTAGCTTGGTTAGTTTCAACACTAATGTCAGATTGACTCTTGGCTTTTTTGATAAATCTTAATCAAATATTTTTATTTTGGATTATAATTATTTGTTATGATTTTGTGTGAATAAACATAGTTTTGTTTAAATATCACAAATCTTAATGTTTTAAAATCAATATCGAATCATGCCATTGGCCATTGTAAATAAATCATTTTAACACTTTCAAGTGCTTCCGCTTAAATAAAAACAAAATAAATCTTAAACAAATAAATAAAACAATATTTTTTTAAGAGAACCTCAAGCTATGAACAATTATGGATTATACCTTCTAATGTGATTTATGTATTTTAAAAAATATATATCAAATCAGAACATTTTTCAAGATATTGTTAATTAAAGATTTCATTTGAATAACTCGAAAATATTATAAAAAAAAAATTAAAATATTTATAGAGTATTGTTCCTTTAAAAAAAAAATCACATTCCTTATTTCGTTATTTAGAAAACATAACAAAATCTTGAACCCTTTTTCTATAGAAAAGATCTTAATGAAAACTCTTCAAATAACGAATTCAACACAGGGACGCATGTGTCTTAAGTCTTTTGTTTTTAAGTATACTACATCTTTTAATATTCAATTAATAACGAAGTTCAATAAAACTCAGAAACATTTTGATGCATCGGCGTTGCAACCTATCATTTCTAAATCACTTTAGGATGCAGATCACGAATATGAATTTCAAGAATTTCGAATTTAGATCTAGTTAAAGAAATATTTGCAAACATTCTTGTGCCCCATGAGGTGGGGCAGTTTAGTCGTTTTAGGTTACTTTCAAAAACATTAAAAAGGCATCGGAATAATAGGAATTTTAAGCTTTCATATGAAAGCTAGGATATGTAAATCTTAAGATTAAAAATCATATTTCTTATTTCGTCCTTTAGCAAAAATATAACGAAATCTTGAACCCTTTTTCTGTAGAAAAAAAAACTTTAAGTTAACTCTTCAATTCATTTTTTAAACTCAGGCCAGCATGTGTCTTAAGTCTTTTGTTTTTCAAGCGTATTGCATCCTAGTCAGAAAAATACAAACGGACCACCGCTGGGAAGGCACTTTAACAGGTGGTACAAGTGCTGGCAACAAGTGCTTTCCCAATCTCAAAATGAGAACATCATTAGACAAAAGGTTCGCCTGTTTAAAAAGTGTCGGAAAAGCACAGGCTAAACAAAATTTCCAACGTTGGCAAAAAGTGGTGAACACCATAAAATAGGTGGTCTAAAAATAGATTTTCCAAAATAAAATTATAAAAAAGAACATTTACAATTTTTTGGTCCTGCGGGACTCGAACCCTGGCTGCCAGATTGGCAGCCGACAACTTGCCAACGTTGGGAACAAAAAAGTTTTTCTTAAAACGTATTAAAAAATCACAAAAAAAAAGTTATGCCTTAGACAAGGATCGAGCTCGAAACCTTCTCACTACAAACTTTTTTAAAATGAGCATCATCATTTTTATTTTTCCTTATTCTCAGTTTCCTGTAGAGATATAAAATAATTTATAAAGAAACTATGAAAAAACGAAGTTAATTCAAGAATTCCGTTCAAGCCTACGTTTAAGAAGAATAATTTTAAATAATGGGGCAAATATTTAAATCTATGGTAGATTCGGTGGTTTTTGGTTTGTATAATTATAAATTAATTTTAAATTATGAATTAATTAGTTACAAATAAAATGTGCAAAAAATTTATTGGTGTTTTTTTTCTAAAAACGCAGTTTTGACCAAAATCGCAAATAAAAACATTATAAAGAGTTTCTCGGCATCTTAATGTAATCTATTCTCATTAATTTCTGTTTCGTTAAGCAAATAAATATGAAATTTACACACCTGTAGTATGTTAAATACAAAGTTCCCAGATATAAATGTACACACTTTGTAGTAATTTAATGGGTTTAAAGGTAGGCATTAAGTTAACTACCATAAATAAAAATTTATTAGTGTGTGTATATCTGGTATCATATCTTTGTCGTAAAAAAAACCCTCGTAGAAGCTGAAAATGTTTAAAAAAAATGTAAAATTTTAATTGTTATTAAGAAAATGTCTACATATTTTTATTAAAAATATAAAAAAGTACACTCAGAACTTCTGCTTTAAAAATATATCGTTGTTTGGGTTGTAATACAGTTTCTTTATTTTTAATGTAAATGTCAGCCATTTGTAGAACAAATTAAAATATTTACTAACCTTGTAGTTTATTTAAAAAACAAACCGCATCAAATGACTGTTGTATGATTTTACATTCATTTTTTACAGTTGTTTTTTGTTATTTAAAAAATAAAAAAAATAAATGTTTGTTTATTTTTTACTACCATGTTGTTCATTTTTACTACAATTGTTAGTCATTTTTTGAACATTAAAAACAAATGACAATGTTAGTTGAATGTACTGTAATGTAAGTCGTCCTTTCTTTATGTGAAATTTCATTTGATTTCAACTGCAATTGCAGTGGTATTTACCTACATAGTATTCTAAGTGTATATATATTTCGAAAGACCAGGCTATGGCTTAAAAAATTACTATGTTAGAAATATTTAAATGCTCCAGTCGCAAAAAGGACTCTTTTTTTAAAGTATATTGCAACTTCTCAAACCGGTTATGTAATACACTCAGCTAGACTTACAACCTGCTCTAGGTCATTTGACGAGTAATTTTCTGTGTAGCACAGTGTAATTGTTATATCTTTTTTATAATTGTTAATTATATTAAGTATGTAATTATTCTTATTTTTTATTAATGTGTTGAATAAGTTTCTTTTATTTTTTATTATATTTGTTTTCAAATTTATCTGCAATATAATCAAGTATTTTAAATCCCAGAAAAAATTAAATTTCACATTTCCTTTTGTTCTTTAGAAAGTATAACAAAATCTTAATTCCTTTTTCTAAAAAAAAAAACAATCTCGAAGTTAGCTCTTCAATTAACTTATTCAACTTAGAGCCAGAACAGTATGTGTCTTAAGTCTTTTGTTTTCGAAGTGTATTACATCTTTTAATATTCATTTAACAATTGTTGTACCTTTATGTATAATTATTATTTATTTTAAGTATGTAATTATTCTAATCCTAAATACTTTTTTTTATTAATGGTCTCTATAAGTTTCTTATGTTTTTTTTATTTTATTTGTTTTATAATTTATCTGCAGTATAATCAAGTATTTAAATCCGGCTGGCACAACCTAACACCAATAAAACAACAAATTCCAACAACTTAAAAAAAACATCTTAAAGATCTTCATATTTCATTAACTATTTGTTAAGTTGATATAAAAAATTTTTAGAATGTATACAGTTTTGATTATAAACAAGATTTAAATAAAAAAAAAACCAAAAACCTGTGACGCCAAATAAATGCTATTAAGAAGATGATATTTTTTTTTTTTTTTTTTTTTGATAACAATTGATTGTTTTACTGATTTTTAAGAGCTATTATTAATGCAAAAACTGATTTTTAAAACATCCTTTTGAAGTTCATTCACTTTTGGCTACAAGTATTACGAAAGAAACAATCACAAAGAATCAGAGTTAAAAAAACAACCAATGAAACTTTTCTTTATTGAATTTAAGATTGTGTTTGGTTCATCTATGAATATGAATTCTTTATGTTGCCGTTTTTTATATATTTTATTAATCATTCTGTTTAAAATTTTAAACTTATGTTGAAAAATTAGTTTTTTATGTTCTTTATTAAAGTATCAGTTTAAATTAATAAAATAAGCATAATATATTAAGTATTTTTTTTTTGCGGAAGTTGTTTTTGTCATAATATTTTTATATTTTTGCATTTTATTTAAGCAACGCATGAACTGCAAATTTAAAAAAAAAATACCCGAAGATTTTGTATGACAAATGAGTAATTAAATAATACTAAGTCAAAATATTCTCATTAATTTTTTAATTTCAAAAACATTTTTATTTCATTTTTATTAACATAAACCACATCTGCCTGTAAATTGATAAATGTATTAAAAATTTTAAAAATGTTTAAACTAACAAAATTATATTTTATTTCTTTTAAGTTAAAAGTCAAATTTGTATAGTATTCATCACGATAGAACGTGACAAAGTGTTTTTTTTTTTTTTTTTTTGTTTATTTTAATGGAACAAATTTCGCAATTTTCGTTTGCAAAAAAATATTATAAAATTTTAAGAATTTACTAGATAAAATGTAATAATAATACTATTCATTAATGAAAATAGTTGTTTATCGTTCCCCGCGGATTTTATGATAGATTGGGTGTAAAAAACAAGATCTATGAAAAAATTGGACTTCTACCTGCCATGTCGTTTTGAGTTTTGACCTAAAAAAATGGGGTAAACATGGTTAATAGCTTTGTTGTTTAAATAAATAATGGATTTTCGTAAAAAAGTATGATTAGTGTTACTATGCATAATAAAACCGCAATTATTTTTCTCATAGATACTTTTGGTCTACATATGAAAACTCGTGTAGTTTTTCGCTATCAAAATCAGAATTTTGGAAAAAAAAATTTTTTGAACGGCTCTTATTAATTTTTGTGAGGCGATAAATTTGTTTGCTACACATTAGTTTTTGTAAAGGTTTGGGTTTTTTAAAAATATATCGTCTCTTTCATGACGAAATTACAAAAACCTTACAAAGAGATATATATATTGCTTATGTTCTGTAGTATAGTCCAGAATGCTGTATTAGTGGTGGGATAGTGGAAACAATGTAAGACCGACCCAAATGCATCCCCCCCCCACATTTTCCCGAACATAACTACCCCCTATAGCAAATTCCTAAGGGGACACCCATTCAAAAATTAAATTTTTATAAAACTTGCTTCCACTTGCTATAACTGTCCCTAGGGTGCCCCTAGTAGGTTCAAATGTACGAACGACCCCCAATATTTTTTCAATACCCACATTTTTTTCAAACGTACATGCCCTCTTTATATATTTCCTAACGGGGCTTCCATACAAAATATCTTTTTGTAAAATTTGCTCACACCGCTCTAACTGGTTCAAGGATGTCTCAAGACGACTCAAATGTATGACCGACCCTAATATTTTTTCAACCCCAACATTTTCCATAATAAATTTAATTTTTATAAAACTTTCTCCCACTGCTCTTACTGTTCCAAGGATGCACTTAAAGGAGTCAAATGTATAACCATCCACCAATATTTTTTCAGAATATACCTACCGCATATCTTCACTCCCTAAGGGGATCTTATACAAAATTACATTCTTTATAAAACATGCTCTCACCGCTCGAACAGTCCTAAGAGTTTTTTTTCTGAAAACATATTTGTAATGAGAAAATCTAACCTTCATAGCAAAGCCAGACATTACCAAGTAATAAAGCGTGTAAGTAGCGCACGAAGAGTTTCACTAGTTACCAGGGGATCCTATACAATCCTTATTTACTTTTGTTCGAGATGTCCAAAAATTCATGGGTTGTTACTAATACTAATTGGTTACTAATACTGAAAGAATAAGTGGTTACTTTAACACAAGGAATAAGTAGTTACTCGCAATGATAGAGTAAGTGGTTACCTAGGAATTACAAAATAAGTCGTTACCGAAAAGGTTATATTTTTAAAAGAGATATTTTTTTTTTTTAAACAGAGAAGCAACACTCAGGAAATGCTTCCTATTAATTAATGTGTTGCTTTCTTTGGAAAGGGGATAGTGGAGAGATGAAAGGTGGTGAAAGATGAAGGGCTTCAAAAATGGCAATACTGCAATTGCGGGAAATGATAAGTCTTAGAACAGTTGTTGCTCGGCACCTGATGTAGAGTTGGCGAATTTATTGAAGCTTTTTGTTTCATAGCCCTGAATTATTATTTTACTTCGGTGGGGTTAAGTGCTATGGGAACACCGAAGGTGGGCGAAACGATACATCTAAGTGATAGAAAACTCATACATATTATTTTTCTAAATTGATGTTGTCTTCACCGGGAATCGAACCCGGGACCATCTGTGTAACAGTCCAACGTAAAAATAATTTTACTGCAGAATATTAGTTTCTTAAAAATGTTTAACTCAAATTAACAAATATAATTTTGAAAAGCCAAATCGTTACTTATGTAACCACTTAGCAGTAAATCATTATTTTACAATTACATATAAGTAATTATATAACCCATTATCAGTAAGTCATTATTTTTTATTTCAAAGTAATGCGGAAGGTAATAAACTATCATTACTTGCTAATATATACGGTAATGACCTGCCATTACCATGTTTTCGCTCAGAAAGCACAATGCTTCAACTCATTTATTTACAATGTCCCAAAGATAATGGGTACCCATTATGTTGTCCCTTTTTGTAAGCGATTGGTACATATTACTTTTGGGACATCCCGAACAAAAGTAATGTTGCGCGTAAATATACTAGTAATTAGTTGAAGCCTTCTTTTTGCTGGGTTATTTATATTTAAAGGTTAGATTTTTTTCATTACAAACACATATTTTAGAAAAAAATTTATTTCAATAACAAACACTTAACGCAAATTTGGAATATCGATGTTCATAATTGGACACTTTTTTAGTGAGAACTTTTTTAACAACTTATGGTATAGGTTATATGAAATTCTTAATTCAAGTAGCAAAATAAAATTATTTATGAGGTGTCATCTTCTTCGATTTTTTACACATTTTAAAAATATGTAAACTAACAAAAAGTGTTGATTTGCGCTACCTATTTTTTGGAATATAGGTTACAAAGTTTAATTATTTACTACCCTGTTACAAAGCGACATATATGTCGACATATAAGTCCACATAATGTATGGATATTCATAAGTGTTCATAAACCATTCTTATATATTCATATGAAGAATCATAAATATTCATTTGTGTGCATGAACGAAAATTAACCCTCCGATGAGTGACAGTTCTGAACTTCACGGCCGTGTGAAAAGGTCCCTACGGACCTTTTTTGTAAATCATGTTTTTTTCATATAAAAAATTTTTTTTTTTGATTTTTTTTTTTTGTTTTTATTGTTTATAACTAAATTCTACATACAAAAATAATTGTTTCAATTTTTTTAATTTTTTGTTTTTATCATCATCCCTAATGTCTTTGAGTTTAGGTCTTTGTGTTCAGAACAAGTAAATTATGTGTTGAAACAATAAAAAAATTATAATGATGCCCAAAAACATGCATTTATTAGTGAAATTCAGCACAAGGTCCATACGGACCTATTCACACGTAAGCGTACTATTCTCACTAAAACCTCAATAACTCCTAAAGTAATGATCCGATCGGCTTGATTTTTTTCCAAAAGATGCGCAACAAAATACTCTTGGAATACAGAGTAACTTTGGGGGGGGGGGGGTTGTAGTGGCCGAAGTAGGAGTAATTTCAGTTTGAAAAGGCAAAAAGGTCCCTAGGGACCTTCTCACTCATCGGAGGGTTAAGGTAATATTTACATATATACCCCTCCATTTTTCAGGCAGAGATTTTTGCTATCTGTGTCTGCGCGGAGGAGTGTCTACGAAGGGGCACTATTAGATCTCGCATCTACATTCTTTCTGACAGTCAGGCGGCATTAAGGGCTTTAATGTCCTATGAGGTGTCATCTGGTCTGGTCATGGAATGCATTCTGGCTCTTAACCGACTTGGCGGGCGCAATTCGCTTACCTTAGGGTGGGTTCCTGGTCACGAGGGGCATGAGGGCAATGAGAGGGAAGATTGTCTTGCTAATTGCGGTGCCCGAAGGACCTTTATTGGCCCTGAACCATTCTGTGGTATGCCTTTGGGGTATGTTAGGGAGAAGCTCGGGTCGTGGAGGGAATCAGAATTCTCTCTCTATTGGGAAAACTCTCTTTGCAAACGACAGGCTAAGAGATTAATCTCTTTTTCCAGTGCAGGATCGAGGAGACTCTTGTCCCTGGGGAGGGGTAACTTGAGTAACCTGGTGTCTTACCTGACTGGACACTGCAATCTCAGATACCACCTGCGCAAAAGGGGTCTTTCGGACACGGATGAGTGTAGGTTTTCGAACTGGTAGCTGAGACATCGGAGCATGTTCTTTGCGAATGTCCGAGGCTTTGTGAAAGGCCAAGTTTCTTCGCGATCGCTTTGTCTTCCCTTCGGACATTACGAAGGTTTTGCCTAATAGGATTATTGGCTTTATAGGTAGCTTGAATCTTTAGGGTAACTTTAGGTAGCACAAAAGACCTAAGTTAGTCGCGGTGCATAGTGCCATATAATCTAATCTACATATATAAACATACATGTCTATATATTTTCATACATGGTCATATGTGTACATTAACGAAAATTGAAGTAATATATATGATCATATATTAACTCTTATGAACACATATAAATCATATATTGTGGTATATGGACATGTATGACGTCGAATAACTTTATATATGAGCATGAATGAGTTCATACGTGCTCATAAATGGATGAATATATGTTGATTTTTAACCGGGTAATTAACTGTTTGGTTAAAAACAAATAAAATCGGGAATAAAATCACGACCTTGAAAAATTTCTGAAAACTCTAAAAAAATATATATTCTAGTGTACAGGACAGAACATACAAAAAAATAGCTCATTGCATGGTTTTTGTAATTTTTTCATGGAATAGATAAAAAGTTCTGTTTAGAGGTCACAGATCAAAATTGAAGTTTCAACGTTTTTTTATTTGAATCAAAAAATAAGTAAAAATGAGGAAAAATTAAAAATAATTATTATGATCACCACACATCAAATCTGATAAAGTTTTGGGAGTACATTGCGAATATGAAATCCAAATTGAAAGTCGCGGATTTCGCGAAATTTTGATATTTCATGCAAAAAAGTGTTTAATTTTGTTAAAAAGTTTTCATATATTTACCGCAGTGAAAATTTCGTTTTTGCATGAATATTCTGTGGAATATCCTCTTAAGCTTTGCAAGTTTAAAATGGCACGAAAAAATTTGAAAATTGTATGCAAAATAGCACGAAAAACCATAAAAAATGTCACAATAAATAAAAAAAAATTGGGAAAAAATATGTTAAAAATAAAAAATTGAATATTAAAAGATTATTAAATTTTCATTTATCAAATTTCTACTGCATATTACAATCATGTGCTTTTTCAATTTACCAAAAAGAGGCGATATTCTATTATCGAAATTGAAGATAAAATAAAATATTTAAATTTAACAAACATTAAATTTGTAGTGTGGTCAAATTGCAAACAAATATACGATCAGGTAGGCAGACTATAACGAAAGACAAGGACACATACCTTAGGTAAGTTTTTATGTTTCTTTTTTCTTATTGCAAAAAAAAATGTTTGTATATTCAGACAACCATTTTTTAGTTTAAAGACAATTTATTAATGTTATATATAATTATTTCTATTTATTTTCAGATATTAAATTAATTCATGTCGTCAATGTGAAAGTATGAACATTTTTATATTCATATTTTTAAATTTTTATTCAAATAAGTGATCGCAAAACTTTTGCTGAATCTACTCATTTTGATTTTGCTGACATTAACACTTTTTTTTACAAGCACCCTCCTGACTAAAATTTTACTGACTCAGCTAAATTTTTTTGATGATTTTACTAACTTTTTTTTTTTAGGTGTACATATATAACCGACTAAAAAGGTTTATATATATTTTTTTTTTTTTTTTATATAGAGAGGCAACACTCAGGAAATACTTCCTATATTTAGTGTGTTGCTTTCTTTGGAAAGGGATAGTATAGAGATGAAAGGTGGGGAAAGATGAAGGGCTTCAGACATGGCATTTTACCTTGTATGTTCTTTATTGGTTTGTATACAAAATTTCAGATAGTTTAAAATATCGAAACGTAGCGTAAAGTTGTTCAAAACTTTTTTGTTTTAAAAGTTTTTTGTATTTTGCAGGTATTCCAACGGTGTAATGTCCTAAATTCCGACTGGAATCGATGTTACAACTTCTAATCTATTTCTGGAGCGCATAGGCGCAATAGCTTGCTGAACGAAATGTGAATTACTTAATGCTTAAAAATTGTAAAATGAAAATTCTTTTTTTTTTCTAAATATATATAAATTTTAAATATGTTCTCGAAAATTCGAGGTAAATATGTTTGCAGTGTTGATTTGTCATTCAATTAACATAGTCAAAGAAGAATTTCACACATACTCGTATCATTAACTTGGATTTTTTTTTAGAAATTCCAAATTCCAAAACTCTTTCAGAATTCAGGTTAACACCTTAGAAGGATTACAGGTTGCCAACCCAATATTTCTCTCTGGTTTATACTGATATCAACTATATTTAAACAAACATTACTAGACCCAAAAGACGTTGAAAAAATACTATTTATCAACAGTGGAGATGTTTACCGATTTTTTCGCTTGATTAACAGAAAATGTTATAAAACCATTCTTACAAGGTATTTTTTTCAAAAACATATTTAAAATATTATAAAAAGAATACTTAACCTTTATAGATATAATGACAAAATTGGTGCTATTTTCTGATGTTGTACTAAATTTTCAACTATTTGTACTGGCTTTTTTATGAGTGTAGTAACTGACAACATTTTCTAAGTGTAAATTTAAAAAAAAACTACAGATTGCGGAATATTTCAGAATTCAATGAAGAACACATGATAAAAAATTTTAATCATTTAAAAAAAAATTTTAAATTAGATATTTTTTAATATTAACATAAAGTGTACCTTAAGGCATTTCTAAATTAATGAAACATTTTTAAATTTGCATACTACATAGTTTTGTTAATTTGTTCCTATATTATGTATTCAAAATTAATTATCACTATAATATTCAAATAATACCTAATTTTATATTCTTTAAATAACGTAATTTAAATAAATTAATCAAATTAAACAAAAAATAATAAAGAACATATTTTATGTAACACAAATTCGAAATTTGCCAAAAGAAGAAAAAAACAGTTCAACCTGTAAAAATAATATTAGGGGAATGCATTTGGCGGAAGTGAAATAAGATATAAACATACACCCAAAAAAAAAAAGATTTTGTTTAGGAAACTACAGATTTGAATGAAACTACAGATATGTTGTAAAGGACAAAAATAAAATTAGACACGTATTTTTTTTACGTGCGCAATCTTAAGTTTAGGGGTTAAAAAGTGGGGCCAAAAATTAGCGAATTTTACGTTTTCTTAATATTTTTCTTATATAAGTTGGTATACTATGGTATATAAAACATGTCGGTGCATGAACGAAAATTTTGGTTGTTCAAAAAACTATTTTTTCGAATATCACATTTGTATGGAAAGTTGTTGATGGTTTGAGTTCAAATTACTATACACTGCATTGCAAAACAATAATTTCACATTAATTTCACTAAATTTCGTAAGTTAAAAAAAAAAAGTAGAAGAGTTCAACCGACATAAATGTGAAACCAAAGAAAAGTTAAAATTTTTTCTTATTTAAACGAGCTTAAGATCATTTATTTATTAATTATAATTACTTATTTCCTATATTTCGTCTCCACATTTTGTGACTTCTTCAGGGAACAATTATTAAAATTTGATTGAAAATTTTGTTTTAATAATTAATATGTATATAAGTTTTTAATTATTAAAACAAATTTTTCAATCAAATTGTAAAAATTGTTCGCCTGCCGCGTTCTACGGAGGAACGCGAACCCCGAAGGCCGCCACCCAGAAGAACTTGTTTTTCATATCAGATGTTGAATCCGTTGAAATCTTATATTTTTAAGACATAAAGTAACATTTATTTGACCTGTCATAACTTTTTATGGCCCAAATACCAACCCACACCAAGATTTATTGTTTTTTAATGATTATTTTTTTAAGTCTATTTTATTAAAAATTTTAATGTATATATTAGTGTCTAAACGTTATATAAACAGAAGGCCAATGCTCTACTCTTTTATTTAAGATAAAAACCAATCAATTAGCTGTTTAAATGATAAAGCTATGACTGGTCAAATTATATTATTTATTGTCTTAAAAATAAGATTTCAACGGAGTCGACATTGGATTTGTAAAAACAGGTTCTTCTGTGTGGCGGCCTTCGACCGCTCTTAGGGTTTCTTCCTCCGTAGAGCGCGGCAGGTGGCTACGCGAAATAAAGTTTTTTCTGCGTGCGACACAAAAAAATAAAATTCAAGCAATTTTTTAACTTCTAAAAAAATTAAATAACTGCAAAAGAACTGGGTATTATTTCATTTGAAATAACTCCCAAATTTGTATGGAAATATTTTTGGACTTATTTCATTTTTTTTCTTGGGACTATTTTCACCCGGGACTTATTGCACAGAGCCAATTTTTTTATAAACAATAATAGTTTCTCAAAAATAAACAGAAAAGTAAGTTCACTTAATAATTTAATTTTCATATCGAATTTTTAAATTCGTTACGCTGCCATTTGTCAACGCCTTAATGAATCACTTAGAAATATTTAATGAAACAGCTCCTATAAGTCTTTAATATATTCCTGTATTCAGTTTTTGCAAATTCCCGAAAACGACTTTTGGACAAAAAATTGCTTGCCTGTCCCTTGTAGTTATTTTATTAATGGCATTGTAGTTGTTTTAATAATAGTTAAAAATTACTACATGGTTAGTAATTTTTATGACAAATACAGTTTTTGGCTACATTTGCAGTCATTTTAACTGTAATTTCTAGTCATTTCTAACTTCTTAATTTTCTGAGTGTACTCCAGTTATAACGTTGTTATGCATTGGAGATAACAATAAATATAGGCTCTATGCAATAAGTCCCAGGTGCAAAAAGTCCCAGTGAAAAAGCTGCCAATGAAATTAATTCTAAAAAAATGAAATAAGTCCCGTCTCGGAAAAGTAAAATAAATTCTAAAAAAATTAAATAATTTCCAAAACAAAAATGAAACAAGTCCTAGGTTTTGGTTGTTATTTCATCGTGAAATAATTTCCAAAGAATAAAAATGAAATAACTCCCAAAAAGAGTCCAGGCAACACAAATGAAATAAGGCCCAAATTAATTTTGCCAAATAAAAAATGTATGAAGTGTAAAAAAAATGATAATCACGCAGAAAAAACTTTATTTCGCGAAGCCGCCTGTCTCGTTCTACGGAGGAAAAAACCCCTAAGAGCGGCCGAAGGCCGCCACCCAGAAGAACTTGTTTTTCAAATCAGATGTCGAATCCGTTAAAATCTTATATTTTTAAGACATCAAGTAACATTTATTTGACCTGTCACAACTTTTTATGTCCCAAAATACCAACCCACACCAAGATTTATTGTTTTTTAATAATTATTTTTTTAAAAGTCTATTTTATTAAAAAATGTACGTATATTTAGTGTCTAAACGTTAAATAAACAGAAGGCCAATGCTCTACTCTTTTATTTAAGATAAAAAACAATAAATTAGATGTTTAAATGACAAGGCTATGACTGGTCAAATTATATTACTTATTGTCTTAAAAATAAGATTTGAACGGATTCGACATTGGATTTGTAAAAACAAGTTTTTCTGTGTGGCGGCCTTTGTCCGCTCTTAGGGTTTTTTTCCTCCGTATAACACGGCAGGCGGATACGCGAAATAAAGTTTTTCTGCGTGCGACAGAAAAAAATAAAATTAAAGCAATTTTTTTAAGTTTCCTTAAAACTAATTTGTTTGATTTCATGAATCAGCCTTGACATTTAAGGTCTTATAACATTTAAAAAAAAAAAATATGATTTTGGGCAATAATAATAATATTTTGGTCAAACAAAAAACCGTCATAGCGCCCAACAAAAATATTAATAATGTTAAAAAAACAATGAATTTTTGAAAATGAATAACTCCCACTAAAAATTAAATAACTCCCACAGCAAATGCAATAACACCGAACAAGAAAATATAATGAAAAAAGTCCCACGCTAAGTTCTGTTGGGACTTATTTCATTTCGGAATTATTGCATTATGAAATAACACCTAATAACAAAAATGAAATACTCTTCTAAAAAAATGAAATAACTGCAAAAGAACTGAAATTACTCCCAAATTTGTATGAAAAATTTTTGGGACTTATTTAATTTTTTTTTTTTTTTGGACTTTTTGCACCTGGGACTTATTGCATAGAGCCTAATTTTAAACTAAACGACAATTTTCATAATCTTCTATTTTTAAATAACTAACACAAATTGACTGTTTACTGCAAAATTACAGTTTTGGTAGTTGTTACTAAAATAACTACTCAAAGCAACGGTTACAAAAACGCAGTATTTTTCTTCAATTGTTTTTTTAAATATCAGCCATAATAGTTGTTTATTATTATTTCATAGAAACACATCTACAATTTTATTTAAAAACAACTACACTCAGGAACTTCTACTTTAAAATATGTAGTTGTTTTGGTTGTAATACAGTTTCATTATTTTTAATGTAAATGTAAGTCATTTGTAGAACAAATAAAATTTTTAACTAACCTTGTAGTTCATTTAAAAAACAACTCACATCAAATGACTGTTTTAAGATTTTATATTCATTTTTTACAGTTGTTTTTTGTTATTTAAAAAAATAAAAAAAAAAAAATTTGGTTTATTTTTTACTACCATGTGGTTCATTTTTATTACAATTGTTAGTCATTTTTTGAACATTAAAAAACAAATGACAATGTTAGTTGAATTTAATGAAATGTAAGTCGTCCTTTTTTTAAATGAAATTTCATTTGTTTTTGACTACAATTGCTGTCGTCTTTACCAACATAATTTCCTAAGTGTACTACTGATTACTACACAAACAAATGTCATATTCATTACATTTTTTTGAGTGTAAGCTAACATATTAAAAAGTTGAATTTTACCCAAGTACTTTGTAAACTATAAACTTTTTATTTTTTGCGTGTAAATTTTTTAAACTAATTCCAATTTATTCAATTAGAAACATTTTGGAATATTTTTCCAATAAACAACAATATGTTAATCAACATTTTAACAGTTAACACGTGTATTTAGTGGATTTTGGCTTTTATTAATTGTTAAAATTTTGTTTTATTTAATTCTTATTCTGCGATCACGGATGTTGTGCTGATCTTGTTGTGTTAAATTTGTTTCCACTTAAATAAATATTTTAGTCTTCTTGTTTTTTTTTCGAATTTTACATTCACTTTTTGTTTTTTTAATGTGGATGATACCGTTTTTTTTTTTGTTTGGCTATAAACAAAAAAAATCTAAAATAATAAATATTAAGTTGAGATCGTCACATATTAACGTATCGGGTGACTACAGGCCGTTTTTTTTTTCTTTGTGATGATCGTGTTTTGTCAATTTTACTGACTTTTATTTAATTTAATTGTATTTGTTGTGTTTTTGGCTTCAAGGTTAAGGCAAACTGGTCCCATCTCTCTCTTTAAATAAAATAAAACAGAGTTTCTCACATAGTTAGATTTTCAGAAAGAACATGAAAAAATATTAATGTAAAGCCACACTCAGATAATTTATAGGTAAAATCAACTGCAAATGGCAGTTAAAATAACTGCATTTGCAGTTTAAGTGGAATACACTACATTTGCAATTAAATCAACTCCAATGTGTTGTCATTTTTAACAGTTAATAATGAACTACTGATCGTACATAGGAAAAAGGATTTTCATAAAAATTGCAATTAAACTTCTGTTTGTATTAAATGTTTAATTAAAAATGAATTTGGGGCACACAAAATCCATTCATAATGACAACATTTAAATAAATCGATAAACCTTAAAAAAAATTTAATATAAAAATTATCAGCAAAATTTAAAAAATCACTGAAATTAAAAAAATCGCCGAAATTAAAAAAAAACAAATATTGGAGAAATAACGATTTTTTAAATTCCGAATGAAAAAAGTCTCTATATAACCATATACAACTTGATATCATTATATATGCTTATGCAATATATTACGATATATTGTATCTTATGTTTTATATTAGCATATCTTGTATTTTTGATCATATGACCATATATCCTAATTTGTATGATCATATGTAAGTGTATATGTCCTAGTAAAAAAAATTATATATAACAATATATTCTTTAATATAAAAATATATAATCATATAAAATAGCATATGTGAAAATATGTACAGTCGACCCTCGGTTAACGAACGTCTCGCTTTACGAACATTTCGCACAACGAACACATTTAAAAAAAAACAAATGTTTCGCTTAACGAACAAAGTTTCGTATAACGACCAACGCAAAATGGGAAATACCGAATTGCGCCAAAAACTTCTGTCGGTGTTCAGCTTTGGCATCACTTGGGTTCACACAATTAAGAAGACGTGTTGAGACATTTTTTTTTTTTATAATTTAACCAATACTCAGGGGATGCCCCCTACTCATGCAGTGCATTGTATTGATCAGGAAAATAAGGTATGGGAAGGAGGAAAGAGGGAGTAGTGTTTGTGGATATTTGATTTAAATTTTTCTAAATTGTAAGTAACAGGGAAGACTTCTGCGGGAAGTTTGTTCCACATACGAATCGTTCGACTAAAAAACGAATTTTTCACTTCCCTACAAGAAATGGATGACCGAAACTAACACATGCAAATCTTGCATCTTCATCTAACTTATGAATTTATAAATTAGAGGGAGATGCAAAATCACACGTACACAAAGTTTTCATCACTTTCTTCATATTGCCCTTAAGAAAATGATAGAAACTTTGTTCTACGCATTGATGGATATTTCCATCAGCAGTGTCGGTCATTTGACCGGTCATATGACCGTCACTGTTCTTACTGGGTTGTGTTCATACAATTAACAAGACGTGTTGTTATTTTTTGTGAAAGTGTAACGTAACATTAAGAAGCATCACCCCAATCAGACAGTGGCTAAACGCGCAACAGATTTCAATGATAATGCATTTTCGTCGCATTTTCAACAAATTTTGAAGTGTCGCTAAAAACAAACGACTCTAGACAGTTTTTTGTTAAAGAATGAACTAGGTATGCGTCCAGGTATCATACAAAATTATTTTTTTTGTAATTTTTTCGTTTTTTTCCATTGCAGATTGTCTCATTTCGTCCTATATTCAGTTTCTTAAAAATTTTGATAAATATATGTTATATTACTTTCAATAAATATTGATGTTGAAATATTTTAGTGTGTACTTTTTCCGACTTGGAACGCATTATTTTATTTTGCACTGATATATATGGAAATAATGGTTTTGCTTAACGAACGTTTCGCATAACGACCACGCTTCTGGAACGAATTGTGTTCGTTAACCGAGGGCCCACTGTATTTATATATAATAATGTTTTCAAAAATGTTTAACCAAAAATATTCATATATAAGCACATCAAATAATGTATTAAAAAAATATTCTATTCAATTTTATATATGATAATAGATGGTTTATAAATTTAATTAAATTTTTATAAAATTAGATATAACCCAATACATAATTATATATAATACAAACATCAAAAACGTATTCCGTCATTTTATACATAATTAAATATAATACAAAACTGTAAAATTGTTTTAAGTCAGTTGCTATATAACTATATATAATTAAAAAATTACAAAATATTTTACGAAATTACCCAGCTAGAAAAATACGAACGGCAAAGCATTGGCCCAGTGCTTTCAACGGTGGTATGAGCGTTGGCAGAGCGTTGGATATCTGAAGATTTAAGTGCTTTGCCAACCCCAAAATGATAACACCGGGCGGGGCTTGGCGGTTCCTTTTTTAAAACGTTGGCAAAGCACTGGCAATAAGCGCTTTGCCAGTACCAAAACCAAAAACGACCAATAAAGTCCTACTTAGTAATTCACTTCAGTAAAGAGTTGTATTATTTCTTATTGAATGATTTTGGTAATTTGAACAGAAATAACAATAGGCTTGCTTCAGCTAAGTTAATTACAAATAACTGAATATTTTTTTATCAAATTATTTTTGTGATAAGTTAGCACGATTTTTTACTACAATTTTACTAAAGAAAGAAATTTGAAAATAATTTCTTAAGTAAATTTTTAGTACAAAAACTATACTTTGTGCTGACTATATTAGGAGACCTTAATATTCTTAACTTCAAATCATAAATTGCAATTTAGTTTTGAATTTTTCCACTCTTGTTGTGAACAAGGGATGTGCCACTGTTTTTATTAAGTTAACGGTTGTAAATTTTGTAAATATGTACTGGCAATGCACTTTTTGCCAATGATGGGTGTAACGACGAGATTTCCTCCGTTAGCTGGGGTAAGCTCGCGGGGGTAGGGATCATCACAGAAATTTATTTGTGTCAGTGACAAAGAGTAAAAGTCGTGGTTTAAACGTTATAAAGCGTACTTTATGCTCTTAATCTAATTATCAGATCACTTAAGCTAAAACAAAAGGAAAGGGAGAGAACGGTTATTTAGAATGGACACTGGCTCTGATGTTTTCTAAAGGAAATACCCCCAGGTGACCAACGCACGGCACACACGTGAGGGGAGGAGACCTACGAACGGCACACACTCCGACGGCTTCTTCGGGAATACCCCCAGGCGACCAACGAACGGCACACACTTGAGGGGAGGCGACCTACGAACGGCACACACTCCGATGTTATCCTTAGTAATACCCCCAGGCGACCAACGAACGGCACACACTTGAGGGGAGGCGACCTACGAACGGCACACACTCCGTTTTAAGTCAATACTGTGCCAGTACTTTTTTATTTTTACGGTTGTAAATTTTGTAAATCAAGTACTGGCAAAGTACTTTTTACGAACATTGGCAGAGAGTTCTAAGCCAAAGCTGTGACAGTGCTTTTATTATTTTTACTGTTGTAAATTTTGTTAATTAAGCACTGGCAAAGCACTTTTTACTAACGTTGGCAGAGCGTTATAAATCAGTGCTTTGCCAGCACTTTATTTGTTGTATCATTGGCAAATAGTGCTCTGCCACTGCTTGATTTTTCAGACCATTGGCAACTTCTGGCTGGGTGGTTTATCAAAAAGTGTTTTTTTTTTTTCAATAAAAAAAACACATAAATGAAAACTAAAAAGTGTATAAAAGTATTTAGTATTTGCGGACAATAAATAAAAGTTTTAAGAAAGTTTACTCTAGTAAATACGAACCTCGATTATAGCAAAATAATTTTTCTGGTCACTCGGAGTTCATCTTAATCGGGATTGGTTTTGTAATATTTATAATTTTTAAAGTAAAATAAATTCCAATTTTTGTTTGTTTCGTTACTTTCGCATTTATTTTAATATATAAAAACAAATATGGGGGGTTCGTGAACTAGTAGAGGTGTCTAAAGGGGTCCGTGAAGCAGAAGTTTGTGGGAACCGCTGCTTTAAACGATACATAAAACGTTTTAATAGACAAAATTATAATAAATTTTAAATTTAAATACAAAATTTTAATTTAAATACAAATTTTCGTCGATTTTACTTCATTTTCTTACAATTTTATATGCTACGTGCTTAAAAGCCCGATACTTCGTTACCGGTAGTTTTATATATCGGAATATATTAGGATGGAAAAGGAGTTATATTTTAAGGAATTTGTTTCAATAAATTCGTTTATTCTTTTTAAGTGCATGTTTTTGTGATTTCAAGTTTCAGATTTCTACCTTAATAGATTTCCATAGGTCATTAAACGTGGAATTTCTTTCTTTTAAACCCCATTAATAACAAGATGTTATAAAAACCCAAAATATATATTCAATAAATTAACGTATACTTCAACAAAAATATTTTAAATATCAGACTTTTTGCATAAATCGGTTATGCATGACGTTAAGGAAAAGACTTCCTCTTTTTGTCCCTCCCTGTAAGCATTTTTTAATACCCAATTTTAGCGAAGGACATCACCAAATTATAAGTTTCTAGGTCAACGGCTTATGCTGTGTGCATTGACAAACCAAATTTTTAGATCATTATTTTAGTGGCTTTTAAAAGCAGACCTTTCCCCCAAATAAACCCGAATTTTACTCCGTTATTTTCAAAAGTTCCAATATATTACTTATCAGTGAAGTTGCAATATATAATATAATTTATCAGTGAATCTTTGCAGGAGTTTGTGACATATTCAAAGGAACATATGATATAAATTTAAAACTTTTTGTCATTAAAGACCCACACACCAAAATTGAAGTACGTTGCTTAAGCGGTTTTGCCAGTCCTTCGAGTTGCAGACTATACCCCTACGCTGGATCAGGAACTCACATACCATATTTCAAGATACTTAAGCGGTTACATACTTGAACCGCTATTTTTACCACGATCCTGGACTAAATTTAAAATTCCAAACTTGTTTCCAAGAAGGAGACTTTTACTATTATTGCCCTACCCTGTAAAAATTTCCAAAAATATGTTCTATGCAGATGTTTACTCATGTTAAGTACAAACATTTAGAAAATTCATTCTACATAGATGTCTATTTCCGCCCCTCCTCATGGGAATTTCCAAAAATCTTATTAACACCGATGTCCGCTCTATACAGATGTCTACTCCTGATTAGGAGCCCATATACCAAATTTCAAGTTCCTAGTTTTGGCGGTTTGGCCAGGCCACCAAGGGGAGATTTTTTTTCTCTTCTCGCGGGAATTTACAAAATTCCATTCAAGCGGACATAAAAGCTGGCGTATGGATATCCATGCCCAATTACAAGTCCCTAGATCCACCAATATAGGCTGGGCGATGTTGAGTCTGTGAGTGAGTGAGTGAGTGAGTGAGTGAGTGAGTGAGTGAGTAACGTTATTATTTTGTATGTTTAGATTAGAGAGTTTATTACTTGAGGTTGACTTTAGCGTTCCTAGTTTTGGCGGTCTGGCCAGGCCACCTAGGGGAAATTTTTTTCTCTTTTCGCGGGAATTTACAAAATTCCATTCAAGCGGACATTTACGCTGGCTTATGGACATCCATGCCCAATTACATGTTCCTAGATCCAGCAATATAGGCTGGGCAATGTTGAGTCAGTGAGTGATTGAGTAACGTTATTATTTTGTATGTTTAGATTAGAGAGTTTATTACTTAAGGTTGACTTTAGCGTACATGTTCCCTAATGTGGACCTTTTCAAAATTGTTATATAACTATTTTAAAAAAATCGCCACAGGAAAATTATATATAGCCGTGAAATGCCCAAGGAGTTGGCCTATAATGTCATGTTTTCGGATTTGGAATATTTCACTTCATTTTTTTATGTAGTCCACATTACGGAAAATTCCCTTACTAAAACAGCTTCCAAAAACTGTAGAGTTTTTTTGAAATTGGGTTTTAAAATAAAAATATTATTCCATATAAAAACATCTATATTCGCAGCTAAACCCAACTGTGGATCAAAACAGTCACGTAGTTACTATTGCAAACTTGTTTAGTTTAAATTTAAAATTAAGTGTTCATAATGTTCCAATTGATATTTGTAATGAAACCAATTGAGAAACTCTGAACTAAAAACAACTGCAATCATTGCTCTTGAAAGCCCAAACGCCTGCCTGCTAATATTTTTTAAATTATAATTTTTCGATATCAGAAACATATTAAAAATTATTAATTAATAATTAATAATAACAATAAATACTTAACATGAAACGAACAATATTTTAAATAAATAAATTAGTAACGCATTTATTTTTTCATTATTTAAGTATCATCGAGTATCAATATTACATATTTATAACATTAGGGTTATAACTTTTGACTTTTTTTGTAAATATTAAATTTTACATATCCTATCCGTTAAGTTCATAAAAAAAAATATAAAGAACAATTTATTTTTCTCTATCGTCAAAAAAGATAACATATAAACTTTTTGAAGTTCCGACAAATTTTTCTGTTTAATCAAACTAAAAATTATTATTTTACCAAAATGATAAAGTAATTAGAGTATAAGGATCAGGGGTGGCAAGACTTTATTTGTTGCGTGCCAAAATTAGATATATTCTAAGAGAAAATTGAAAAAATTTAAAAACGGTGATTACAAAAAAGCTACTTTTAACTTTTTAAAAATTTGCAATTTACAGGCAGTAATAACTTAAAAGTTATTAAACAAACCCAGTAACGCCAACGATAGCAACTAAAAATTAATATTTTCATGTAAAATTCATAATTTGACCAGTAAATTTTACAAAAATAACCAAAAAAAGAAAAACACTAAAAAACATCTTTCCATTTTGGGGGCCAAAAGCCGGTATGCGTGGAAACATATAAGCGCGGGTACTTAAATTAAAGGAAATTTCCTTAAGATGATATTATCTTTGTGGTCCAGGATACGTAGCGCCCTCTAGATCTATTTTGAGTATATTTTAAGTACAAAAATGGGGAGGAAGTTTTTAATTTTTTTTTTTTTTTTTGGTTATTTTTGTAAAACTTACTGTTCAAATAATGTATTTTACATGAAAATATAAATTGTTAGTTGCTATCGTTGGCATTACTTAGGGCCTCAAAACCAGAAGATAGAAAAAATTTTCTTTTTTAAATCCAGAGGCGCTCATATTTTTCTTTTTTAGGAACGGCCCATAAAGTGCAGTTTTGCCAGAATTATTATAGTGGTTCGTCATATTTAGTGATCATTATTATAGTGGTTTGCGATAGGGTCATTACATTTTGCAGAACAACGAGCAGTGATTTTGGTCCTCAAACTCATGATAAAAACGTGAAAGAATGCAATTTTAGAAATTGCACTCCATGCGGGAAGTTTTTGTTTCAAAATGACCCGAAAAAAGCGATTTTTATTATTTATACAGTCTTGTCCACGTGTTTTTGCCAAAACACTTATTTTTACTCTTTATTCTATTTCAACAGTTCATAAACAAAGATACATGCAGAAAAAGGGTGTCTCATTTACAAAAAAAGGAGTAATAGTTTACAAAGTTTCGTGGTAATTATACAACAACATTAAATTAAAGACAATTTTGTCAAAACGCTTAGGTAAATGTTAGCAGTGATATATATGTAAGCCGAAGGTTTTTGTATAATATTGCAACGTTTTCCAGGTTCAATAAACTATTTATTTTTGTATTTAATACAATAAATAATAAAGTTATTGTAACAACAAATAACACTTTTTAAGAAACAGAATGAATGCTATGAAAGCATACTTAGTAAAAAATTTTTCATTAAAGTTCTGTGAATTTTATCAAGTTTTGTATAATTTATGTATACCATTGTGTTAATTTTGTATTTACATTTGCACAATTTTCCGAAACTACTTTCCACATAGCAAGTCATTTCATACATTATAAAATATTACTTAACATTTGTATATATTTATAATAAATCTTGCCACATTTATTTGTGTATGTCAAACTAAATTCTAAGTGTTTTTGATCACCAATTTAAATTTTACTTAGCATAACCTTGAATAAATTACAAAAAAAAAAACACATGAAATTTAACAAAAACGCAGTTTAGCATATTACACAAGCATTTTCGGTGTTATTTAAACCTTAAGTAAATTTTTCACGGAAAGGCTTTTATAAAAACACACCAGTTTTTTTTCTGGTTGTATATTTCTAATTTTAAAATTTTTAGATATTATACTTGGGACATGCAAAAATACTTATAATAAACCTATAAATATATCGTTTTTTCATATATATATATGACACGGCCAAAATTGTCACCGAAATATGCGGTGTATCGAACCAACTGTCCTCATCTAATACGCTAGATGTATGAAAAGGCGCAAAAACTTTGCGGACCCCAAATAGTTTAGGGACTTTTGCTTACTTTGATGACTGTCCGCAAAGTTTTCGCGCCTTTTCATACATCTAGCGTATTAGATGAGGACAGTTGGTTCGATACACCGCATATTTCGGGGACAATTTTGGCCGTGTCCCTAAAGTATGCGCTGTGCATACATATATATATATGCAGCCAAACATATTTGCCAGCAGACGTGTTTCACTAGTTCCAAACATATATATGTTTACAGTCAAGCATAATTATATTCGCAAGCAAACATATTATATTAGAAACATGGGAAACGGAAATGGTTTCCAAACAAAAGTATATTAAAAGCATTTATATTTACAGCAGGTCGTTTTTTCAGCGTTTGGTGAAGGGTATAAACTTTGCAAAAAAAGAAGTAATAACCCTACTCTACATGTATTCTACAAACATTCAAACTTTAACAAATGTTATTCCTTTCACTTGTCACATTGAATTATGTTACAATTATATGAACATTTGTGTGAACGATTAAAGTTTTTGAATGCATGTTTCGCAAAAGTGGTGCAAAATATTTTATTGATCATCCGTCGTTAATCTGAAGATCACCCACAAGTCACGTTTACTTCCCACTGCATGAACAAATGTAAGGTATGTGTAATGTTTTATTATAAAAATCAAAAATAACAATGTGTCACAATAATTGTTTAATTAGTGCATAAATTATTATTTTAATAAAACATATTCAGAATAGGAACATTCACATTTAACCTAACCATAAATTGTACACGGTAAAAAATAAAGCATGCACTCAAAATTCACTTTAAAGTTACTATATGACAGTAGCTGTTGTTTTTAACTGCAATTACAGTTGTTTTTCTATGAAATAATGCAAAACAACTATTAGGACTGTTATTTTAGAAAACAACTAAAAAATATGACTGTATTTTCTAACACTTGTTTGAAGCACTTATTTTAGGAAATATTTAAATAACATAAACAGTAATTTTGCAGTTAACAGTTTGTAAGTTATTTAAAAATTAATTTTTGTAAGTTATTTAAAAATAGAGGATTATGTGGAGTTTCTTAAAATTCTCGTTTAGTTTATATTTGATATTTATATGTTCATAGTTTGCAAATAACAATTAGAAATGTTTGACTATATCTCCAATGCATAAAAACGTTATAACTGGGGTACCGTTTAGAATTTTAAGTTTGCATTTTAAGGAGACTGCAGGAAATACCAATTCTTTATTATAATTGAGAGGAAAAATATGATTTTTTGTTATATTTTTTAAAATGCCAAAAAAATAAAATAGTTGTTTAAAAATTTGTGTAGAAAAAATTTGTCAGCAATTTTTACGACATTGTTAGATATTTTTACAGCATTTGTTAGTTGTTTTTCAACAGTTAAAAACAACTAACAACAAAAACCTTTATTTTAATGGTAATTATCTATGTCGCCTTTTAACAGAATTTAGAGTGTGAAATTTTTTTGAGTGTGAAATTTAAAGAATAAACTTGGAGAACGAGTGGAATTGGAACTGGAACATTGATTACAAGTAACACAAGTGTATAGAACTGGAAACGAGCTTTGTTTTATCGGAGTATATAAATTTATATTATAAGTGAAAATACTCCACTCGTTCCCCGTTCCATTTTATATCGTTCTATTTAGGGCCAATATTCTATTTAAGTATCGGAGTTTTTAAAACTGTATTATCACTTCACGTATATGGTTAAACAAATAATTAAGACACACGCAGAAAGCAACTGGGGTAATATTATCGAAGTGCTTAGTAATTATACAGCTACATAAGTTTCAAGTTAGTTTTACAAAGTTGTAGTAAAATATTTTATAATTTTTGTAAAATATATACCAGCCTAGTAAAAAATTTCTAAAAAATTCATATATTTTACAAGAAATTTGTAAAACTAACTTGAAACTTATGTAGTTGTGTAATTACTAAGCACTTCGATAACATTCCCAAGTTTTTTTCAGCGTGCACCCTTTGGGTGTTTTATAAAAAAATAAATCCCTCGGGATCTTTTCCGCACCTATCCGATTTGTATTATCACGGTTAATTAACACTCCTCTAGATCAAAAATGTCCGTTTTGGCGTATCCCGTTTAGTTTCGCAGATACTAGCCATTTTTAAAAAGGGTAATTCTCAAAAACTAACCTAGATAGGCCAAAACGGATAATACAAATCGGATAGTTGCGGAAAAGATCCCGAGGGATTTATTTTTTTATAAAACAGCCAAAGGGTACACGCTGAAAAAAATGAGGAATATTATCTAAGTGCTTAGTAATTACACGACTACATAAGTTTCAAATTAATTTTACAAATTTCTTGTAAAATATATAAAAGAAATTTTTTTTCAATACCGAGAAAAAATCTGTTAAAACAGTAATTTTTACAACGTATGTAGTCGTTTTATGTTCATTGTTTCTATACTTTTGTTTCTCGTTTTTGTGGTTTATGCATTCATTTAAGGTTAGTTGTTTTTGACCGCTTCATTAGTCGTTTTTTCTACTATTGTAGTTGTTTTATCAATTGTTAAAAATGACTACATGGTTAGTCATTTTTATGACAAATACATTCATCGCCTTCTTGACTACATTTGTAGTTTTTTTTAACTGTAATTTTTTGTCATTTCTACCCTCTTAATTTCCTGAGTGTGCCATTTATGAAATTAAACTTTTTTTAAACTCTAGATTTAAACGAATTGGTATTAAAAAATCAATATCTCTCAGATTTGTATTGCAATCTTATTTTTATTAAATATATTAGGTCGTTTGCATAACAAAAAATATGATTTAAAATAAAAAAAAATTATTTATATTGCGAGCGGGGGGAACCCGGGAATTTTGTGAAAATTTCCTGCTTTCCCGGGAAATGAAAAAGGGAGGGATTTTGCATTCCCCAATAATAATATTAATAAGCACACACCAAATTCAAATTTCGTTCTCCGTTCTATTCCATTTCGTTCTCTGTGTTTAGTGTTCCAATTCTACTCGTTACAATCCATTACGTTCTACTTTACTTGGTTCCAAACCAGATTGAAAATTAATATCCTCACACTATTTTAGAAATTTCGGGCCCATTAATTATTTCAAAGATTTTCATAAAAAAAATCTTGTAATCAAACACGCAGAAAAAAACTGGGGAAATATTATCGAAGTGCTTAGTAGATTAGATTAGATCAGAAGGCACTATGCACCGCGACCAATGTAGGTCTTTTGTGCTGCCTAAGGTTACCTACAGATTCAAGCTACCTATAAAGCCAATTATCCTATTAGGCAAAATCTTCGCGATGTCGGAAGGCGAAATGAAGCGATCACCTAGAAACCTAAGTCTCCTATCACAAAGCCTGGGACATTCGCAGAGAACATGCTCCGAGGTCTCAGACACCATCTCGCAAAACCTACACAAATCCGTGTCCGATTGACCCTTCTTGTGCAGATGGTATCTGAGATTACAGTGTCCAGTTAAGTACGACACCAGGGTCCTCAAACCCCCCCTTTCAAGCGACAAGAGTCGCCTCGACCCCCTACTGGAAAAAGAGATCAATCTTTTAGCCTGGCGCTGACCAGGAGAGTTTTCCCAGTAACCAGAGAATTCAGACTCTCTCCATGCCCTGAGCCTTTCCCTAACATACCCCGCAGGTATTCCACAGAATGGTTCAGGACCAATAAAGGGCTTTCGGGCCCCGTGGTTGGCAAGACAATCTGCCCTCTCGTTGCCCTCATGCCCCTCATGACCAGGAATCCACCCCAAGGTTAGAGAGTTGCCTCTACCGAGCCTATTGAGAGTCTGAATGCATTCCATGACCAACCCGGACGACACCTTATAGGCCATTAAGGCCCTCAGTGCAGCCTGACTGTCAGAAAGAATGTATATGCGAGATCTGCGAGTTCCCCTTCGCAGGCATTCCAATGCACAGACACAAATGGCCCAAATCTCCGCCTGAAAAATGGATGCATATTTACCCATAGGTAAGGCACGCTGGAAGCCTGGTCCGAAGACGCCCGCACCCGTGTTCCCATTCGACTGCTTAGAGCCATCAGTGAACCACACCTGAGAAGTAAGTTAGTTTTACAAATTTCTTGTAAAATATATAAATTTTTTTAAAAGTTGTTTACAAGGTTTTACAAAAATTTGTAAATATTTCACTAGAACTTAGTAAAACTAACTTGAAATTTATGTACTAAGCACTTCGAAAATATTCCCCCAGTGTTTTTCTGCGTGTTTGATTACAAGAAATTTTTCTTATGGAAATCGAGGAGATTCTTGAAAAGTTTCCATAAGGAAAACAACAAAATCTAAGAACGTTGAATTATTTTTAATTGAATGTGTAATTTAATAAAACTTGCCAACAAACTTTTTTGGTATTTGTTCCTTTTTTTGATCTACGACTCTGTGTTGTGCTATCAATCAGTAATGATTGAAATTTTTAACAAAATTACTATCAGCTGTTTTGGAACGAACTGACAAAGTAGGGCGGCCATATTTTTTTTCTAGTCTACTTCTATAAATATTGGAAAAAAAAACTACACGAAAAAATGAATCTTTATTAAATTTTCGTTTACAAATAAACAAATATTTAGTATAGAACAAATACACCAAAATGTCCACATCTCAGCGGTCTTTTGCGCAAAAATTGTCCAGGTAAGTGAAAAAGACGGTCAATTCACAACAAAAAAACTCGCAAACAAAAGGGCGAGGCAGTGGAAAAAATAACATTTTTTACAAAAGAAATTATTAAAAAAATTATCTTTATTTTAGAACTCATGCAAGTGATGTACGCAAAAATGTGGTTAATTGTCATATGCAAACTAAAACTACAGACTCCTTGATGTGCTCTTCCACAGTAAGTATTTTACCATTTATGGCGAAAGGTGTGTCTCAAATTGTATGTGTGCGTATATTTGTTCTTTCTAGCTTTCTTTGACAGAACCCGTAGAGCCTTTGGATTATGAAGAATTTTTACATTCTCATACTAACACCATCAATCGAGATCCTTTGAAGAATATTTTGGATTTTCCACCAGGAGATGTTACCGTAAAAACTATACCACGAAAAATAAGGACCTTGGAACATGTTGTACCCAAAGAGAATATGTAAGTTGATATAAGAAATAACATTAAGATGTTGAGACTTTTTTGTACAGAAAACGATCTAGAACTATATTCAGAGATTTTGCCTAAACAAAACTCCAAACCATTTTCAATTAAAATTGCGAACATTTTAAATAAAACTGAGACTTTCCAACTGAAAAAAAAGAATTTTTAAGTGAATTTTAGATTTTCCATTTTAAATAAACAAAATTTCATATGAAAATTTAGGGTTTCTACTGCACACTGGTATATTTTCAGAGAAGTCGGCCAAAAAATCGTGTAGACCCAGTTAAACTCAATTTAATTTTGTTTGAGATTAACTGAACAGTTCAATAAACTAAGTTTAATTGATATCCCAAAAACTGGGCCTTAGAGATAGAATTCGCAAAATCCTAAAAAAAAATTAGAAAAAAAACGCTTAACAACGAGAAATCAGATTTAATACATTTGCAAATTTTTGTGTATAAAAAACAGCACGAAGATACTCTAAAATGTTAAGTAATTTTGATAGTGTCCGACCGAACAGTTCGGCCAAAAATCTATATTTTGTCGGTTTTTTGATATCTAGAGGCAATGAGGACAAATTTTGGTATTGGAAACATGTATGTTGAGCCGATTTAATTCCATTTTGTGTATAAAATTTAAGAGAAAAGCCGAAGTTTAGCTATAAAGTTAAAAGTTAGGCCGCCGAACTATTTTTGATTTGGCCGATTGCTTAATTACAGACTTTTCTTCAAAATTGACACTCAAAATAGCATCTAATCAGTCCAATAAACATTTTTCCATCAGCCAAATTGGTCCATAATGCTTTAAAATACCGAATACAGACCAAATGCATTTTCTGGCCAAACTGTTCGGGCGGACACTAAATTTTGAGGAAAAACTGCACGATAGGTCAAAAAATAAAGCACGCCATTTATTGATATCAGCATGCCCGAAATATATAGAATTGATAAGAACCTTATTAATTTTTTTTGATGTCATGCCTTGTTGTTTGTGTTTTAAACAAATTTAAGCGTTGTGGTGTAATGGTTAGCGCGTTGGACTTTTACACAGAAGGTCCCGGGTTCGATCCCCGGTGCTGGCAACATCAAAATAATATGTATGAGTTTTTTCTATCTCTCATACGTATCGCAATGTCCTCATCGGTGTTCCCATAGCAATTAACCCCACCGAAGTAAAATAATGAATCAGGGCTATGAACCAAAAAGCTTCAATAAAGTTCGCCAACTCTCCATCAGGTGGCGAGCAACAACTGTTCTAATACTTATCATCTCGCGCAATTACAGTGTTGCCATGTCTGAAGCCCTTCATCTTTCCCCACCTTTCATCTCTATACTATCCCTTTCCAAAGAAAGCAACACACTAAATATAGGAAGTATTTCCTGAGTGTTGCCTCTCTTTAAAAAAAAAAAAATTTTAAATAAAATCAATAAAGTTGCACTGGAATGAAAGAGCTAATGAAACATTTCATTAAATTAAGGTTAAGCAAAAAAAAAATCAAAAAAATCGTAAAAAATTGTTTTGATTTTATCATGTGAAAAATAAGATCAAATCTCTTAATTTTTATGCGGTTTGGTTTTAGATTAAATGTATTTTGGAAGCCATTTAAAATGAATTTTTTGAAGTGGAGAAGCACCATACACTGCTTCTTTTACATGCGCTAAAAATGCATTCTTAAAGAATGCATTCGTTTTATTTTTGCTGGGTTTCTATTTGAAATTGAGAATTTTTATTTGAAATTCAGAAAATTTTATAGGAAATTATGAAAATTCCATGAGAATGAGAAAACTCTAAATGAAATTGAGAAAAAATAATATATTTGCTTTAAAAATAAAACATAAAGTTTTATACAAGTTTGATATCATTTTTATTAAAAATAAAAATTATGTTTTTTCGACCTTTAATTGTACAATGAAAATGAAAATTATTCAAGTTCGAGGCCATACTCTATATTTCTTTATTAGGATATTGTCCTAACAAATAATCTATACGAGTTATTGTTTTTAAATTTATTAATTGACCACTTTCAGGAATATGTTGATAGATCTATTTATGGAATTTTCTAATTTCCCATCTTAAGAACACGTTTTGAAAGTTGTGACAATCCCATGCAAAACATCAAACATTCATATAAACTAGTTTTCTCGCTAAATCAGAACTAATATATGAGCTCAAATTTAAAGATCACCATTAATCAAAAATATATTGAAAACTTGTTTGTTATGTGCACCCTCCACCTTTGGTACATATATAATACACGCTTTTTGTTTTTTTTCCTCCTTTTTATTTTCACACAAGTTTTATCTCAGAAATAATTTGAACGATCGTCGAAAAACTTTTTTTCTTTAGATTTAACTTCTATGCAATGAGATATAGGGTTTTAAAACTTGGACTACATATAAAAAAGAAAGCTAATTGAGATTTTTAAATTTATGTCAATGCATAAAGTCGAAATGTCCAAGAAAATATTTTTATCGGCGCTTTTTTTCGACATTAAAATAACTTAATTTTCTTTGTTAAATATTTTTTCATAATTCCATTTTTTAAATTTTGAATTTTCTTATTATTTTTTTTTATTTAGACCTTTCATAATTTTAAAAGAAAAATTTCAATTTCATTAGAATTTCCCAATGGAAAGTGTCAATTTAAATGGAAGATGTCAATTTCAATTATAATTTCCTCAATATCAATTAATTTAAAATACAAATTCTAATTTTAATTTTAAATTTTCTTAATTTCAAGTAAAAACACTCAATTTCATTTGGAATTTTTACAATTACAAAAAGAAATTCTCAATTACATATGAAATTTTCTAAATTTCTCCCTATTTCAAATACAAATTTTCAATTCAATTTCATTTGAAGTTTCTTGATTTCAATTAAAAAGTTGTAAATTTCAGTTGAAAATGCTGTATTCCAAAAAAAAATTCTAACAAGGGAACTCTGTTCGGTGGTTCTTCCAGATTTCAATGAAATTCGGATCTAAGATAGAAGAAAGAGAACAAAGCTATAAAAAATGTGTCGAAACTTTTTCGTTTTAAAACTTTTTATTATTTCGTACCCCTAATCCTATACGTTTTATTTAATACCAAATTTGGCCAAAAATGCACTTTAGCGGACACACGTGACAAGAGAAAAACATATGATCGATATTAAAAATTTGTGACACCGGGTCCCAAAAACGGAATCGCGTATTTGCATTACTCAAATTAAAGAAAATTTCCTCACTATCTAAAAATGGTTAATTCTTTCAGATTTTTTAAACGTGGCCCGATATAGTTAGAGCAATTTTAGTAAATTTTTTAATGCAAAACTTATGGTTAAATGAACGGAAATTGCAAAATTTATGTAAAAAAGAGTACTATTTAGAAAATTTTTACCCTTTAGGGCGGAGCGAAAAGCGGTTCTATTTTTGTAAATGAAACAAGTATATGCATTAAATATGGGTTAACCAAATTTTTTCTTTAATGAAAATAATATATTTTTGGTTTTTGAACCCAGGGACCTATGGGGCACCGGCATCACTAGTTTTTTAGTTTTGTTTTTTTCGGATGTTTTCTTTTTCAAAGTGTTTAGCTCAAATTTGTATATAGTTTTTTTGAAAGAAAAATTAAATAAACTTAAATAACGGGAAATTGGCTTGTTAGTTACTGACCCCAAATTTTAACCCTTAAACGAGAAACTGGGGTACTCAATTTTATTTTTTCCTGTCTATTAGATATTCAAATTTTATTTCTCTACAGAAATATATTTGGATTCTGAAAACTTTTTTGTATTATATAAAAATTTTGATTTTTTTTTTTCCTTTTTCAAGTGCGGAATTGCCTCAACATGTTCAAGAATGTGTTAACTGTTATACAAGACCTTGGAAAGTTGTGGAGTATGCTCAACGTCATTATTCCAGTTCATGTTGTGCACGGGAACGTATTGATCGTGGCACCATAAGCCCTTCAGCTTATCAACAAGAATTTGAGGTTGATAAAGATTTCGCTTCATTCGATGAATCCTCCTTAACCGATCAAAGCAATAGCTGTACACCCAGCTCTAGACAATCAATAGCCAGTCTCTCATCTGTAAGCTCCTGTACTGATACACTTACACCACGTGGATCATGGGCCAGTTTTGATTTAAGACGTTCCGTCAATGATCCTTTAATACCAAATATACTTGATGATGTACCACCCGAGCATATCGATCAAACTAATGATACCAAAAGACAAGAGGATAGACAAGAAGCTCTATTTTCTTTATATCCAGAAGCAGAGGCAGAAGATGTAATAGAACGTAGATTACCAGCAGAATTTCCTATGGAACATCAGGGTCATAGAATATTTGTAAAATGTTTACAATTAAGATTGGAACTAGAAGTTGAGCCAATATTTGCCTCTATGGCTATATATGATGCTAAAGAAAAGAAAAAGATTTCCGAAAACTTTTATTTTGATATGAATTCAGATACTTTAAAGCGTATGCTATACACACATGTACGCTGCGCCGATGAAAGTACCCAAAGTAGAGCGGGTATTTTCGAAATAAGTTATCCTAGCAATGATTTATTTTTGGTTATACGTTTGGAAAAAGTTCTGCAGGGTGATATTAAAGATTCTGTAGAGCCTTACATAAAAGATGATAAAGATAAATGTCGGGAAAAAGCCAAACAAAATGCTTCTGATTTCTGTGAAAGATTAGGAAAATATCGTATGCCTTTTGCTTGGACTGGCATATATTTAACAAACATTTTTAATGGTGATAATTTTGAAGGTAAAGAAGGTGGTATTGGCCTCAATCAAGATAGAGAATCTGTTGGTGGTTCTTTGGGTTCAGCTGCCAGTTCGAATAGTCTCGATCGTAAATCATCAACATCAAGTTTTGATCAATTAAGACGTAAAGCCAATGATATGAGTGGTACCTTGACTAGAAGAGGTTCTTTGGAACGTAAAGAAAAGCGTCGTTCATGGTCTCCTGATGATTTCGCTAATGTTGTGGAATCTTTTAGACCCATTACTATAACCATATCAAGTTTTTTTAAACAAGAAACGGATAAAATGAAAGATGAAGATTTATATAAATTTCTAATGGAATTGAAAAGACCTAGTTCGGCTATGAAAAAATATAAATGTATACCAGGTTCTATAAAACTAGAAATTTCTCCTTGCGCGGAAGAAACTAAAAACGCTTTAACACCCGAATTGGCTAAGGTAGATCCTTATCCGGAGGATAATACTAGACCTGTTAAGGAAATTCTAGAAATGCCGCCAACTGCTATATATAATCCTCATTATACCTATCGTAATTTATTATTTGTATCACCGAAGGAATTGAATTTTTCTTCTAGAGCTGGCTCTGCGCGTAATATAGCCGTAAGGGTACAACTTATGGCGGGAGAAACACAAAATGATGCTGTCCATGCCATTTATGGTAAATCTTCTTGTCCCGAATATTCTAATGAAGCCTTTACGGCTGTTAATTATCATAATAAATGTCCATCATTTTATGATGAAATTAAATTTGCTCTACCGGCAAATCTTAAACAAAATCATCATTTATTTTTTACCATCTATCATGTGTCCTGTCAAAAGAAACCTCAAGATTTACAGCCTTCGGTAGAGACTCCTGTCGGTTATACTTGGTGGCCTTTATTAGAAGATGGTAAACTTAAAGTGGGAGAATTTCAATTGCCTGTTATGGTAGAGACTCCTCCGGAGAATTATTCCTTTATACCTCCTAATGTCCATTTGCCTGGCACCAAATGGTTAGATAATCATCGTCCGGTATTTTCGATAAGTGTTGAAGCTGTTACCTCGGTTCATACGCTCGATCCAAATTTAGATCGTTTCTTTTTAATGTGTGAATATTTAAATTCTCGCAAAATACCACCACGCATAGGAGAAGGCAATATGGAAGCTGAAATGAAGAAATGCCTATTGGAAATTGCTAATGCTGAGCGAGAACCTTTGGTTAAGAATTTACATTTAGTATTGGATAAATTAATAGAACTATTGGTCACCACCTTTAAAATCGGTGGACAAACGTTGTCATTGGGCTCGACAGTATTTGAAGTTTTGTGCTTGGTATCGGCCAATTTATCGGTAAGTTACAGTAAAAATTGTTTTCAATATTGATAAAGTTTTTAATCTAATTAATTCTTTTTAAATAACTTTGGGGTTAAAAAAACTTCGTGTTGAAAAAATTTTTCAACGAAAAAAATTTTGTTGAAATAAAATGTTTGAGGAAAAAAATATCTGAAAGGAATTGTTCAAAATGAAAATAGCTTTAAAAGTACACCCAAAAAAGCATGTCAGTAGACATAAAAATTACAGTTAAAACAAATTTATTTACCTTTAAATTAACTAATAATTTTGTTATTTTTTTTTTTTTTTATTTATTTATTTTATTTATTTATCTGTATCTCCATACAACAAGACATACATCTTTTAATTATAGTATGGAACTAGAAGAAGTTATTGTAGTACAATTTAAAAAATAAAAAAAAGTATGACAAATTTTATAAATCAAAAATTAAAAACAGTTTAAAAACTACAAAAAAAAATATTATAAAGTTTAACAATATTTAACAATAGTGCAAATTAATTATTAATTTTAGTTTAAAGTGTGTAGTTACATTGTATTATTGTTCAAATGTTTGGTTATTTCGGTTTTAAAAGTGTTTACGTTGTGTTAAAAGTGTTTGTTTCCTATTCGAAAGTCTGTTCCATAGATAGGTTTTTTAACAGTCGAAAAACAACTACAAATGCAGCAAAAATAACTTGCAACGTCGCAAAAATATCTGACAATTTTTTACAACAAACATTTTGGAACAACTTCAAATATTAATAAAAACTACTGTTATATTCGATTATAATAAAAATGTGTGTCAAATGATTTAAAACGGAGATAAAATGGATGTATAGCACAACATCAAAGAACAAGGGTTAAAGCACTACTATTTTAATGACCGCTGCTGTATATTTTCAATAGGAACATAATCTTACGCTTTAGGTTAGGTTAGAAAGGGTTATGTGCCCAAGGGCACATCTCCACTCGGAGACCAATACGGTCCATTGTGAATCCCATCTGTGAAAAACAGTAAGAAAGAATAGAAATAGACAGCAAGATAGATTGAAAGTTAGACATAAAGAAAGATAGAAAGGATATATACTCCCCAGAACCAGCTCCTATCGTCCCCTAGCTAGTCCTATCTCCCTGACCCGTCCTATCTCCCTGACAAATCTCAGTAAATATACTGGATTGCATCCAGCGACACACCCAAGTTCGTCGTGAAATCTATCTCCTAGCCATTTCTGTCTGAGACCCTGCAACCTAGGACAGTGGCCCATTATATGCTCAACTGTCTCCAGTTCCTCAACGGCCTCGCACAACCTGCAAAAATCCGGTATGTCCCTGTCCCATCTGCTTGTGAAAGCCCTGACAGAACAATGACCGGTCAGGAACACCGTAAGGGTCCTGAGACCCTCCCTGTCCAGTCCCAAAAGAACTTTGGTTGCCCCTGCGTTCAATGCGGGCCGTAACGCCCTAGACACACTGCAATCCATTCTGTCCCTCCATGATTGGTTAACGGTTTCGCGAAATCCCTTCCGTATAACCTCAAAGTAGTAACATAGTGGGGGCTTTAAATTGTCACCCTAGATCCCCCAACGATGTGACCCAGTATCACTTCCGTCGCCCTCCAGATCGCTAGGATCTCAGCTTGGAAGACACTGCACTCATCTGGGAGTCTGTATGACTTTTCACGTCAGTGTCTAAGGTCAAGATCATATGATCCGATATTCCCTCGAGAATACTACCCTGATCAAGCGTTCCTACTTCGTACAGTATTTTTGTGTGATCATCCCTCCTAGGTCTTACCAGCGCAGACTCGTAGAGCCGAAATAAGTTCCTAGCAGCCACACTCCTCACATAATGTTCAATTGGGGACAGATGCAGTATGATATCCAACGCTGCCTGTGGAGTGCTTCTCCTCGCACCTGTAATACCAAGAGATGCACTCCTTTGGGCCTTGTTGAGCATCTTCCTACAGATATCCACTCTCAATGCATCCCACCAGACAGTACATCCATAAGTGAGAATATGTCTAATCCATAAGTGAGAATAGGTCCAGAAACGCAGCAAGAGTATACTCCTTATACCTCAGGCCGTGCTTAATGTAGCCCATCACCTCGTGTAGCGCACTCTCAACGGATTTACCTTTCAGGTAAGCGTGTTGAGCGTTGCTAATGAGATGGGTATCAATTTTACTTCTAAGATACAGATCTATCAGTCTCTCAAGTGTCTTCAGCAAAAATGAAGACAGATTAATAGGTCTGTAATGCCCCGGTTTCGAGTGGCCCGCCCTACCAGCCTTGGGTATAAAAATTACCCTGACCTCTCTCCATCCCCTAGGCAGATGCCCCCCACTAAGGCATCTCCTATATATACACCAGCAGAAATAGTGCATCGTCCGGGATGTTGCAGAGCATGGCCGGAAAAATACAGTCCGGACCCGGTGATTTATATGGGTCGAAGGTATTGACCGCCCATCCTAGCTTCTCCCTTATGATTATTTCCTCGATGAGGGAGGACGTATTGTCCAATGTCACATACATCCCGTCCCCTTGACAATCGTCCATACCTCCAATTTCCGAACACCCGGGGAAGTGCGCCTCCATAACAGAGAACGAAGCCGATCGGCTCATAGCCGCGGCTTAGCCGCCGCCGACTATTTTGCAGGCACTAGAGCCGCCGCCGACTTGTGCGGCTAATTTCGGCTAGAAATGTTAGCCGACTCAATCAGGTTGATTGCTTCTACAAAACGGCGTTTATAATTTTTTATAAACGAAAGGTGAATTTTATGAGAATCCTCTATCTTTTAAACACCGCCAACCACCTAGTAAGTTTTCAATATGTGGCAACACAAAAATATTCCATAGCGTCTATAAAAAAAGTCCCGTTATATTGTTCGCATTGCAAGAAAAAGTGAATATTAAAAATGTTAAAATGTCGCAAAAAAATATAAAAAACTATTTCTCTACTACACACACTAATCCAAAAATTCCTACTGATTCTGACTCAGTGGTTCGCTGGAAACTGCGTTAATTCTAAAAAGTTGTCTTAATGCTGCTACTGTGAAAAAGCAGTTGTTCGTTCATGACAACAGGGCAATAGTAGCACCATTTTTATCTAATTAAAACAAATATATAACTATACTTAAATGCTATAAGCAAAAGCTAGTTCCTGTTATTTTTTTAATATACTCGCATATTTTTTTAAAAATAAGAATTAAATTACAAGAATGTGTATTTTTGTCAAAGAATCGTCGACTTTAGTCGACTTTTAGTCGCCGCCGATTTTTTTTAGTTCAGCCGCCGCCGCCGAAAAATATTCGGCTCTAGTCGACTTTTAGCCGCCGCCGACTGTTATCATTTTTAGCCGCCGCCAGCCGAAATACAACATCGGCTTCGTTCTCTGCTCCATAAGCAAGGTTAGGGTCTCAGAGCTGGACTCAATCCATGAGCCGTCATTCCTTTAGATATACCCAAGGCATCTAGGATCCTTGGATAAAATCCGTCGGAATCTAGACAACTCGTTGACATTATCGATGGAATCACAGAACTGCCTCCATGAGAGCCTCTTTGCTCTTTTTAGATCCGCCTTATACTTGTTGAATTGCACCCTGTGGGTGTTCCAATCACCCAGTGTTCCCGAGAGTTTGGCCCTATTAAAGAGCCTCCTTACCGTCGATCTTTGAACCTGAAGTTCCTCTGTTCCTGGCGGGTCTACTGCTTCGTACGGCATATACACTGAAGCAAGTGTAAGAGTTCTCTTACCTTTGGCTTCTCCATTTACGACGGTCAAGTCACCGCAGCTGAAAGAATGAGACATAATTAAATTCAATTCATTCCTCGCTAATATACACGTTCTTACCTTGTCTTCCGTAGACGGAACAAATAGTGTGTATCCCGTGACCCTTAGTCCACAAACCTTATTTTTATTAATCCAAGGTTCCTGGATGAGGGCCACGTCCGCCTGATTGTTGATGAGGAAAGTTGCTAGTTCGGCTGAAGCTGCTTCACAATGGTGCAAGTTTATTTGCACCACTAGCAACCTCTTTGGACCTGTCATGTTTCTGGTATCGAAACCTGACATTAGACCGAACTTAACAACCTCCCCCACCTCATCCAAGAATTCCATGGACTTGCGGTCCACGGCGAACCGAAAGTCCTTCCCGGTATTCTCCTTGCAAGCCATTGAGGCCACAAGCCTCCATTGGTCGGTAAGGAGCCTACCATTCTGGTTGCCCAATACCGCCAGTATGGTTTCCACCGTGCGTACGGGTGGTGGAATCCACACTGTCACTATGGACCTGAGTGGCAGCTCGGAGGCTTGTATCACTTCAAGCCTTGCTTCTGGGCTAATGTCGCTGCACTTGCCAATTGTAGTTCTTAAGAATTCCAAGGAATTCTTGTTACCACAATTGACAATTTTCACTCCCTTAGCCCAGTCTGCGCCATTGAAGGATACATCCTCCTCCTTGCCCCTGAATACGGCCAGTTCATCGATAAGCCTACCCTCAACTAGCTGCCATAGATCAGTACTGTTCCTCCCATCTGGATCATTTAGATCGATGACAGCCACCTGAAGATGCTTTTCTAGGCTCATCGATTTCTTCACTCTCTTGTTCGATGAAGAATGCTGGTCATCTCCAGATCTGACCCTCTTAATGATCTCTTTATTAGAACCCTTAAGAGCTTCAGCCGAGGATGTACCATCCCTCTTCATTGAGCTCAGGGGCCTTAGCCACGCCGGTTTGGAAGGTCTATCACTACCCGCTCCCTTTCCTATACTGGTCTCCTTACGGAAGCCACTAGAGGAAACGGACAGAGAATTTCCAACCTTCCTCCCCGTACCCATTGCCTTAGCAACCCTACCTACAACGCTTTTCTTCAATTCAAATTTTAAAATGTAAAAATGATTTTGCTTATATCAAAATATAAAAAAATATTAAAATTTTACTTTTTTTTTAACAAATTAAAAAAATTAATGAAAAATATGCATTAAAAAGCACAAATAAGTCAAAGTATCCAAAAATAAAGTGGAGAGGGCCGCAAGATGGACATTGCGTATAAAATGTTTGCTTAATCTAGCAGCATCCCATGCTTTCTGTAATTGTTGTGGTTTGTATAGACGTAGTTTTCTATGCATACTCGAATATAAAATACACAAAGACAGAGGAGACTAGAAAAAATAAACAAAAATCTAAAAATAGAATATTTGTGTTGTTAGTGTTGTCACTTCTGAGTATAATATTCAATAACAGAAAAGCTAATAGGAAAGAAAACTGCAATTTAGCTGCATTACATTTGGGACCATACTTGGTTGTGATCGTTAAACGGTCATGACTTGGTATTGTTACGTTTGTAATGTAAGAAGAAGCGCAGGTTTGATTCTTACAGCAGCAGGTTGTTGAAAAATTTATCATATAGAGACAATCTGACAATTACACAAATAATAATACAACTTAAAAATGGAAAATCACTGATGACGCCTGTCCATAAAAATGATTTAAATATTAATGGTGTTTATAATTTTTAGAGAAAAACGTTTATTCTTCTTCTTAGCCTCAACATTTCTAGAAATTATTTTTTTGTTCGAAAAGTTGCTGAACATAATTTTGTTGAGTAATTTAAGTTATTTAAGTTATTTGCGATTTTGCACAGGTTTATGTGGCTGTATGTATATATATTTATTTATGGCATAACGATATTCTAAAAAGATTTTATTAATATCTTGTTTTTGTAAAAATGTTTAGTATTTCTCAAAAAATTATTTAAAATACTCTAAGATGGTCTTGTATTTTTTTTTTTTTATTGCTAAATTTGAATTTTAATGAAAACTGAAATTGAATATAGGAACAAGGCATGCGCCAAATAGATTTTTTAACATTAAAAGAGTCAAAGCCTTTAAATAGCATCGTTATCACTTCCCCAGAATATTTTGCAATTCGAAAGGAAAAAAAACGTTCTCGTGAAGAAAAACAGGCAAAGTCTTGGGTCAAAAAGTGCATCAAAGAAACAAAAAGAACAACCAACGCCGTCGCGAAAGTATTTAGAAAAAAATCAAGTCGACAGAATATCATATATCGTCTTCAGCCGAATAGGAAAATTTTTAAGGGATTATTGATAAAATTATCAATTTTATTTTTGTGTTGCTGAATCGGTTTAAATTTTACAATTTATTCTTTTATGTTGTATTGCTTCAAAATTACGATTCTTCTTAATAAAACACCGTTTCTTACGTTTTTTTTAATCTATATATTTCGAACATCAGTTCATCATCAGGATCTAAGAAATGTTAATTTGTCAAAAAAAAAAACACATCAGCAAAGTAAACCAAATCCAATATAATTGCGTGCCAAGAGTGTAAGAGATAAGAACAATTAAAGTGAGACGAAATCATTCGTCCCTGGTATATATGGCCGAAATGTAATTTAGATGATTCTGCATGAAATTTGTATAATATTCGTCTGTACTCTAGAGCATTATTTCAAAACGATGTTTTGCCAAAATTAGCAACTTTCTTTTTAACAACACTGTTTTTGACAGCTTAGCTGTTTTCGTGTAATATGTTGTTAAACATGTTCAGTTTGGTATATAATTAAACCATGAATCGACTTACAAACAAACAACACTTGCAGATTATTGAATTTTATTATCAAAATTCATGCTCGGTTATCAAAATGCATACATCGTGCACTTCTTTCAATTTGTGGTCAGTTTGGGCGACCTTCTGAGGATGCTTTTCGGAATCTTGTGACCAAATTTCGCACCAAAATTACATTATTGGACATTAAACCACCAACACGCATACGTAGAGTGCGTACAAAGGAAAATATCGCAACTGTATCCGCCAGTGTTGTTGATGACCGTGAATTATCGATTCGGCGCTGTTCGCAGCAATTGGGCCTCTGTTACTCCACTACGTGGAAAATTTTGGGAAAGGATTTTAGTGTAAAACCTTATAAAATACAGCTGGTGCAAGAATTGAAGCCACACGACCTACCACAACGGCTAACTTTTGGTGAATAGGCGCTGGCAAAGTTGTATGAAGAGATCCACTTTTTTTTATCGGAAAATTGTGTTCATTGACGAAGCTCATTTCTGGTTGAATGGATACGTGAACAAGCAATATTGCCGTATTTGGTGTGAAGAGCAGCCAGAAGCATTGCAAGAACTGCCAATTTATTTATTTATTTATTTATTTATTATTGATTTCCTGCACAACAAGACTAAGCTTTTAATTATAGTACAGGATTTTATATGTGTATATAAATATTTGCCAGATTAAATTGAATTAAATCAAACTAAAGATTAATATTTAATACATATAATTAACATTTATAATAAGAATACAAATTTAAAGATAAAAAAATAAATAAATATATATAAAATTTAAATAAACAAAATAAAATGAATTAAATTAAGCAAAATATTTAAAAAGATCATTCCTAAAAGACATTGCGTTGCTGTTTGTTTGTTGGTTATATGGAAGAGCATTCCAAAGACGAATAGCGTTAATGAAAAATTGCCATTCAGAAACCAGGCTTCGAAATTTCGGAATAATGATCCTTTTACCCCTTGAAGATCTAGCAAATCTTATTTTCTCAAATAGGTATTTCGGCGTTTCGGTAAAAATTACTTTATGCAAAAACAAAAGAACCCTTATCTTAAGAAGGCTTTCAAAAGAAACACCATAGAGTGTCTTTGAAAATGTTGAAACTTGGTCACGCTTCTTGAGTCCATGAATATATCTTATAATGTTATTATATAAGACTTTAAGTTTTTGCGTACTAGCGGAATCACAATAAGAAAACAACTCGCATCCGTATGTAAGGCTTGGAATCAAGTAAGCTTTAGCAAGAAGTATTCTTATATTCAACGGTGTAAAGTATTGGATGGACCACAGAGTTCTGAGTTTTACATAAATTTGTCCCACCAGTGTATTAATATGGCTTGACCAAGTTAGGTTGCTGTTGAAAACTAATCCTAGATTTTTCGCTGATTGTACGATGTCAATTTTCTCGTTGTTAATTACGATATCCTTTTCGATTAGAGGTGTTACAGTTTTTTTGTGAATCACCAGACATTTTGATTTTCGTGGATTTAAGCACAGACCATTTTGAGATGCCCAGCGATGAATGTTGCTTAGGTCGTAATTGAGTTTGTCAACATTTTCATTGATTGATTTTGATGGACTACTAAGGTACAATTGTACGTCATCTGCATACATGTGGACACTGCAGTGAGATAAATGCTGAGGGAGATCATTAGCGTAAATTGAAAAAAGTATTGGCCCTAAAATTGATCCTTGTGGTACACCTCTAGATAGTGATAATGGATTAGACATTTTGTTGTTTATGAATACTGATTGAATTCGACCAGTGAGGTATGATGATATTAGTTGTGTTGATGTAGACGAAAAGTTAAACAGAGATCTTAGCTTTGAACATAAAATTTGGTGGTTAACTGTATCAAAAGCTTTGGAGTGATCAAGTAGGACTAAAAAGTTAATTTTACCGTTATCAAGTTCTCGCCGTATAATGCATCCAGAAAAATGCACTGTTGGTGTTTATTATGGGCCGGTGGCATCATTGGTTCGTACTTTTTCAAAGACGACGAAGGCATTAAAGATACCGTGAATGGCGGGCGCTACTGTGCGATGATTACAATTTTTTTTTTTTTGCCCAAAATGGAAGAGCTGGACTTGGGTGACATGTGTTTTCAACAAGACTGTGTCATATGCCACACAGCAAGCGAATCAATGGCCCAATTGAGAGGCGAGGTCTGTGAACAATTTATTTCACGTTTGGGGTCGGTCAATTGGCCGCCCAGATCGTGCGATTTAACGCCTTTAGACAATTTTTTGTGGGGCTATGTTAAGGCTCATGTCTATAGGAACAAGCCCGCTACGGTTGACGCACTAGAAGCCAATATTGAAGAATTTATTGGTGAGATACCGGCCAATATGTTGGAGAGAGTATGCCAAAATTGAAACCAGCGTATGAACCATTTGAGGCGTAGCCGCGGTCAACATTTACATGAAATTATCCTTAAACAGTGAACTATATAGATCGTTCTAGCGACTCAAATAAATATTTTATACATTTCTCTAAATTTTATGTTTTTTTTTTTAATCAAATCCGAAAGCTCTTAAAAAGTCACCCTTTACAAATTGATGCCATTTTGTTCTAGATTTGATGATTCGGATAAAAAAAAATATTTAGTCAACATCAGTTTTAGATTATCGAGAAGGAACATAATTACATCTGCCTTCTATTGAACTGAATTTACTGTTGTTTTAACTGTAATTTTTAGTAGATTGTACTGTCAAACTTTTTTAAGTGAAGTATATAGAAAAAATTGAATCTCATGTTTGCCCAATTAAAGTGAACAGTCCTTTTGCATATGCTGCAGTTTACGGAATTCTTAGAATTTAATTTTATGGGCATTTCGTTTAAACAAATTATGCAGAAATCTCTATCTGTTTAAAGACCGGTTTAGTTGCAAAATGTTTCTTAGTAGTTAAATATTTCTTATTGGGAAATTATAATTTTTTTTTTAAGAGAAACAACACTTAAAGAGAAGTACCCTATTAAATATTAATGCGGTTTGATGTCGTATATTTGATTATTGTTACTCGTTATTTTTGTATTTTCTCATCAACATAAAAATCAGAAACCTAAATATTTAGTCTTTATATTTTTAAATAGCTTTTGAAAATGATGCAATCGAAAAAGGCAAAAACTGATTTTTTCAGCAACATCATCCACATTTTGGGCGCGTGATTCTTATTCTATTTTTAATTGAAGTACCTTTTTAAATTCTTTCATTTTTTATATTTCCAGATTCTCAGCGATGATTTAATAGTTGATCAATATGGGCGTCAATCTCTGCTCTCTACCTATGTGCAATTTCAAAGTAAAATTCCACATCCTTTCAGTGGCAAGCGTAGAATAACCTGCAGTCGTAGTAATGCCGAAGAAATGCATTCGTCAACTTCATCCTCTGACACCTACAGTCTATACGATAATGTAGTAGCCGGTCGTAGTTTAGATCGTAAAGAACTAGCTATGGAAATGTCACCCACCTTTGTGGGTCGTGATGGACAAATACGTTTATTGCATGAAGAATTAGCCCTACATTGGGTAGTTGCTAGCGGGCGTGCTGCTGATTTAGCCATGAGTAATTCATGGTTTTTATTTGAATTAATACTTAAATCTATGATTGAACATTTAGATTTTACTAGATCTTTGCAGGCACCCAGAAAACAACGATTTCCACATCAATATACCGATGATATATCAACGCTAGTACATTTAGTAACCACTAAGGTGGTGGGTTATCATAGCAATGAACCCAAATTGGCACAATGTCTTAATGCTAGTCTGAGTTTTTTCATATTTGATTTATTTAGTGTTATGGATAGAGGATTTATATTTGGTTTGATTAAAACCTACTACAAGGTATTAATATCCAAAAATGCCTCCATACCGGACTTGATGAATTATAAAATAGATTTTCTACGCATTGTATGCAGTCATGAACATTATGTGGCCTTAAATTTGCCATTTGGCACACCGTACACCACCAAATCAGCACCTTGTAGTCCAACACCAAGCACCAACTCTAATAATAGTGCTAATTCATATGGATCGATTGAAAGAGCTTTACATGCTGATTTAAGTGTGGACTTTAGACAGCAACATTTCCTAGTCGGATTGGTATTAAGTGATTTAGCTACGGTGTTGGAAGTACCAAATCCTCAACTACATGGTAAAGCTATACGATGTATCAGGAATTTAATGACTTCACATGATTTGGATCCACGTTATAGTGATGTAGATGCTAGAGCACGTGTAGCCTCCTTATATCTACCTCTGTTGGGTATAGTTATGGATGCTATACCACAATTACATCAATATCTTACAGATACCAATGATCGTTTACATAGTATGGGTCTTTTAGATGACTACCAAGGACCACATACTAGCATAGCTACTACCACTATAAGTCCAGAAGTGGCATATGCTATATCTGGTTCCAGATCATATGCTTATATGAATGATCATGTGAAAAATAAATCTTCCTTAAGTAGTGAAAATACTCGTCATCTATTGGCATGTTGTACTTGGATATTAAAGAATCTCGAAAAGACGGCTCTGTATCGATGGACATTAGGATTATCACCGCATAGAGTACATCAAATGTTACAAGTTTTAAATACTTGTATACCCTGTTTTGAATATAAGGGACAAAAACGTTTGCCGGTATTAAAACGGAATACACAAAGTTTCCGTAAGCCTACCGATCTTAAGGAGAAACTAGAAGAATGTATACGTGGTACAAATTCAGCACGTTATGATTTGATAAATCGTCGCAAAGATCGTAATTCTACGGAAAAATTCCGTTGGCGTAAAGATCAAATGCCCTCATATAGGGCACAATTTTATGATACAATTAATAAAACTGATCCTGAATTGGAATTAAGTCATTATATTGAAGGATCCTTGGCTACCGAGATTACTTTGGTTATATTAGATTGTTTGGAAATTATTGTACAAGTGGCTACCAACTCAGAGATACATCATAATATTTTGGGTACTGTGTTGAAAGTGTTACTGCATGCATTGTCACGCAATCAATCAACAATGGCACTAAAGAATTTATTTGCTTCTCAACGTTCTTTAATATTTAAATTTCCCAATTTATTATTTGATGAAGAAAACTGATATTTGTGCTGATTTATGTTTGTTGCTACTCAAACATTGTGGTTCTCAATTGCCGGGTATAAGATCACAAGCAGCGGCTTCTTTGTATCTATTGATGAGACAAAATTTTGAAATAGGAAATGTAAGTCTATGCAGATTCCCTTAAGTTCTTTTAAATATTAATTTATATTTCAGAATTTTGCTCGTGTTAAAATGCAAGTTACCATGTCTTTGTCTTCATTGGTGGGTACCAGCTCTTCTTTCAGTGAACAGTCTTTGCGTCGAGCTCTTAAAACTGTTTTAGTTTATGCCGAATCTGATTCAGATCTTCAAGATACTTCATTTCCCGAACAAGTTCAAGATTTATTATTTAATCTTCATATGATTCTTTCGGATACTGTGAAAATGAAAGAATACCAAGAAGATCCGGAAATGTTGTTAGATCTTATGCATCGTATAGCTAAGGGTTATCAAAATAATCCCGATTTACGTTTAACTTGGTTAGAGAATATGGCTAAAAAACATCGTGAGAGAGCTAATCACACTGAAGCGGCCATGTGTTTTGTTCATTCAGCTGCCTTAGTTGCGGAATATCTAAGTATGTTAGAATCTCAACCCCATCTACCCGTGGGAGCAGTAAGTTTTCAAAAAGTTACACCCAATTCTTTGCTAGAATCGGCTGTGTCCGATGATGTGTTAAGTCCCGGTGAAGATGGCATATGTTTGGGTAATCATTTTACCGAATCGGGTTTAAAGGCTTTATTGGAAGAGGCATCCAATTCATTTCAAATTGCTGGCATGTATGAGGCTATGAATGAGGTATATAAGATATTAATACCAACTTGTGAGGCTAATAGAGATTTCCAGAAATTAAGCAAAATTCATGGCAAATTACAAGAAGCATTCAATCGTATAGCCCAACTACAGGGAAAACGTGTTTTTGGCACCTACTTTAGAGTTGGTTTTTATGGGGCCAAATTTGGTGATTTAGATCAACAGGAATTTATCTATAAAGAACCAACACTAACTAAATTACCAGAAATATTTAGTCGTTTGCAGGTAAGATTAATTTTATTTAATTTTTTGGTTAAAAATATTTTTTATTAAGAAAAATTCTTTAAAGAATTGCCTCTTAGTGGGGTCCCTTAGATTTCAACGAAATTTCCATATGTAATAGAGGTTATCAGCTTATTTTAAAGAACTTTCAAAACTAAATTCCAATTTATGATTTGAAGTTAAGAATATTAAGGTCTCCTATTATAGTCAGCACAAAGTATAGTTTTTGTACTAAAATTTTACTTAAGAAATTTATTTTCAAATTTCTTTCTTTAGCAAAATTGTTGTAAAAAATCGTGCTAACTAATCGCAAAAATAATCAGTTATTTTGTAATTAACTTAGCTGAAGCAAGCCTATTGTTATTTCTGTTCAAATTACCAAAATCATTCAAAAAGAAATAATACAACTCTTTGGTACTGGCAAAACTCTTATGGCCAGTGCTTTGCCAACGTTTTAAAAAAGAAACGGCCAAGCCCTGCCCGGTGTTATCATTTTAGGGTTGACAAAGCACTTATTATATTTCTAAAAAAGCACTTTATTGGTTGTTCTACCAATGCTTTGCCAACGTTTTAAAATGGTGGTTTTGGTACTGGCAAAGCGCTCATTGCTAGTGCTTTGCCAACGTTTTAAAAAAGGAACAGCCAAGCCCTGCCCGGTGTTATCATTTTGGGGTTGGCAAAGCACTTAAATCTTCAGATATCCAACGCTCTGCCAACGCTCATACCGTCGTTAAAAGCACTGGGCCATTGCTTTGCCGTTCGTATTTTTCTGGCTGGGTTTCTTTGCCACTTTACAGGACGTCGGAGTTAAACCACAGGGATCTGAACCTCTTTTCCTATTTGCTAGAGTATTTGGGGTGGAAGCAGGTCGACTCTTCATTTTAGATAAGTTTTTTTTTATTCGTAAATGCATGAGAAGCCAAATATTGCACACCAAAGTTGGACGAATGTTTCTGTGAATGCATAAGAAGCCATATATGGCTGTTATATATATGGCTAAGTAAAACGTCATTTCATGAGTTCTACATGCACAATTGCAAAACAATCACACAAACACTATTCACAAAAAAATAAAAAAAATTATTAGAGCATACCAACTTACGTGTAACTTTAAAAAAATGTTTTATTTTGTGTATTTTCAACCTACGAAGTAACCACGAGCCAGGGATGTTAAATGGGGTTTTCCATTTTATACCAACCTCCAAAAAAAATTGTACTTTTTGGACCTTCACGGTACCATTTTTTTTAATTTATTAAAACAACAAAAAAAGTACATAAAAAGTCACTTGTATAGAAAAAAAAAACAAAACTTACCAATAATATACATTATATGTATAATAAAATCAGATCAAATCATGGAATTATTTGTTTAGTTAATAAATTATTTGGAATTTCTACATCATAGCAGCATGAATTTGTCGATCTTAACCAATCCTTTGTCTGTATTAAACTTGATAATGTTGGCTAATGCAGTCTGTTTCTTTCCTTAGTTTTTATTATATTTTGAAAAGAAAAAACTCTTTCCACATTTGCCGTCGAGTGTGGAATGGATAAAATTCCAGCAACGAAAATTAGCTACTACCGACCAAAAACGACAAATGTTTTAATTTTTTAACGACTTCAGTTGCTCAACATCATCTAAAGCTCTAAATCAGCGATAGGCAAACACATACAATCGTATTTTGTAGTTGTGTAAGTGAGCTGTACCTCTCTCTTACTCAATGCACTTAGCAAAACTTGTAGTAATAATAAGAAAACGTACATGATCAAAAAAAAAGTATTTCATATAAACTTTATGTTTTTTTTAATAAACAAAAAAGTAAATAAACGAAAATAAAAAAAAACATAAACTAAATAAAACAAAAAAATAATGAATAATAAACTAAATAACAAAAAAAAAAAAAAAAAAATAACATAACATAACATAACATAACATAAAAAAATAATTTCAATTAACAAAAAAAAAATGTGCAGATTCTTTGATTTGTAAGATTTAAAAAAGTTATGTTTGATTAAAAACTATCAATCTTTCAATAAAAAATAAATGAAAAAAATAACTTCAGTCTGTTATAAAAATATATATGTAATTGTAATTTAATATATAACAAAATAATACTAATGGCGCAAGAAAATCACCAGTTTTTGAACTTAAAAAAAAAAAACATTTCATGATAAATTATTGCGAGAGTTCAAAGTTGAAGTACATTTTTTTCTTTTGCGGATAAATCAAGATATTTTGTATACACTGATTAAGCCAATGAGATTATCAAAAATTTGGAATTTTTTATACAAAAAAATAATTTTGATATCTACGCAGTCAATATTTTAATTCACAAACAGGCATTCTTTACAGAAAAGACTTAAATTTGGAAAACCATGGACATAATAAAAATTATTATCGACATTCTGGCTTACCAAAATAATTTTCGCTAAACAAAAATTCATATTCAAAACATTCATCCATTCTGTCTGTGTACCTCAAACACAAAGCGTCGAATGAACCTGTTCGTTCGAATGCTCATGCGGGACTGATTGTTGTTTTTCATTTTTTTTAATGTGTGACAGCATGTAGGTGTGAGAGCAAAAACGCAGCGTAGTGCTTTTGCCTGTCACTGCTCTAAATTGATTATTTATTGAATCAAAATTTGCAATTTCATTCGGGAACATTTTTACTAGAAGAGGTACAATACTATTTGTTTTACCTGAAATAACATTTTCAGAAGTAAATTTATGGAACCACATTATTAAAGATGACTTTGGTTGTCAAAACTTCGCAAAATTTTATATAAGATTTATTACAGTTTAGTTTTAATTTGCTTTATTTTTGTAAATATACGGAGGTTGAAAGCTCGTAATAAATTAAAAATATATAAGATTGTTTGGCATTTTCTTTCATTTCTCTAACAATAATTTAATTTTCATTTCTTCAGAATTTTAATAAATTCAAAATATATGTGAAGTTGGCTGCAAAAAGTGTCAATATATGTAAGAGCACTATACACCACAATACCAGTAACATACAGAGCTGCCAGATAAATTTTGTAAAAAATCGTAAATAGTTAATCGATATTAAAAAAAGAATGCCAATTTTATGGTCGCATATATTTTAAGCGCTCATTACATAAAACGAATAAATGCAATGAAAAAGGACACAATAACAATTTGTTTGCTATACTAAAAATTCAAAAAGGGTAAAAATTAAAAATTTTTAAATTGTACCAAATGAGTCGTGGTAGTACCACGGTACTTTTGAAGTTCAAAATGTACCAAAAAAAGTACAATTGTACCAACTTTAACATCCGTGCCACGAGCACTTGTAAACAAGACTGAGGTTTTTTACTCAGCTATATAGAGAAAAGAGAAAACAACATTCTTCTCATGTTTACAAAGCCCTACTTATGCTGTTAATTTTCGTTGAGAATGAGGGTTAATTGGAGTTTTATGTAAATTCATTACACAAACATTTTTTGATAAAACTATCCATTAATAAAATTGTTGACCTTTTCAGGAATACCTTCCATTAAGGATTTTAAAGTTCCTTCTGACACTTTTTTGGAGCTGGTGGTCAGTTCACTTGAGTTTAAAAGCTTTACTTTAATCGTCTTCATACCTGCATTGGTTTTTACTTTCGTACAAAGAAATTGGAACCTTCGACTAATCGGGCGGCTATTCGTCCAAATATGTTCGGTGCTCTTCTAAGACCAACAGACCTTTATGGCTAAGTCCTCTTAATAACGTTTAATGGCCTTGGAAACTATCACGGTGTACTTTATGCTGTTTTGCTATTTTTTTAAAAGGCCAAAACGGACTTAGTTGAACATTTTTTATTATTTAAGTACGAACTTTTTTTGGTTATCCATTGTATTTGAATTAATGAATAGAAATTAAAAATCAAAACTAATTTATTATCTGACATATTTTTTTAAGGTAATGTGATTTAAAAAAAAATTAACTAAAGTTATTGAAGAAAATGTGTTTTTTTTATCTCACTCTTTACTTTAAAATAATACGAAATAACACAAAAAATATATAAAAATGGGGTTATTATAGACCCCACTTAGTAACGCCCTTAACTATTAGATTGGGGGCTAAAAAAATACGTTGTCATTAAAATTCTCTCCTCTACAACATAACTAACCTGAATAACTATCCCACTTTTAGCGGTATTATCCCGCTTTTTAAACGCTGATCCCGTATTGACATTTTTCCCCGCTTTTTAAACTGAAATCCCACTTTTTCATAATTTAGAACTTCTCAATACAGATTTCATAAACAATAGAAAATCTTTTAAAAGCCTTTACATATAGATTTGGTGTTTAAGTTTTAGAAATTTAGTAGTTTTTTAATTGAAACAAACCCAGGTAGAAAAATACAAACGGCGCAGTGTCGGCCCTGTGTTGGATACCGTACTGATAAGCTAGCACACTACCAACTAGCCTACCCAGGGTGCATCGAAAAAAATTAAAAAAATTATTGTACAGAAAAAAACTCTAATATTTTTTTGTAAAAAACATTCTGCAATTCTGTGATTTTGTTTTACTATGACTTCAAATATAATTAATGTTTTTTTTAGAACTTTTATGCGGATCGTTTTGGACCAGATTCTGTGCATATTATAAAAGACTCCAATAGTGTGGATGTTAATAGCCTAGATCCTGACAAAGCCTATATACAAATAACTTATGTGGAGCCCTATTTTGAAAACTATGAACTAAGACATCGGGAAACCTATTTCGAAAGGAATTTTAATATAAGTAAGAATAAAGTATAACATAAACCTATAAAATTTAAATTTAAATATTTGTCATTCTCTTGCTTAGAACGTTTTATATTTGCCACTCCCTTTACCAAATCGGGTAAAGCTCATGGTGATTTAAATGAACAATGTAAACGGAAAACTATATTAACAACAGCCAATCATTTCCCCTACGTCAAGACACGTATACAAGTCATTAATCGTCAACAGGTTATTTTGGATCCCATTGAGGTGGCCATTGAAGATATACAAAAGAAAACTATCGAATTAGCAGCTGCTACCAATCAAGAACCAGCCGATCCAAAAATATTACAAATGGTATTACAGGGTTGCATTGGTACTACAGTAAATCAAGGACCTATGGAAATGGCAGCTGTATTTCTATCGAATCTGTCGGATGGGGTTACAATACCAACCAAAAATCAAAATAAACTACGCCTATGCTTTAGAGAATTTTCCAAGAGATGCGCTGATGCACTTAAGAAAAATCGTAATTTAATATTATCCGATCAAAAGGAATATCAACGTGAATTGGAACGTAATAATGAACGTTTTGTAGAACGTATAACACCATTGATTACATTAACACTCACGCAGGCGCAGGGTGTTGTAAAGTAAGTAACTAATATTTATTTCAAAAAAAAAAACATTATCAGTAGAACTTCTTAAAAAATAAATTAAAATTTTACTTTTTCCAGAGCTAATGCCGCTAGTAATCGTAGTACACACCTTTAAAATGGTAATTTATATATATATATATATATTAACTACAAGTAATAGTATTATATTTTTTATTTCATCTTCTATTTGTTTTATATTTAATTGAATATTTTCTCAAATATTTCTTCCTTCCTATATTTCATGTCTGTTCATTATGTGGAATTGAATAATATGTTTATTCATTTTAGTGTTTCTGATTATTTCAAGTAATTTAAGTATTTTCTAGCATTTTTGAACTGCTTAAACATCACATTTTTATTTTTTTATATATACATCGATCTATGAACAATCTACATACATACTTTTATTATTAGGATTAATATTTTGATATACACAAAAGTACTTAAATGAATAAAGTACATACGTTTTTATAAACTCCAGTCAATTGTTAGTTACGAATCAAATTTCCAAAATAGAAGCCGACAAAAATCTTAAAATTTGTCTATAGAAAAGTATCTTAAAAGTTAAATAAATCTAGAAAAGGTGAAAATTATCAATACAAAATAATCAACAATATAAAATTAAAAAGCGTTTACATCTGCATAGTTTTAATAAATATATTCTCTCAAATTTTAACGTCTATACGCTTTTTTTCCTATTCTCAGAATTCTTCTAAAAATTTTAAAATTATTTTGAAAAAAATCTTTCAAATATTTTTTTTGGAGTTTATAAAATTAGTTTTTTTTTTTTGTGTAGGTACTTTATACATTTTAAAACCAAAAATTTGACACCAAAACTAAATTTAAAAAAAATATACTTCACATCTTAGTAGTTATTTACTCTACAATACATTTCATCAATTTCATCTCACTATGGAATACATCATCATCATTACATTATTAATTATAACAAAAAAAAATTAAATGCAATTTAAATACAAATATGCTAAATATATAAAGCAACATTTTATACTTTTTATAGCGTACAATAAAATATATACTTTGTACAAAAAACTTAAAACTCTTTTGGGTATATGCAAAATCATTTTGTTGATTCTTAAAACAGTCTCATAAGCAAAATTTGTTTAATAAGATTGTTATAAAAATCAACAGAGGGCAGTTTTTATTTTATTTATCATAGCAAAGTTGCAGTCTCAGATAAAAACTAGCTAATTTCAGAGTCTACATTGTAACTAAGAAAAACGGAATTTTTATCCAAAAAAAAAGTGGATATTATTTGCTAATTTATCGAGGTATTTTCCATTTAAGGTAAATCGTGAAATTATGAATCTTTCTTGAAGGCAATTTATTGTTTTCTATAAAAATTCTTTATAAAATAACATATCACTCCCAAAACAACAACCTGGCAACAATGAAAAATACATTTCTAAAGAGGGATTTTTGAGCAACTTTCTTTTTGGCAAAATTATTTTTGGCAGCTCAGCTGTTTTCGTGTAACATGTTACTTTTAAACATGTTCAGTTTGGTCTATAATGTAACCATGAATCGACTTACAAACGAACAACGCTTGCAGATTATTGAATTTCATTATCAAAATTCATGCTCGGTTAAGAAAGAGAAAATTGAGTTCAGCGACGAAGCTTATTTCTGGTTGAATGGATACGTAAACAAGCAAAATTTGCGTATTTGGTGTTAAGAGCAGTCAGAAGCATTGCAAGAACTGCCAATGCATCCCGAAAAATGCACTGTTTGGTATGAATTATGGGCCGCTGGCATCATTGAACCGTACTTTTTCAAAGACGACGAAGGCATGAACGTTACTGTGAATGGCGGGCGCTACCGTGCGATGATTACAAATTTTTTTTGTCCAAAATGGAAGAGCTGGACTTGGGTGGCATGTGGTTTCAACAAGTCGGTGTCACATGCCACACAGCACGCGAAACAATGGACCAATTGAGAGGCGAGTTTGGTGAACAATTTATTTCACGTTTGGGGCCGGTTAATTGACCGCCTAGATCGTGCGATTTAACGCCTTTAGAATATTTTTTGTATGGCTATGTTAAGGCTCATGTCTATAGGGACAAGCCCGCAACGGTTGACGCACTGGAAGCCAATATTGAAGAATTTATTCGTGAGATACCGGTCGATTGTTGCCAAAATTGGAAACAGCTTATGAACCATTTGAGGCGTGGCCGCGGTCAACATGTACATGAAATCATCTTTAAACATTGAATTATATAGATCGTTCTATCGACTCAAATAAAGATTTCATACATTTCTCTAAATGTTGTGTTTTTTTTTTAAATCAAATCCGAAAGCTCTTACAAAATCACCCTTTATATCGTTTTATACACAAATTCCTTAATCTAGCAACTCTGGAAAAACAAGTTTTAAGTTGGTGACTGTTTTTTTTTTCTTTTTTAATGAGATGACAAAAAAATGTATAAAAATAAGTTGAGCGGTTTGTTTCACATTAACACCCAGCGTAATCAAGCTAATAATATGGTAACTCTGAAAAATATATATTTTTAATTTCTCCAATGCCTTTTTAAAATAAACAAGAATATTAAACCTTTCACTACCAACTTTTTGTTTGTGGATATATGTATTTCTATTTTGACTTCAGATTCTTTAATTAGAAAGAAAAAGCTGGACATATATGGCCCCTCCCCTCCTACCCACCAAAACATAGGTTCAAAAATCGATTTTTTTAAACTTCTCAGACCATTTTTGCGTTTTTTCTGGTCATTAAATGAATCTACGTGCCAAAATTCGAGATTCTAGCTTTGCTAGTTTTGGAGATACACCAAACGCCCCTTTTTCGGAGATAAAGGCTGATTAAAAAATAGGACTCAGTTAACAAATATCTCAAATATATTTCCCTGATAAACAGATTATGCGTATAATGATTTTTTTTAGAGACCAATAACCTAAAGAACAAAAATATAAAGTCTTACTGCATTATCAAAGTTTATATATTTTTACAAATGTATCGGGGAAATTGGTATATCTCGAAACGTTCCATTTTTTGCGTACGTTTTGCACAAATTATCTTCTAGATAGTGTTTTATTTAGCCTTGTTTAAAATAAATCTAGGTCCATAAATTAAATAGATGTAGATAAAAATGGGTTGGACAGATTACCAATGTAGAAGGGGTAGTAGATTTACCCAAATTTTGAAAAGATCAACACTTTACACGTATTGTTTTATTTACCCGATGAGAAGTAAAAAACAAAATTGGAAGAATTGAACTAATTCAAATAAAAACTAACACATTTTTAACTAATAAACATTGTTCGTGTACAGGCTAGAATCTCTAGTTTTTAGCCGTTTTAACAACACTTGGTCCATAATGAGTTAGCCGGTTAAATGATTTTTTCTCATTATTGCTGAAGACAATATATTTAAATAAAAAAAGCAATGCTACGTACATCATCTAATAGTATAAAATTGTGTTAAATGAATAAATCAGTAAGTAAAGTTATATAATTTAAAAATATATATATTTTTCCATAGAAAAATTTGTATTTATTGTAGAATGTAATTGCTACAACTATTTAACACTTAAATTATGAACTAACTCGTATAAAAAATTCTAAAGATTACAAAATATTTTAATTTAATACTTAAACTTAAAAACAATAATAAATTTTTTGAAACAAATATAAAATCACTGGAAATTAAAAGCAAAACCTTCAAGATTTTCAAAGAATTTCTCTTTATTTGAAGCATCTTTGATGAGATTTAACTTATTGGCATAACTAAAGGCTTCTTCGGCACTCCTGGGTGCATTTAAATGGCTGACCTTATCATCAGTAGTTTTTTGCCATTCCGATAAATCTACATCGATATTTTTATAATTTGTTTCTGCTGTAATATTCTTGGGCAAAACATGAGAATTTTGTAATTTTTGTAAAAATTTTACTGAAAAGAAAGGACAATTCAAAAAAAAAAAACACAGAAAAAGTAGATAGTTGGCCTTATTACGGTTGCCGTAGTCGAATTCGAGAGTATTGGCTGATAATTCATTAAAAACAAAACTTTTGAACAATCTTACAACTGAATTTATCATAAATAACACTCCCATTGCAGAAAATATTTAATCTGGGTTTAATTTCTTTATAATTTTCTATTTAAGCAAAACCATTTTGTATGGAGTCGAAAAATTCGACTACAAATTCGACAACCGTAATCAGGCTGAGTTTTTAAAAACTTACAATTAATTTCATCAAATTGCAATTGCCTGGAATTGTCCAACCACCATTTTGTAATTAAACTCAAATAATGTTTTGTAGTTTCTTCAGATTCGCGAAATAAACAAGTTAGATAATTATCACAAAATATATTATGTAAAAGTTGAACCGAAATTTTAGAAATTTCAGCAACTTGTAAAGTACCTGTAACATAATTTAAAGCATATAATTTGTATACTAACAAGGAATGTACACAGTGGTGAATCCTCAGATTTGAATGAAACTAGGATATGTTGTAAAGGACAAAATTACACACGAATTTTGTTTTAAGGTGCGCAACCTCAAGTTTGTGGGTTAAAAAGTGGGGTGAAAAATTACCCAATTTGACGCTTTTTAAATATATTTCTTATATAAGTTATTAAACTATGAGCAAATTGGGTATCAGATTAAAGGTATTTTGAAAACGCATTCAAAATATGTCAGTGCAGGTCCGAACATTTATTTTATTTAAAAAACTATTTTTTCGATTAACACATTTGAATGTCAAGTTTTTGTTGGTTTGAGTTCAAATTTGCATATAATAATGCTTATTTAATATAATCGAAGGGTGTCTGGGCTTTTTAAATTTTCGTAATTCATTCCGCTTTACCACGACTTTTCCCAAAGAGCTTTTACAACCCATATTTTGAATATTTCAAATAAATGGCAGCCCTGAGCCCACAGCCAAATATGGCGTTAAAAAAATTCTGAATTTCTTAAATTTTAAAGACGTTTTCATACAAAAATGTTGTAATTTTTACCCTTTTTACACCCCTTTTAACCCCTAAACGTGCGATTACGCACCTAAAATATATGTGTCCAATATTTTTTTTGTACTCAACAACATATCCAAGTTTCATTAAAATCTGAGGATTCACCACTGTGTAGTTTCCTTGTAAGATAAATAGAACACCCTACACCCAACTTACAATACTCTCTTTTATGTAGTAGCCATTGTCGCAACAATTGGAATATTAATGTTACAACGCTAAGGCACAATTTAATATAACATTCACATCTTTGATTAGTTACAGTTCCTGCTGCATCATTTTGTTGATGACTTGTTGATGTTGTCGCTGTCAATGTGGAAGATGATTTTTGTTCGGTCGTTTCAAATGACATTTTATTATTGTTGGTGCTATTATTACAATCATTATCTTCCTCTTCTTCATCATCATAGGATAAAAGTTTTTGTACGAATTTTGGAGGTTTTTGAAAACAATGATAAACAAAACGTACATGATTTAAACATATCACAGACAATAATTTAAATTGTTCTAAATGCAAGCGAGAACTTAGGGGAAAGGCAATTTCTAGAAGACCACAATAAACCTACAATTAAAAATTGTAATTTAATTAGTTTTAATCATGGTTGGTAAACACTAACCCTAGAATACCGATAACGATTCAATACCGTTTCAAGGAACTATTTTTAATGAAATAATTTAAAATACCGATAACCCTAAAATAACGTTAACCTTAAAATAGCATAACGGAATAATTCTAAAATATCGATAACCTTAAAATATCCTAACGAAATTACATTTTTTTTCTTAAAAACATCATTACTTTAATATTATAACAATAACTTTCATCAGGGCTAATTATGATAATCATAAATATATACAAACATACATATTGTTCATTCCATGAAAGAACTTCAAAAAATTAGCATTTGTCGACCTCATCTCATGCAGCTTTCTTCATATTGAAAACAGGAACAGGAATATTCCAGTTATTAGATCTTTTTATTAACATTTTTCAAAAACTTTAAATCTGGTGAGATTTGATGAAAACTTTTGAGTTAAATGGATACTTCAAAAACTAAAGAAAAGCTTTTGAAAGCTGCGATTGTCTACTTTTACGACCAGTAATCAAAAAATAATCTATTCTTTCTAAAAATATCTAGAAGAATGATTCATATAAATCATAATAATATACTGAGATAATTATCTGAATGAATTGAAATATAATGAATGTTTACATAAAATCAATAAAGTTTCACTGAATGGACGAGCGTACTAAACTTTTCATTAAATTAATATTTAGCTAAAATGAAAATAAATAATAAAAATATATAAATTGTAACATATGAAAAATAAGACCAAATCACTTTATTTTTATTCGGTTTATGCCCGTAATTTCAAGTAATAGATACCTACCGGTGCTTAGATACCTACCCTATTTTGTTCGTGTACACGGTAGGTATCTAAGCACCAGTAGGTATATATTGCTTGAAATTACGGCCATTAGGCCCGTAATTTCAAGGAATACATACCTACCGGTGCTTAGATACCTACCGTGTACACGAACAAAATCCAGTAGGTATCTAAGCACCGGTCAGTATCTATTGCTTGAAATTACCGGCATTAGTGCTAAAGAAATTTTTGGTAATGGTGTTTCTACGGTGGTAGGGGTGGTTTATTTACCTAATGGGGATATTGATAAGTTTGAGGACCTGCATTTCGATTTATTTGATCGTTTTTCAAATATAGTTATCATGGGTGACTTTAACTGTAACCTTTTTGATGCAGTTAAATCTACAAATTTCCGTTCTTTAATCTCAAGGTGTGGTCTTAGCTGTATTCATAACTGCTTGCCTACACACTTACATTTGCCAAATAACTCTACATCTTTAATAGACTATTTTCTATTGAGCCAGCCTTCTTTGGTTGCTCAAAGCGGTCAAATGCAGTTTCCATTTTTTTGCATCGCATCACAGTTTAGTATTTATTTCTATTCAGTTTTCTGCTAAGATTCACGATAGTTGGGTTGAATTTAAAGATTATAGACGAATTGATTATGATGCTATTTGTCATCATTTTAATCTTTTTGATATATCTCCTATATTCTGCACTAATGATGTCGACTTGCAACTGTCTACTCTGAATAATTTAATTGATGATCTCCATAGTTATGTACCCACTTCTAGAAGAAGAACACGTTCTAATGACATAGTTTGGATGAGTTCCAGGGAAATTGTTCTAGCCAGATCGCAACGGGACTCTGCTTATGGTGCTTACCTTAGAGACCGCACTGAAGTGAACTGGAGAACTTATTGTAGACTTAGAAATAGGACTAAATCTATAATTAGGAGAATTCGTAGGGAGTATGGAATGGGCTTATTTAGTGGTGCGACAAATCCGCAGATTTGGAGTAGGATACGTAGGCTTGGTGTCGTTGGCAGTGAAAGTTGTGATCATGGCGATTCCGATGTTGAATCAATTGCTACTGGATTTTTAAATAATCTTGAACCAAACCACCTGGGTGAATTTAATTTTGATAATTTTATTGAGAGTCCTAATTCTTTTTCTTTTAATGTTATAACGGAAAATGAACTTATACTTGCGATAAACTCTGTTAAGTCAAATGCTATTGGCTATGATATGATTCCCATCAGTTTTATCAAAATTATATTCCCACTGATTTCCACATTGCTTCTTCAGCTTATAAACAATATTTTTACTGTCTCAAAATTTCCTGTTGCGTGGAAGTTAGGCCGTGTTGTACCAATTTCTAAGGGTGGGCATTATAACGTAGATAATTTGAGGCCTATAAGTATTTTACCTGCGATGTCGAAAATAGTTGAAAACATTATGAAAATACAGATTTTATACCATTTTGAACATTTCTCTTTACTTCATCCTAATCAATTTGCCTTTCGGCGAAATCACAATACAAACCTCTTTATTACTTTCCCTTACTGATACAGTTAGGAGAAAATTGGATCATCATCAAAATTGTGTTATGATTTCTTTGGATCTTACCAAAGCTTTTGATCGTATTAATCATAATGTTCTAATAAATAAGCTACAGGTTAAGTTCAACTTTTCTAAATCGGCGTGTAAGCTAGTGTATTCTTATTTATTAGATCGATCACAGTTTGTCTCTCTAGGTGGCCTTAGTTCGAGTGTAAGTGCTGTTACATCAGGTGTACCCCAGGGGTCTGTACTGGGACCTATACTTTTTTTAACCTATTTGAATGATTGTATTTCTCTAATGAATAACGATTTTTGTAAGTCATATGTATTTGCTGATGATATTTTTTTATTGTATAGTGCTGATTCTAAACATATTACCCACTTAGAGACTTGCTTGAACAACCATTTAAATTTAATTTCCAATTGGATGTATTTAAATTACTTAGAGATTAATTCGGCTAAGACTAAGGCAGTATATTTTCAGTTGCAAAATCAGAATTGCTTGTTTCCTAGGATTAGTATTAATGGTCAGTTAATTGACTATGTGAATTCTCTTAAATGCCTTGGTGTTATTTTGGATTCGAATCTAAATTTTGATGATCATATTGATTCTCTGTCAAATAGGGTTTTGTCTTACTTTAAGAAGACTATATTCTTTGAGAGCGTACACACCAAGACATGTAAGATATCTTTTGGCTAATTCTTTGCTAATGTCACAATTTAATTACGGCCTTGAGGTGTTTTCTGGAACTTTTTCTTATAATGTAGATAGACTTCAAAGAGTTATTAGAAAAATTGTTCGTTACATATTCGACGTGAGAATACAGGATCATATTCGTGTTTCTGAACTTGTCCCTGAGTTTTTGAGGTATTCTTTTCATGATTATCTAAAACTACGTCTATTACTTCATTTTTATAAAATCATGAAATGTGGACAACCTCAATTTCTTGTAAATGAATTTACATTTATAAATTCAACACGTAATAATCAAATTGATGTACCTCTGGGTCATCTCACAATATTTGATCGTTCGTTTTTGGTAAGAGTCTATCGTATTTGGAACTATCTTCCAACTCTACTTAGGCTATTTTCGTATTCTTATCCTAATTATAAGGGAAAACTTTTAAATTTTTTTAATAATGTGCAGACATGATAGTTTTGGGACGGAATAATAAAACAAAAAATTGTTTTTCTTCTGTCTACGTTTATTTGTATCTTGGCTAAATGGGACTTTTATATTTAATATATTTTCGTAATGTTTATGTGGCTGGGGAGCCAATTACACGCTAGGATAATATGCATTTTTGCATTTTATATTTAAGGTTTTTATTATTACTGTACATAGTTATTTATTTTACAATACATATATAATTGGCCATGAAGGCTTCCTTTGTATTGATATTAAATAAATAAATAAATTAGAGGTATTTTGGAAGTCATTTAAAATCGATTTTTGAAAGTGGAAAAGCAGCACATACTGCTTCTTTATTATGCACTAAAAAAGCATTCTTGAAGAATGCATTCGTTTATAATTGTACACATTTATGACATTTTGTTTTTGTAACCGAGGGAACATTTTTCTACCAAGTTTGCCAGCCCGGTTAAAAGTCTACAACATACAACATACATAAATCCATTTATGAACATGTATGAACTTGTTCATGCTCATTTATGAAGTGATTCGAGGTCATACTACATATAAATTATAATCATATCATATAAATATTGCCTCAATTTTCGTTAATGAACATATACATATGTACATATGACCATGTATGGAAATGTATATATGTATATGTAAATATTACCTCAATTTTCGTTAATACACACCTAAGATCCAAAAGACCGCAACTAGAAATTGACTTATTGATTGATTACGATGCCGTTAACCAAAGTACACCTTCCCACAAAATTTCAAAAGATTACGTCCAAAAATGTTGATTTTATTAGCGAAAATCAAAAGGCCGTAACTGCAATTTCAATATACATTTTCATTAAATAAATAGCCGTTTAGTGTTGTTTTTTGCCATTCATGTAATGATTTATATTCTTTTCGGTTTAAAAAGTGTAATTTAATTTTCTGGAAATAAATTAAATAAATTAATCAATTTTTCTCGAAAGTTTTTTAAAAAGTTAAAGTATGTTTGTTTAAAAAAAAAAAAAACTTACAATGATAAAAATACATAAATTGACTTAAAACTTTTTTAATTACTGCCGAGAAGCAGTATTTTGTATCTTAAACTTTTGTTTTTTGCACAAATTTTTTTATTGGAGTTACGGCCTTTTGGTTTCAGAAAAATCAAGTTCAACCGTAACTACATTACTTAAAAAACTACTAGTTTTCCATGAATTTTTTCCCAGAACCAAATCCGTCTTTATTTTTTAAGCATTATCCTAAAATTTGGATACTAAGCTTTATGTGTTTTTTATTTTTAATGATTTTGTCTCTCCTGTAAAAAACTAAAAAGTGTAGTTACGTCTTTTTTGGATTTTAGGTGACGATATATGATTCATCATATGAACATATAAGCATGGTTTATGAACACATATCAATCATATATGGATGCATGTGAACATGTATGCAGCATGTGTAGTAGGGCGGGTCGATTTAAAAATCGCTCAACGTTCAAGGAAAATCGTATTCTAGGGATCAAAATAAGAAACTTTGCCGAAGGAACCATACCTCTAAAACGATTTCTGGTGTCCCGAGTTTTGACCCGTAGGGTGAAATTTTGAAAAATCCCACTTTGACCCATTTGGAGTGCCCCAATCGAATCCTACCCAATCGAATAAATTTATACTCTATTTCAGGAGTGCCCAAGAGTTCCTTATGGAAGAGCAAATACCAATACATTTAAAGAAAACCTAATTTTTATTCAATATTTTTTGTTGTAAAAACCAATACATACAAAGAAAAAAGAAAAAAAATGTTTCAATATTTACCAGCAAAGCATACTAAAGTGTTGTTGCTTTGCACTTGCGTGTATACAGTGAAGAACGACAAAAAAAAACTAATAAGACAAAGTTGTTTGTGTATTTCGTATTGCTAGTGCTTAGTGCTATATGTGTGTATTAAAACACACAGCCTATAGCTAAGTATTTTTACAAAAACAAATGAGCACGAAGCGCATAGGGCTTGGGCACCCTTGCTCTATTTCTTCCGGAGATGAAAAAGAGACCCTAATCTTGGAAAGACTCCTCCTACTTTCTGAAATATCTCTATCCCGAGATTTGTACATTTTGCTAAAAAAACACGGCTAAAAAGGCCCTCTTTTAACTTAAATTTTAACCCCTAGAATGATGATTTATGCATTAATCTGCTAGCGTGTCTCCCGGAGAAGAAATATCTCCCATAATCTTGGAGATATTTCTCTTACTTTCTGAAATATCAAAGTGGGCTTTTTCAAAATTTGACCCTACGGTTCAAAAGTCGGGACATCAGAATTCGTTTTAGAGGTATGGTTCCTTCGGCAAAGTTTCTTATTTTGATCCCTAGAATACTATTTTCCTTCAACGTTGAGCGATTTGTCTGCCTCCATACAAATCGACCCGGCCTAATGTGTAGTCATGTATGGATCCATATATGTCGATTTTCAACAGGAAGGTATTTTTAATTTATAAAGAGCCTTCAACCTCCGTATATTTACAAAAATAAAGCAAATCAAACATACTAGCTAGATTGATACTAGTATTTCGATAGGTTTTGTTATGCTATTGTTTGTTTTTAAAACAAAGTATTTAGAATTTGACAATTTTTCTGTTGTAAAAAATCGGAAAATGTTCTATAGACAAATTTACTTGAAATCAGACAAGTTTTTGATGAAGCAAAAGATTTTTAAAATTGAGGGTTTTCTTTGGTATAGTGTTTTCAAATTCTGTACGTGTTTTCTTTAAAAAAATATTTAAAAAAATAATTAGACATTTATATTTACCTGCATAAAACATGAATCATTTGAAAATCGATATGTGGATCTTACACGATCTGTTACAAAAGTTGTTTCTGAACTATTAATACACAACATATCCAAGGCATTTGGTAGTCTACAACATTGTCTTAAACCAATAGATATTTCACGAAAAATCCAAGCGCTAGGTCTTATAAAAACCAAATGTTTCATAAAATCCATTAACATTTCTAGAGAATTTATCGATGTTTCGTGGTTGACATGGATAATCATACTATTTAACCAAACAGCTAAAGCTTCCAACACACCAAAATGTTCACAAATCTCACGAGCAAACCCCAATTTAGCAACAGAATCTATAACAATTTGTAACAGATAATATTCTCCATGTTTATATTCCAAAAGAGTGCGGGTTAAATCGGGAACTTGTTGGCAAATAATTGACAAAGCAGCCACATAACGTCTTAAACATATACATCTTTCTTCATCATACAATTCATAATGTTGTTGCAAACAACGTTCATGATTTTCTCTGCTAACTTTTGTATTGATTAATGAATAATCATGATATGGATGTATACGACAATTCTTAGGGAACTCCAAACTATGAGTATATGACCAAAATTCTGGCAGTACTTTACAAATTGAATATATACATCGTTTAATAAAGTTATCGGGTAATTTGTCTGCACCTAAATGCTGCAATTGTGCAACTAATGTTTGTATGTTTTCAAATTCCAATTGAAATAGAGTTCTTTGTTTTTTGGAACTTCCCTTATCCAATGCATGTTCATATATTGAGGGATGTATTGTGGTCAGAGATAATTTTTCAGATGTATTAGCTAATGAGAAAGTATTTAAATCTAAATTTCGCATTTTCATTAAACATTTACGAAGTTTTAATTGTTCATTTGTTACAGATGCTGTAGAGCGTGGAAACCTGGAGTCTGGTTTTATTTGCACCTGTCTTATAGACTCTTCACATAGACTCTGTTGCAAGCGCTGAGTATCTTCACCATATCTCATTTTTACCATAGAACATTCCAGTTCCTTCATTTTTACCTCCGCCTCCTTGGCCTCTACTACTTTTTCCAATTCATCAATCTTCGTTTGACACTTAGTTTGTGCATTCTTGGCACTTAACATCTTTTCCATTTTTAAAGTTTGTGCTTGTTGTTTTAAATGACGCAATTCATCGCGCAGCAATGAAGATTCACCTTCCTTAGAGGCCATTTTAGATTTAGTCTCGGTCAGATCTTTAGTTAACGTCGAGTTTTCCTTTTTTAAAGCATCGACTTTTTCCATTAGGAATTTAATTTGACGCTCCGACGCCAATTGTCGTCGAGCAGCACTTTGAGTAGAGGGTAAAGTGGATTCTGGTCCTGTATTTTGTGACAATATAAATTCCATTGTATCCTCAGATGATTCTTTTGTTGTTGTATTGGTTAAGTTGGTAGAACTTGTACTATATGTTTTGGACTTTTGAGTTTGCATAGTAATTGTAACCTGTGCTGTTGGTGGAGCTGGTTTTTTAAATACTACCGGATCTTTTTCAACCATATCAAAATCATCTTCAAACATTTGTGACAATATATCCGGTGCCGGTATATCACTTTCCAACATCGGTCTTTGTGTGCTGCTGGAGGCCGCATTTGCAAACTCTGAAAATGTTATTTCACTCTCTGTTATATTTATGGTATTGTAGTGTTGCCTTTCTGCTGCCACAGCTGCCTCCGCCACTTGGGTAGCCAATAATATAACATCGTCATCATCATCACCCCACAAGTCATTGGGGCTAGACTTGGTAGTCGTAGAAGGGCGATTGGTTGTAGCTGAGGATACGCTCCGACTGCTTATGGTTAAATCTAGTTTGGGCTTCTTCATGGAACGCCCAAATTCTTTCATGGGTTCAAATCGTTTGGACATTTCGTTTATACTTTTTAATTATAAAAATTGGCCGCGAACATAGAAGCAGAGAAGCAAGCCGACTGACAATTTTCGGCGTCGGCTGAAGAGCAAAAATTGTCGGCGGCGGCGGCTTATCGAATATGCGTCTTTTTATGACCGATAATATTTTTTGGCTGCTCCGCACTAAATTAAAAAAACTGAACTGTAAAGAAAAAATATATATATCCAGGTGGGGTGTTCTATAATTATGCTAGAAGTTTTCTCACCGAAAACTTAAACTCTGCCATGCTAAGGACAGGGGGAGTAGCATGATGTCAAATTTACTTGTAAGCTTGGGTGTACTATTGTAACACTATTTACTTTTATTCGGTAACGACATTTTAGAGGTATCGATATTTCAGTTATTTCGGTAACGGAGTTTTAGCGTTAACGGTATTTCACTTATTTCGGTAACGGTATTTTAGCGGCAACGGATTTTTAATTATTTTTAATTTATGATCAAACTTTGCGGAAATATATCTATTCACAGCGATTTTTTTCAGATTTTTTAAGATTATTTCGGTAAGTGTATTTTAAGGATAACGCTATTTCAATTATATCGGTAACGATATTTTAGCGATAACGGTATTTAAGTTATTTCAGTAAGTATCGATATTTCGGTTATATCGATAGCGGTATTTTACGGATAGTTCAATTATATCGGTAACGATATTTTAGTGATAACGATCCTATTATCCATACATATAAGTAAATTTGACATCATCTTTTATGTTATTTATCGTTATGTGGATGAAAAAAATATAAAAATATATTTCACTGCTAGAAATTAGTTCAATTCATAATCATTTTTGAAAATATGACAGATCTGACGATGAATTTTTCCAATACGCAAAGTTACAAAGCTTTCACTCAATACAAAAATAGTGGATGGATTTATTAAAATACTACTAAAACAATAAAAATTATATCGTCAGCGTTGCAATATAGCAATTCAAAAGATTGGCAAAAACACGATAGTTTTCCACAAAAATGTTAAAAATCGGTAAATTAAAAAGAAAAATATTTTTCATATAATTTTGAATATGGATTTGTTCACGAAATTATACAAAATATTAATTTTTAAAATACTTCCAACCGTCTAGGATTCATATTCTGTTAAAGTTTAAACTTTTCGATTTAAATAAATAAACGTTAAAAAATTTCATAATGAACCCGGTTAAAGCTTGGTGAAAAATGTCTAGCTGGTCATGACGTACCATTTATAAGTTAAATATCGTTACAGAAATAACTAAATGCCGTTAACGGTTAAAATAATGTACCAAAATAACTGAACTGTAGCTACCGCTAAAATACCGTTACTGAAATAGACGAATATAGCATAGAGGGATCAATAACCGCATTGAATCGGTTACCATCCATGGTCCAAAACATGTTTTGTTTTAAAACACCTTCAGTGAAAACGCAGCCAACTTTTTGCTGGTACCGATTGTTTTCATGTTTTGCCGCCGCCAGCCACGCTTTAACATCGGCTTCGTTTTCTGGCCCTGATTATGGGCAATGTTTACATTTTTTTTACATGCTCTCGCACGTGTAAATTGATTTTCTCTAAAATTGTTGCTTTTCACAATAAAATTGCAAAAGTTTGATTAAAAATCTGTTAAAAAGTAAAGTATAAAAATGCCAGCCATAGATGAAAGACCAAAACTATACATGGATGAGTATAAACTGAAACAGGATCCACATGACTATGGATTGGCTGATGAACCAATCGATATTGAAACTTTCAAGAAGAAAATGCAAATTGTAGTTATCAGGTAAAAGTAAACATATTCAGACATACACTAAATATTAATAATTATATTATTAATTATTTAAGATATGAAAACAATGAATTAGAATTTGATATGATTGGTGTACATCCTGCCATTGCCAACGCTTTCAGGCGTTTAATGCTCAGTGAAGTTCCTAGTATGGCTTTTGAAAAGGTTTTTATTTACAACAACACATCCATAATACAAGATGAAGTTTTGGCTCATCGTATTGGTTTGATACCAATTAAAGCCGATCCCCGACTATTTGAATATCGTAGTGATGATTCCACGGAACAAGGCACCGAATTAGATACTTTAGAATTTGAATTAAAAGTTAAATGTACACGACGCAAAGATGTCAAAGACTCTTCCAACTTTGATACAATCTATAAAAATCATAAAGTATATTCAGGACAAATCAAATGGCTACCGCGTGGCAAACAGTCTCAACTTTATTCCGAATCAGATGTTAGCTGTATTCATGATGATATATTAATATCCCAAATGAGACCGGGTCATGAATTTGATTTAAAATTGGTTGCTGTTAAGGGTGTAGGTAAAGATCATGCTAAATTTTCTCCAGTAGCCACTGCGTTTTATCGCCTACTACCAGAGATTAAATTGAAACGGGAAGTTAAGGGTAAAGATGCATTTTTATTACAAAAATGTTTTTCACCAGGTGTTATTGGCATTGATGAGAACGATCGAGCTTTTGTTAAAGATGCCCGTTATGATACCTGTAGTCGTAATGTTTACCGTTATCCCCAGTTGGTCGATTCTGTAGAGATGTCCAGAATAAGAGATCATTATATATTTTCAGTGGAATCGGTTGGTGCATTGAAACCAGACGTTATATTCATAGAAGCGGTTAAGGTTCTAAAGAAAAAATGTCGCAAATTTTTAGAGGAAATTGAGGCGGCGTAATTGTGGTAATGGTAGGCTCTGAAGATTGAAAGAAATTATAACATTAAAAAAAAATATACTGTATAAAATCGTTCGAACAACTATTTTATATTAATTTCTGAAGTTTTATTTATATAAATTGCAAAATTAAATTTTTTTTCGAAATTTCGAAAAAAAAAATTTAAAATGAAAATTCGGGACAGCCTATTGCGTTGTAAGTAGTGTTTTCAATTATTCTACCTAGTCAGTTAACCAGTTAAGCCATTATTCGAAAAATCACAGAAATTAATTAACCAGTTAATCAACATAATTGGAGATTAAAACGTATTTCTTTGGTTTTTTATCAATAAAAACACAAAGCTAACAAGTTGCAGTGTTTGTTGAGTATGATTCTGATTGCTAACTTTTTAGACCTTCCGTTAAAAATTCTGTAGCACAGTGTTATTGTTTAAAATTGTCCCACAATCAACACGTTTAATTGCTTCGAAGTAGAACATAATAAATTTTGAATATCTTTCATTTTGACTGGAACATGTTTGAAAATTTTAGTGGAAACAAGCGATTTTCCATTGTTTTGAAACATGCTGGAAAATTTACTAAAATAGACTAGAACAGTTAAAGTAATTCTTAAACAATTTAAAAAAAAAAGAATAAATCTTGGAAAAACGCAAGAAAATATATTACAGGTCTACTTTAGCGAAGTGGAATAAATTAATTAAATATAATTTAATCCATTGTATTCTAAATTTTTCGGATTAAATTGTATTTGAATCTTCCTGGCAAAGAAAGAAAAAAAAGAGCAATTAAAATTGCCAAATATAATTTTTTTTTAAATCTCTAAAACTACCAGTTTTTAAATATTTCTTACAAATAAGGCGAAAGAAATTATTAAATTTGTTGCAATTTTTAAATAGACATGTACCAAGATATATTTATATATATTTATATTATATATTTTATTATATTTATATTATATATTTCTATATGAATATATCTTGACATGTACCTTATAGGTAGTTCCGACTGCAAAATTAATCTACTTGATTAACGTTAATCCACCTCTTTAATTTGACAGCTAAAAGATTAACTTTGTCAGTTTAAAATACCAAGATGGCGTCGATAGAGAAATTAGAGATCCGGCGTAAGAGGAACAAAGAAAATGTAGGCGTTAGCAAAATTTTTTTTGCGGCAGCCTCTTAACGTTAAATTATTACATTATACCAGAAATCTGATTTAAAACGGATTTTGGAGACAATCTGGTTATGAAACGTAATTTCAACCCAGATTTTTCACACAAATTCAGAACTAGATTGTCGGACAATCTGATTTAAAATTACGTTCAAAATTAGGTTGTAGCGATACTGTGTTTTTCCCCAAGTTTAGGAGAGAAAAATTGCAAAATGTGGCATCACCTTGTGGAGCAAAAAAATGTGAACAAGTAAAAAAAAAATAATTTAATTTAGGAAAACTAAACCCAACAAAATGCCAATTTTTAATGAAAAATAAATTCAACTTATCTCCCAGTTTCTAATTTTTGTTTCCGGCGAAGACAATTTGTGCAAACATGTGCAAAAGTGTGGTTGTAGTCATGCCAAAATCTAGTTTTCCTGTCAAATTCTATAATGTAAACGAAGCCGATTTGTAACTGGATTTAACTCGATTTTAAAGCAGTTTTCGTGGAAGTGTAAATTAATTATTATTTGAATACCGACCTAAGTTTTGTCAAAAAGTTCGCTTGAATCTATGCTTGGCGAAAAGCAAGCGGTTTTAAATAAATATATTAACAAATAGTGTTAAATTGAGTGTACTTTTAGATAAGTCAGCCGTCCTGGTCTTGTTGAAAATTTTAGGGAAAGTTTTAGTAAATAAAATTTGAATCCTAAATTCATTTGAAAAATTAGTTCCACAAACCTTCTATAACTTCAATATATCGTCGTATGAATATTGGTGAGACCTATAGACCATTTCTGGCAAAATTGAGTTAGGAATTGATTATATATGATTAATGTGTCCTCTTTCTAAATCTTAAATCCGTTTTATATGCCTCGTATCAATTAGGAGATATGCAGCCCCATATGTGCTGCGTATCCCTATTTTTACAAATTTCTTAACATTGGTATCTTGTATTGACCACTTTTTGGCCAGTGAGTCAAACTTTCTATAGAAAAATAAAAACATTATTCGTCAATCTTGACAAAAATAAATAAAAACAATAAAAAAGTTTAAGCATTGGTTTGCACTATGACAACCTAGTTTTATAATGGTTAAAAGAAAAAAAAACTTTTGAGACCTACTTGAAAGAAAAACAATAAAATTGTGATAAAAACGGCTTATAGGCCATATAATAAAAAAATCTTTTTTTTTTAAATTGTTAATAACTCTGGATACTCAGTGCAAAAAGGCGTAAAAATTAACAATATTGTTTATAGTAAATGCAGCTATAGATATAGCAACCAAAAAAGAAAACCAATCTTGTAGAAACTTAATAATTTTGTTGTAAACTTTCTTTATCGTTTTTCTCGCAAAAATGTTTTTGGTCGGTGCGGCTCTCCAATAATCAATCGACGATATGCCATTTACATTAAGGCAAAACAAAAAAAAATCAATCCCGTTCTAACTGGAATAGTTGGTCACGGTTTTTGTACTCTCACACAAATGAAGAAATGTCAAAACAAGATGAGTAACTTTTTTGCCGTTCAAAAGCCACATTGATTAAGTCCAAAATAAATAAATAATTGGCTTTAGCTTAAAAATCATTTAAAATCACTTTTAAATTGGATTTTTTTAACAATTGGCATACATTTGGTTTTATTTAGCTACGGAAAATTGATTTGCAATCAAATTATGGGTGTATAATAAAAAATATTTATTATTTAAAAAAAAGCAATATTTTTTTGTGGACATACGCTATTTAACCTTGTAGCAATTGATTATTCAAAGTATTTTGTTTTATTTTGAACCAACATCTCGCAATAATTTGCAAAATTTACTGATACGTTTTAAAATAAACATGTTTAATAATACGGGCAAGTAGAAATGAATTATTAATTTCTTTTAATAATTGTCTAATACGTATATTATGTTTAATTTTTAGGTAAATCTCAGTTGTATCCTACAGCACCACCAACATCTTCAGATGATTTTCAGGTAGAGTTATTTATAAGTTATTTCTTAATTAACTTTTGTTTGACCTTTTCCATTCTACTTTTTTTAATTTCTTTATTCAATAGGAAAAAGTATTCTTGACTAATTTTAAGTCCGTCCCCCTCTTTTCCAATGTCCCGTTAATATTTAACGAAAAAATTAATTTTCAATGATAAACAAATTCGGCAGTTAACGGGACATTGCGAAAAATATGAATTTATTTAAAACACCTTTTTAAAGGTCTCTACATCGCACAGTCCCACCAAAAATGCACCTGACCAAAAAGCTATAAATAAAAGTACTTGACTCAGTGAATGCGTTCAAATTAAGGTAAAAACGAAACGCCTTTTTATTTTCACATTGGCTTGTCAGGCCAGAAGGTGTTTATGCTCGTTTATTGTATAAAAGGTCGATTCTTAGAGTTTCGTTTATTAAATTCATTTTTAAGTGTTCATGGAGTCATACTTTGGATTTTTTCATTAGCATTGGAATTTCATTAGTATTAGTTAACTAATGATAATGCCAAAAATTTTATTACCATTTAATTGTAATGAAATTTTTTTGGCATTATCATTTGTCCTACTAATGCTAATGAAATCAAACTAATGCCTGAAAAACTAATTACAATTGAGCAAAAAAAAGCATTTGTTTACAAAAAAAAAATGGAGTATAAATTGTAACACTGAATACGGAAACTGAAATGGAACGAGGAACTAACTTTCCAATATCCGATAACGAATGTTTATGTTTGTATTATCGCGTAAATAAGTAAAATAATTAAATCGCCCTGTGGCTGTTTTTTAAAAAATTGATCGGGATCTCTCTCGGACCTAGACTATTTATATTATAAGAGTTTTGTCCGTTTTGCTCTATCTCGCTTAGTTTTGGAGATACTGGAAATTTTAAAATATTGCCATTTTGTAAAATGGCTTGTATCTCGAAAACTAAGCTAGATATCGCAAAACGGACAAAATTTTTGTAAATTTGAACAATCAGCATCGTTTCCGACAACACAAATGTGTAGTGTTCCGATTGCAATCGTTCCCCGTTTCATTCCATTTTGGACCAATGTTCCATTCTATTGTCGGAGTGATTAAATTTGTATTTTCACGTACAACAAAAATGTGTACAGTGTTCCGATTTCAATCGTTCCCCGTTTCATTTCATATCGTTCCATTTTGGACCAATGTTCCATTCTATTATCGGAGTGATTAAATTTTTATTTTCACGTACGTTTTCGGGTAAACAAATAAAGATATTCAAAATAAAGTAAACAAAACGCACAAATGAGTAAAAAAACTTAAATACGCAGGATATACTATATTTGCTCGCATTTTAAATGAGAGAACGCTTGCAAATTGTATAAAAAAACTTTATTTCTCTGAAATTTTCAAATTGAAAAATATTCGAAAAAGCCGAATTATTGGAGACGAAAAACCTGGTTTCTCAAATAACTCAAAAACCGCCCTTTTTCAAAAACAGGTTTAGAAAACCGGACTTAAATCAGACTAGAAAAGTTTTTCATTCGTTTTTGTTGCGCTGGATTTTTTATGTAATTTTGGTTGTTTAAAATTTGATTAAAATTAATTTATTTCCATTGGGAAAAACTGATTCCGTTTATACGGTACAGCAAACGGTTCAGAAACGGAATGTTTTTTGTTGAGTTTTTTTTTAAATAATTCCAGATATTATATGAATTTTTTAAAATTTAACTTAATTTCCGAAAAAAATTATACCTATTTTGCCGAAAATCAGTCAAAATGACTGTTGTTTTAAAAATTCGTCAAGCATACATTTTTATCCGAATCTTACGGTTTACACGACAATGCAATCTAGAAATCTTGCACTTCAAAACTGTATTTAAATCATTTCGAAATGTTGTTTTGTTTAAGCGATATTTGGAACAAAAATAAGATATATCGTCGGCTTGCCTGCAAGTAGTGCAATGTGTTTTTCAACAGGTTTTCAGGAGATCGAAAAAATTGATTAATATTACTATTTTAAGATATCAAGGACCCAAAATAACTATTATCATATTTGGGATTTACTTTAAAAGTTATTTATAATTATTAATAAGCAAAGTACAAAAATATTTCTTGAAAACAATTATCAACCAGTAATAAATATCGATAGTAGTTATTTTGATTCATCGTAAAAACTATATTAATAGTTATTTGACAACAACAAATCACCTAAAATCAAATTTTTCAATTGAAATTAAGACCAACGCATGCATAATTTACCGACTAAAATCGTCTAGAGTGCGTAAATTTGTATTTTATTTTTTCCTTGTAACTATTGAGCAAATTGGACAGTTGCTAAAATAGTGTATTAAAAGAAGTCAGGATTTAATTTCTGTTACAAAGCGGTGCGTGGTTTTTAAGAGAAACTACACATAACACCCTTTTATCAAAATATATGCATACCAGTTTTTACACAACACTTTTTGTTGATAGAAAAAAAAGTTAAGTTGTTCTTAAATGAGTTTTACGCATAGCTCTTTTTGCTATCTTATATGTTTTTGTTTTCGCGCACTTTTTTTGGTTGCCCTGTAAAATACACATCTGGTGTACCTCAGGGTTCCGTTTTGGGGCCAATACTTTTTCTAATTTATTTGAATGATTGTATTTCTCTAATGGAAAACAGTTTTTGTAAACCCTTTGTATTTGCTGATGACATTTTATTACTTTATAGTACAGTCTGCAGACACCCTCAGTTTTCGGAAACTTTGCTAAACAATCATATGGATTCAATGGCGACATGGATGCACGTTAACTGTTTGGAAATTAATCCTAGCAAAACAAAAGCAATGAACTTTCGTTTACAAAATTGGAATGTTATATATCCAAGAATTTCTGTTAATGAATGTGATATTGAGTATGTAAATTCATTAAAATGTCTCGGTGTTATATTAGATCCGAATCTTAATTTTGATAATCATGTAAACTCTCTAACCAATAGAACTTGCCTTATATTAAGAAGATTGTACTCGCTTAAATCTTATACTCCTCGCCATGTTAGAAATCACTTAGCAAACTCCTTAATAATGTCTCAAGTCAACTATTGCCTCGAAGTTTTTTTCTGGTACACTGACATATAATTTATATAGAATAGAGAAAATTGTTAGAAAAATGGTACGTTATATATATAATGTAAAGATATTTGAGCATAATTATGTTTCAGAATTAGTTCCTATTTTCTTACGATGCAGTCCTCAAAAATACTTGGATTTACGTATTCTGCTACATTTTTATAAAATCATGAAATTAAGACAACCCGAAATCCTTGTTAATGAATTTTCTTTTATTAGTTCAACACGTAATGTTCAAATTGACGTACCTCTTGGACATCTTGCAATTTTCGATCGCTCTTTTATAGTACGAGTTCATCGTGCTTGGAATCATTTACCAAATAATCTAAAACTTTTTTCATACTCATATTCCGCTTATAGAAATAAACTTCTGGATTTTTTTAATAATAATAATTAAAATTGATATAATAACGGTGAATTAAATATCACCTGGTTATAGGTAAATATTTTTATTAATTTTTGTTACAATATTTATATGGCTGGGGAGCCAATTTGTTAGGTATTCTTATTAAAAATAAGTTATATACATATAATATATATATATATACAAATAACATAGATATTTATCTTACAATACATGTATAATTGGCCATGAAGGCTTTCTTTATATTGATATTAAATAAATAAAAATAAAAAAATAAATATTGAAGTAGGGCTGTGATTATGAAGCACTCCATCGAACTGTATTTCTCCACAAAATTGTTTTTTTCTATTATTTAAACTATCAGTTTTATTAACGATATTGTTAAAATATCTGTTTACGTTTTTTGATTCTCCTGTAAAAAAGTAAATATGTTAGTTACGTCCTTTTGCATTTTAGGTGACGATATATTTTGAAACTAAAATTCCAAAACTACAAAATGATCGGTATATTTTTTTGACGACTTTTTAAAAAACAACAGTCTGGTGCATAGATTACATAGATCTCCAACTCTTTGACATTAGCTGTCAGTGCACGTAGCTCATGAGGACTTATATACGTCGTATACCTATACAAAAAATATTTGAATGTGTTTGTGTTAAAAGAAGAAGAAGAAATTTAGATTTATGTAATCTATGGTCTGGTGGACTGACTAATTTTAGGCAGATTAGGTATAATGAAAATACCGGTCATTATAGTGTTAAAACTACTTAACCCTTCCACTACTCTTGTACACTATGGTGTACACATTTTAAAATAAATATAAAAAACTTGATAATACACAAAAGCTTTATATTTTTGTTTAAATATGTTCATTGGGATATTGGTAATAGAAAAAAATAATATATGGATAAACTATTTATTAGGGCAATATAGTCGCGATATTTGTTACCAAAGTCCGATTTTTTAATGAACCTTTATCCACCAAAAAGTTACGTTTAGTGTATCTCAGAAACTAAGAAAGCCAGAATCCAGAAGCATGTAGCTTCATCTAATGACCATAACAAAGTCAAACAAAGCATTTTTTCTTATTCGAATGTTTGAGTGGTAAAAATGGGCTGAGAAGTTTTAAAAATTCAATCATCGGGCCCATTTCTGTATCGGTAGTTGGGGGGCATACATATAAACCTTTTTAATTTAAGGACCCCTAACAAGAATCTGAAGTCAAAATTTAAATATATCCGCATATAAAAAGCATGCAGTGAAAGGGTTAACATGCACACAACTTCCGCTTCTAATAAACTCTAAAAGCTACTTTAATCGATTAATATACATGACTAATGGGTTCAGCACGTATCGTTTCGATTTTATATGCATTTTTATTTGTTCAAATACGTTCTTTATAAAAAGTTATAAAAATTAGGTACTACTTTACTTAATAATCAGTGCCCAACAATGATCTGCTCACAATAGGCCTTTTCTACGTCGTTATCGCGGGTACCCATAGCACACAATTTTTATAATAAAAACTAATTAACGTAAACCTCAAAGAATCTTAACTACAATCAACTTTTTTACAGAGAGGTCCACCACCTCCATCATATGAGGAATGTTTACAAATGCCGGGTCCTGTAGCTGGGCCTCAACCCCCTCAACAGTATTACAATTATAATCCTACACCGTATCAGCAACAACAAATGTCACAGCCACCACCATCCTATCAAATGCCACAGCATTCATTTAATTATAGCATGCCCGGTCCCGGTCCATCATCTGCTTACGGCTATGCCAATCCTTATCAAACGCACATGCAACAACAACAGGTTTATTATAATACAGCAGCTCCAGTAGGATCACCACAAACTCTCAGTAACGGGCAGAAATCGGCTGACAATGTTTTGTATTTGGCTAAAGGTGCCAAAGTTCGGACAACAGCTACCGGGGCTATAAGTATACCACCTCCTCCTCCAGGATGTGCTCCTACCTCAGCTCAAATGGCAGCCATGTCTGGACAACCAGTGATGATTAAAAAACAAAAGAAATCGTTTTTCTAAGGGAAATTGTAAATTTCCTAAAAGGGTTTAATGTATTCAACCCTAAATGAAGGAGATCATTTAAAATATCGTTCCCGTAGTACATATGATGAATGGTAGTGCCTCTACACACATAAATTGTTAAATATATTACCATGGGCTAAAGGCCAGCAATAATTATTAAATTTCAAATTGTAATTATATAAATATATGTATATAAATAAATGTATTAAAGATTAATGTATATATGAGTTATTTCAAAAATTTACGACACCTGTTGAAACTGACTTGTGATGATTTCTATTTCTCAAGGTTTTTCGAATTGAAAGAAGCGATGGACAGGGTTAGGTAGACTTTACTTAAAAACTATTACATGCAAAGTTTCACGTTAAAAAGACTTCACCTAAAGAATTGATGGTTAATTAAAAGTCGAAAAATTAAAAAAAAATGACGAAACTTACACGAGTTTTTTTTATTCATTTTATATTTTTGCTCACAGTTTTTAACTTCAGATCCAAAGCAATACGATATGGATTCAATAGACTTGGGATATATATTCACAAAAAAAGTAATTTCCACATCAATGCTTGGTGAAAAGTCGTATGGTGGTTTAAAAATGAAAACAAAATTTTCAGAGTTTTAAACTTTCGCTGTTTTTTGCTCCGTTTATTGAAATTGAGTTTCGAGAACAGTATTTAAAAAAACGGTGTAATTTTATAAAGTTATATCAAATGGATATCTGTTCGCAACTGTCGAGTTCACAACTAGAATGTTTTTAGGCTTATTCACTGGTTGTTCGTGAGTCCATTCATAAGGCTTTTGAATATTTACTGTCAACAGAAATTTTAGCATCTTGTTTTTGTAAAAAAAAGTACAATTTTCGAGTTCATACGCATTATACAACATTAAAAAACATAGAATTATTAAAAATAAATGAAAAAGAATAAAATATAACAGAAATCAGAATAAAAAAAAATTTTACATAAAATAAAAAAAAAATCCTTAACTTTAAAAGCTGTTGTAAAAATGGCAGCAGTTATTCATAAGGTGAGCAGGTTTTGTACTTCGTTTAATAATGGGTGTTATGAATAAGAAATCCTTATGAATACCGCAGTAAGAAGACAAGAACGGAGAAAAATTAATGATTAATAGGTTTGTTGTTATAGCTCTGCCTATTCTGGAGGCTCTAGCTTTTCTAAAACTTCGGGGTGTGATGAGATCTTAAGCCAGATCGAAATACTAGTATCAACCTAGCTAATATATTTGATTTGCTATATTTTTTGTCAATATATGGAAGTTGAAAGATCGTTATAAATTAAAAATAAAAAATTTACAAAAAGTCGGTCAAATTTGAAAAAATTTATATAAATCTTCAAAATTGATAAAAAATTCAAAAATTGCTACAGGCGATTTTCCATATGAATGCCCTTTATACTATCAGATTTTGTATTAGTATTCATGTTTCTTTTTGTTTTCCACATTCACAATAGAAATACACATAAAAAATCATTAACTGATAAATTCATTGAACTAAAAGTCGTAAGTGAAATCAACATAAAATTTTTGTTAACTTTTGACAAAAATAATAGTAAAAGTTTTGGTTGTTTTTTTAAATTTTTTTGTCAATATTTTTTAAATTTTTCAATATTTTTTATATTGGGAGAAGATTCTTTTTAAATTTCTGGTGATTTTTTTCCTAAATCTGACGTTTTTAAGTTTTTTTAATAAATTTTTTTTTGATTTTGTTGATTTTTTCGTTTATTTTGATTTTTTTTAATTTTCGTTGATTTTCTTCATATTTTAATATTTCCTTTTTTTTAAATTTTGATGAATTTATTGTTTAAATTTCAGCAATTTTTTTTTTTAATTTTGGCAATTGTTTTTAATTTTGACTATCTTTCATTGATGACAGGCAATACCGCTAAAATACCGTAATCGATTCAAAACCCTTCCAGCTGACTATCATTATTCCTAAAATACCGTTACCGATATAATTGAAATACCGTTATACGTAAAATTCCGTTACCGATATAACCGAAATACTAATAGCCCTAAAATACCGTTACCGAAATAACTAAAATACTGTTATCGCTAGAATATCGTTACCGAAATAATTGAAATAGCATTATCCTTAATATACCGTTACCGATATAATCTGGAAAGATCTTAAAAAAAAAAAAAATACTGTAAATAGATATATTTCCCCAAAGTTTAATCATAAACTAGCCAGTCAATAGAACTCGGGCATAATGGGGCTAAAAATATCGGAGTACATTGACACTGCCTGCATAACTTTACCGTTAAAATACCTTTACCGAAATAACTAAAAAACCATTATCCCTAAAATAACGTTACCGAAATAACTTAAATACCGTTAACACTAAAAACCGGTTACCGAAATAACTGAAATATCGATACCCCTAAAATACCGTTACCGAAATAAAAGAAAACAGCGTTACCCTTCGAATAAGTTACCATCCATGCTATTTTTTTCAACATTGTTAATTTTTAATTTTAGCGTTTTTTCTATTGCAATTTTGCAAGGATTGCAACCGAAACGAATAACGATTACGGGTTCTGTACCGGTATAAAACTGAAATAAAAAACCGCTATCCAACAATAATATTGACGTCATTGATAAGTATTCTGTGGATACACAAAGATAATTTACTGGACGAGTTTTAATAAATTTTCAAAGACCGGTCAACAGTGTTGACCGGTCTTTGAAGCTCTGGTAATAGTTTTGGGCGTCACAGAAAGTAAATCGTACAAACATTCTGTGTTTCGATTCCTGTGTGGTTGTTATTGAAAAAAATCTAAATGGTTTTCTCTAACATGTCTGAGTGACATAAATTTTCATTTCACTGTGATTTGCCACTAGAGTTGTGAAATATTCGACCTATTTAAAAACCCGGGTTTCGAATACTTAAAAAACCGCATTTTTCAAAAGCCGTTTTTCGGGTTTTTAAATTAAAAACAAGTTAAATTAAAAACAAGAATTATACAGCAACTTTTTGTAAAAATTTTAAATTAAACAGATCTTCTTTCTAAACAGCCTTTTTAGTTCATTTCAAAATAAAATGAGTCTTGGGAAAATCTAAGTTTGATCATCTCAAATTTAAAAAAAAATTGAATTTCAGCGGGAGACAAAATAATACGTCTTGCGATTCAAACTTATTTTAATTTACTTAACTTTTTTGACTAAACTTATTTTGCAATGAAAATGAAAATTATTAATTTTGAACAAATTTTAGTAAAAAGTTGAAAAAATCACAAAAAATCGAGTTTAATAATTTTATCGTAATTGCTGGTTGCAAAATTTGTTAAGCCTTTAAAGTTATTAGAGTTGGGCATTTTCATAATTGTCAAACAAACGATTGACCAATATAATCTTATGAACAATTGAAGACATTTGGCGAATGGGCGAACTAAAAGAACGAACTAATTCAATATAAAAGTGAATTAAATGAGCTGCGAACTAGAATGCCCAGCTCTAAAAGTAATTATCATTATTATATCAGAGAAGTCAAAAAAGCTTAACATAAATTTAAAGCAAACGCTATTTTTTATATTCAAAGTTAAAAGAAAAATAATATTTTATGAGTAAAAAACATTTTAAGTCTTTAAAAAAATCGAACACAAAAATCTAAAGAAAACTTTTTGAAGTTCAATACCGGATAATCCAAATAAAGCACAAATGGTAAAAAGATTAAAAAAGCAAAAAAAAACTAATGTCTTCTCAGGATTTTAAACTTGCTAGCATTTTGAATTGAGAAACCTTTATCTTTGTTTCTCTGAAATTTTTAAATTGAAAAATGCCGAATTATTCGAGATGAAACCCCCGGTTTCTCGAATAACTCAAAACCCGTTCTTTTTCAAAAATCGGTTTTAAATCCCGTAAAAGTAAAAAAAAACTGGTTTAACCAATAATTCGTAAACCCGGTTTGACAACACCTCTATACGCATATTTTTTTCATTTCAATTATATTTATTTAAAAAATTGAAAAAAAAAATGTGTATACAGGTTCTAAGACTTTGTTTTTCATGTATTTTTTTCTTTTTATTCATTTCTACGGCTTTTATGAATTAAATTACCTTTTCTTATCCAGCATCCATAATTTTCCTTTACAGTGTAAAATCGTTATTCTTAATTTTCTTCGTGTTCTTGAATATATTTGATTATTAATTTTATTTTCGTACATGTTGCTTCTTCTTGCAAAGTAGACAACTTAAAATGTTCGTTTAAAAACTATTAACCACGAAGATTTTTCTGTTTTTTGTATAAATTACAAAAAAGATTTAGTTCTTCTCTAGGACTTTGAATGTTATACTACAACACAGGACAAGATTAATATAAAAAAGAGCGACGTTAAAATATGATCTATTTTAAAATAGAGGCTCGTAATATGTACTATCGAATGTATTAACACGCACAAAACCATCTTCACCGCCTGAGGCGTAACTTTTGCCATCCGGATGGAAAGCCAAACTGTTAATGGGACCAAAATGGCCCTTAAGACGAGCAAATTCTTCCTCGTATATCAAATGGAAGAAACGTGAATCGAATTTACCAGCCTTTGTGGAAGTCGTTGTTACTTCCATAGCATCTTGACCACCACCCAAGACAACATGATCTAAAATGGGACTGATAGCGGCTGAATTGACAGGACGTTCAGTCTTGTAAGTCTTCAAGCACATTAGAGAATCAGAGTCAAATAATTTAGCAGAAGTATCCTTAGAGGCGGTAACAAACATTGTGCCATCCTTATACATTTGCATATCATTAATGCCGGCGGTATGATCATTAACCGAATTAACTTCACGTCCCTTACGTATGTCCCAAATAGAAATTTGACCATTATCATGACCTTAAAAAGAAAACCAAGATTAATAACTTTTAATTTAAACGAATTTTAATAATAAACACATACCAGTTATGATTGTCTCATCTAAAGGTCCCCATAACATGGAAGTAATTTTGACTGTGCCATGGGTAAACGCAAAGTAGGGGTTTGATCCGCCAAACTAGCATCGGCAGTACGCACATCAATAAGAAATAGTTCTGAGTTTTGACCCATAGCCTTGTCTGTCGAATAGGCGGCCTGATTACCGGAATAACTAAAGCTGCAGGTACGTACAGAGGACTTGGCGGGTATAGAAGCAATAACACTACCTTTTTCAACATCCCAAATTTTTGTTGTCATATCACCGGAACCCGTGATCAATTTTGAAGTAGTCCAATCAACATCCAAACACCAAACTGCACCCTGATGACCATCATAGGTACCCAAACGCTCGCCGTTTATAGACCACCAAACATTGGGTTTTTGATCTTTTGAGCAGGAGAATAATAAATCACCCTCGCGATTGTATTTGATTTGTGTTATGGAACGTTCATGTCCCTGTAGCATTAAAGGTCTCTAAATATTGCAAAAAATAGATGTTTAGTAGCAAATTGCTCAAATTAATAGCATTGATGAAAACTCCTCTGATAGATTTTTAGGTTATGTAGCATCACACAAAACAATCAACATATTAAAGAAGTTTTCCCAACAGAATACAACATAATTTCTATGCATTTATATTTTCGTATGCATCTATTTAATATTTCTATTTAGTTTTTTAAAATATTTACCATTTTAGATGGTTATTTATCACTTGTACTTAAAAAAATCTACTTTGCAAATTCCATGCACTGAGAATGAACTGTCAAAAAGGAGCGTTCGTGTTGCGAAGCTAATGTAGCGACTTTTTATCGCTAATAGCTGAGGAAAATGTGTGATTTCCAACGCTTTTTTAACCGAGGAAATGTGTCTACACCCAAAGGCTTAAAATAATTAAATCATTAATTTGCTTTTTTAAATGTATACATCATACTCAAATTTTATTTCCTAAAAGCTTGAAATTATGTGAATTAAATTTGTTTAATTTATTGAAGACATCATAAATCCGCTGAACATTTTTCAATCAAACTATTGACAAATATATTTTTTTTTTATTTTGCATTAACAATCAAAGTTGAAACTTTGACAGAATTTAAATACTTGACGAGTGAAGATATTTGAAACATTTAATTTTCTATAATTTTGTGAACAAATCGTTATGCTCGCAGAAAATAACTGGGGCAATATTATCAAGCAGGGACGTAGCAGGTATAACTTTAATTAAAAAAATTGTTTGCTTGTCAAATATTTAATTCTTAAATATTTTTTAATTTTTTTATTTATCCTGTATGATTTATACGTTTCAAATAAAACAAAAACATTTTAAAACATGGTTTTTATTTTTTTAATAAAAAATAAAAATTATTTTGTGATGATTTTTTTTTATAATCAAGAAATCTTAAATATAGCACGATAAGAACGTGTGTTGCACTTATATTTGTGTTAATTGTGACATTATTATCCTTCAAGAAAAAAAATTCTATAATGATACTTCCTCAAAAGCTGCGGCCTTCCTCTCACCCTTGTCTAAAAAGGGGTTTCATATGAATATTAGTGTTGTATCTTATCTAAAGTTAATGAAATATTTTGTTCAATTTTAAGGTACGAGGTAATCAAAACCGCATCAAACGCAAAGCCGAATCACTTACAAAAACTGATTGTGTCAGAAATTTGACTAAACATTTTACAATAATTAAAGATTAAAAAAATTCCAGTTAAAGTAATATGTTTAGTTTTTATATAATATTAAGAGTGTTTATGATGGTGTTCTACTCAAATTTTGTACAAATTTGCTGTGTGCACAAAACACCATCGTGAATATCCTGAAAATAGAATTCAATCTTTAAGTGACGTCCACACAAGACATAAAATCAATGTTTAAGCATGAAAAATATATGCAAAAGAACAACAAAATTTTGTTTGTTGTTATTGTTTTGCATGTATTGTTCGTGATCTAACATTAATTTTATGTCTCGTGTGGACGTCAACTTAATGCTCTGAATGCAGCTTAAAACATATTATATCCCTTTAAATTCGTTTAAAAATCGCTAGAGCTGACGGGAAAAATTGTGCATTCAAAATTGGCAACAGTGAGTGCTAAAAGTTAAAAGAAATCGATATGGCATTTCACTCAAATTAGCAGATGTTTTTGACAGTTAGTTTTGGGTGGTGATTCGCACTTTTCCATAAGAATTTTTAAAACAGAGAGCGATTACTTTTAAAGCATTTACGTAAATTTTTGTGAAATTTACTTTTTTTATAAAATAAATTTGAAAATGTCACGCAATTTGCAAAGATTTTTGAATAATTGTCGTCTTCAATTTTCTGCGCGACCAGGATGTTTGAATAAAACTCAAAATTTATATCAACAACAACAATGTCGTTCAGCAGCCACTGACCCGGTTAAGGGTAAAGGCCCCATATCTTGGAAAAGTTTTGCTGCCATTGGTGGTTTAAGTGCTGTTGGCTTGGCCTTTATGCTATATGTTAAACATGAGAAGGAAGAGGCCATATTAAAGGAACGTAAACGACAATTGGGTAAGGCAGCTATAGGTGGTCGTTGGGAGTTGATAGATGCCAAGGGGAATTTAAGGAAATCGGAAGACTTTTTGGGTAAATGGTTGTTAATATATTTTGGATTTACCCACTGTCCGGATATATGTCCAGATGAATTGGAAAAAATGGCTGCTGTAGTGGATGAAATTGGTAAGAAAAAAAATTGTTCTTAAATTACTTTAACTTTAATCATGTCGTTTCCTACTCGTGTCCTTTTAGAAAAATCTCCAGAAAAACTTGAAATTCAACCCATTTTTATTACTGTGGATCCAGAACGTGACTCTAAAGATGTTGTGGCTAAATATGTTAAAGAATTTTCGCCAAAACTTTTAGGACTTACTGGCACAGTGGAGCAAATTAGCAAAGTTTGCAAGGCATTTAGAGTTTATTTCTCTGCTGGTCCCCGTGACCAGGATAACGATTATATTGTTGATCACACTATCATCATGTATTTAGTTAATCCAGATGGTGAATTTGTGGATTACTATGGCCAAAACCGTGACAAGGACCAATGTGTTAGTTCGATAATGATGAATATAGCAAAATGGAATTTGTTAAATAAGAAAGCATGGTTTAGTAGTTAAAAAACAACATAAAAATAATAATTTTCACTACGCTGTTATCTTGTACAAAAGAGTTTTGTATATTAAATTATATTCCTTTAAGCTTCATTCATTTCTTTGGAATGAATCCTCTAAACTATTTATTGCCAATTAATAAAATATGTATTAAAATTACAAATTTTACGCAAAGTAAAAAAAAAAATAAAGTATTTTACTGTGACTTTTTAAATTTATTTAAAAGAAAATTACATGTACTGAAAAAATTTCCCAGTTGTTCAGTCACTTAAAACCCAAAGAATTCCAATTTATTGAAAACCCGTTATCAAGTAATGTTTTAGTTAACAAATACAATTGATTTTGTTGCCCTGTAAATACTAGGGTGTCCCTCAAATAAAAATTATTCGATTAATCGAACGAAAAATTTAAAAAACATTATTTTATAATAACGAATAATTCATATAAGTTTTAATGACTAATCAAATAAAACGAATAATTTAAAAATATACTTTTTTTTAATAAGACTTTCGATAAATTAACAATTTTTGAAAAATTTGCATAACAATTGATAATGGACAAAATTAAATCAAAACTCTATTGAAGAAATAACTGAAATTTAAAAAAAAAAAATTTTAAACGATTAATAAATCGTTTTCCAAGATATGGACTCTTTAATAATGGACAAATAAAATTTCTCCGGTGACTAAAATAAGATCTTAACAGCTCGATACACTAAATCTATCGCCGATATACTGATATATATTTAACTTTTAAACGATTTCCAATTCTGTAATTTTTTCATCAAGAGATAATGCCGAATGACGTTTGATTCATAAATATTTTAGCGTTACTATAGTCTAAAAATATTGCATTTGAGAATTGGTATTGTTGTTGTAATCAAATTCTTAAAATTTGGTGATGGTAGGGTAAAATACTTTAAATATTAAAGTATTTTTAAATCAATTTTTATTCTTCGACTGAACGAATATAATTTTTAAAAATTAATAGTTTTATTCGAACATAATAAAAACACTAATAAATGACAACCCTAGTAAATACAAAAAAATTTGAAAATGTCATAATTTTTAAAAAATTTTGAAACAAAAAAAAAAAACAAATTAAATTTCACAGATAATTAAACAAAAATTTATAAAAATTATTTAAAAAAATTTGAAAATTATATTCCTGATACAGATGGATAAAATAAAAAAAAGATAAGTTCAAGTTTTTTGATTAAATCTTTTATATAAAAAATATAAAATCAGTCATGTCACAGAAAAACATTTCGGAAAAATTGTTCGTTTTTCAAAAACAACAACACAGAAATCGATACGAAAACGAAAAAGTTTTGTACGATTTATTTTCTGTGACACCCAAGAATAACTAGAATGTTATAAAATCGAAAAAGGACCAGAAATATATCGTACCGGTTCCTCAACTCAAAATTTTCAATTTTCACTTTTTGCAAGAAAACGTTATACAGTGGTCATATCTACCCACTGTAAAAATCTTACATTATTTTCTCTACTCTTTCGCCAAAAAAATACAGTTGTATCAGTGGGTTTCTATACACCTCAGTCTCTCTTAATCTAGCCTCTTTTTATTTGTTCTTAAACTGGCACCGAGCAAATGAAAATATGTTGCAGAAATTTAAAAGTTTAAATTAATTTTTTATCATGTTCTTGAATAATAATTTAATAAATTTTTTATTTTTTTTTAAATCTTAACAATAAAATAAGCAAGATAAAATTAAAATACATTAAATTTTAATAGAAAATAACAAAATATAAGCAAAATAAAAATAAGTGTTTTAAGCAACAATTTTGTAGCAACATGTTGCAATTATTTTTTAGTGTAAGAAACATGTTTTCATTACCTCGCCAGAGTTCAGTTGGTGAGCATAAAAAACGCTGTGCACCGTAGCTTCTCTATTTGTATATACTCTTTGGTTTATTGTACTGTTATAATTCGTTTTGTTTCTATATTTATGAAATTATTGTGTTATTTTAATGAACAAATTTCAGAGAAAGAGTTACAACTCAAAAAACTTGTTATTTTTTGATAATCACGGAAAAAATTGTAAAAACAACAACCGTAGTATACTACTTATTCGCATTTCTTTACAATGTCATAATTGTTTTTAAATTTTATAGTAAATATTAAAAGTTTTTTGCCTCTACAGAAAATTTGTAAATTTTGAGTTAACCCCCTTTAGAAGAACCGGTGCGATATGTACAGTGGGGAGCACTTGTGAGTACATGTAAGTACTTTTTACACCTAAAGATTCAGGTCGAAACATGTTTGACACTAGAACTAAATTATACTTTTCTAAAGGTACAAGGTACACTGAGTCCAAATCTGGCCTTAGATTCATTCTCCGACATCAGGCGTTCTAGCTATATTAACGAGAAAAGTGTATTTGCTCCGATTTCTCACGTTCCTGGAAATGTATTTTTCATAATATTTGTAACGGCAACTGAACACACTACTCTTACCATTTTTTTCAGTTTTTCAATTTTTAAGATAACTTATTTCCTTACATTCGTTATCTTGTGAAAAAAAGTGAAAGAAACTGGCATCCTCATCGATAAACCAAAGCGTGAAAAGCCAAAAACAGTGCGTACACCCGAGAATATTGCTGCTGTGGCAGAAAGTGTGCGTGAAGCGCCATCAACATCAATTCACCGTCGTTCTCAACAATTGAACATTTCGGAGACATCATTGAGACGAATTTTGCATAAAGACCTTGGTATGACGCCATACAAAGTCCAATTGGTTCAGGAGTTCAAAAAAAAGCTTATTTGGCGGACCCTTTAAAAGCAAATAACCGTTATAATTACTGCATGAATTATGAAGTTATTAATGTAAATAGTTATTTGCTATTAGTAAGTGAGATTATACCGTGTAATAATTTTGAAGTTTCTCTTATGTCGCACGTAGAAAAAAACTTTATTTCGCGAAGCCGCGTTCTACGGAGGAAAAAAACCACTAAGACCGGCCGAAGGCCGCACCCAGAAGAACTTGTTTTTCAAATCAGATGTCGAATCCGTTGAAATCTTATATTTTTAAGACATCAAGTAATTTGTAAAATCAAGTTTTTCTGTTCTTAGGGATTTTTTTCCTCCGTAGAACGCGGCAGGCGGCTTCGCGAAATAAAGTTTTTTCTGCGTGCGAATATACGATTTATAAATTTAGTTTTATTTTGTGATATACTACTAATAGTCATTGTTATGAACTTTATATCTTTATTTATTTTAATTATTTTGATTGAATAAAGAATACAATACAATACTACTAAAAAATATTAAAAAAAAACTATATTGATATAGTAAATATTATTAATCTTTTTACTATGTATTAATTAAGAATAAAGAAACATTTTAAAGTAATATATAATTTTGTTTTTTTTTTTATTGGGGCCTTATTTCATTTTCGAAATGGGGCTTTACTGCATTATGAAATAAAGCCTCAAAATTGCGGTGATATTTCATTTTATTTTGGGGTTTCGTTTCATTTGGTTGGGGGTTTATTTCATTTTTTTTTTGGTGTATTGCTTCATAATGAAATAAAGCCCCAAAAAATGGGGCGTTATTTCCTTTTTGGTTTGAGGACTTATTTCATTTGGGGTCTTGTTTCATAGAGCCGCAATTTTTATTTATTTATTAAAAAAAATTCTTCATCCGCTAATTTAAGCACACTTTATCTACTAACAGGTCCTTAAATATTTTATTTTACTCTTCTACATTGGTCCTCTTACCGTTCAACATTGGTTCTCTTTCCCTTCTACATTGGTCCTCTGATAAAGTCTGCTTTAAATTAAAGGATGAAGAAATTTTTAATTAATTGTTTAACCAAAAACAAATGATCTTGAACTTGAATAATCTTGCTCACATTATAATAAATTTAATTGGATTATAAATGCATATTTTTAAGATTTTTCATGCAGATTATAGGCGTGAGGTTCCTATTCCTGGATATTATAGGTATGCTCATAGTTTGCAAAAAATAATAATTAGAAAATTTCATTGTATCTCCAATCAAAGAGTATATACTCACGATGTTGATTTGCACACAATGCAAATATGCACAGTTTTCATCGTCAATACTGCTCATATTTTCATCGTGAACTAATGACCATCGTGAATACCCTCAATAATTAGTAAATTTCATTGTATCTCCAATGCATTAAAACATCATGACTCTACCCTTTTCCAATTGAAATTGAGAACTTTGCATGTTAAATTCAGAAAAGAACAATTGATATTGAGATTTTTCATATGAAATTGAGAAAAACTCAAATTAAGATTTTCCATTTAAAATTTATAAAGGAACAAATGAAATTGAAACTTTTCATTTGACATTAAGAATAGAACACAATAAAAATGAGATTTTTCACGTGAATTTGAGAAAATAACAAATGATATTGAGATTTTTGATTTGATACTGAGAAAAGAACAGAAGAAATTGAGACTTTCCATTTAAAATTCAGAAAATAACAAACTCAAATTATACTGTGATAACAAATGAAATTTAGATTTTTCTACTGAAATTCAGAAAGACCAAATGATATTGAGATATTACATTTCAAATTGAGAATAAAACATGAATGCGGGTTTCGGTTAGGGTAACGATATTTTCCTTTACTTCGGTAACAGTATTTTAGGGGTAACGATATTTCCGTTACTTCGGTATCGGGTTTTTAGCGTTACCGGTATTTTACTTGTTTCGGTAAAGGTATTTTAGCGGCAACGCTATTTTAGTTATTTCGGTAACGGTATTTTAGTGGCAACGCTATTTTAGTTATTTCGGTAACGTTATTTTAAGGATAACGGTTTTACAGTTATTTCGGTAACGGTATTTTAAGAGTAACGTTATTTTAGTTATTCAGGTAATGTTTTTAAGTCTTATTATGCCCGAATTTCAATGACTGGCTAGTTTACGATCAAATATATATCTATTAACAGCTATTATTTTTTTTTTATTTTGTCAAATTATTTCGGAAACGGTATTTGACGGATAACGCTATTTTAAATACTTCGGTAACGGTATTTTAGTTAATCCGGTAACGGTATTTTAAGGTTATATCGGTATATTTAAGTTATATCGGTAACGGTATTTTACGGATAACGGTATTTCAATTATTTCGGTAAAGGTACGAGGGCGGATCAATAAGTCCGCGACTTTTCGAACTTCCCTCGTAGTTATATGAAATGCAACACTGCTCCCATCAAGTACCTGTTAATAGACTATTGTCAACTTTTGAGCAAGTTCCGTCATTTAATATGCGTTTAACAGCTGTTCGAAACATCCCAGTAAAAAGTAAAAGTTTTCGTGTTTTTAGAAGCAGGATAAAACAATTGCGCTGATGTAAGTGCTTACTATTACATAATACTGAGAAGCAGCAAAAGAAACGAATAATTTTCGTATAAAAATAAACAAACAAAAACTGTGTGCCCTCTGTTTTCCCTTACAAGGATGCAGGTTGTAAGCAGCTTACCCTAATCCCTTATAAGGATGCAGGTTGTAATGCAGAAAGTTTCATATCGTGAATTATAAACGATCTGTATCAATTATCCCGAGTGATTTTCGATTGTGTTTGCTGTTTTCGAGTATGTAATAAAAAAGAATTAGTCGTTTAACTGTTTCTGAAGAACTAGCACGTGGAGCTGTCAAAAAATAAAATGATTATATTATATGTTAAACAGTTTAACAACAAAAAATTAATGTCTGTAGTATTTTATGTATAATTAATTATGTATGGTATATTCATGTTAATATTTTTAATCGTAATAATGTAGACATGAAATATGATTTTACTGCAAGCCATGAAATTACAGCTTTTTTTAAACTCTAAAATCAGCGCTTATTTTGCCCAAAAGTAATGCTTCCAAGTGGGAATTCGCCATATAAAAATCATAGCATATGTAAGCAGGTTTGTAAGGGATTCTTTTTTGCTTACTCCCTTACAGACCTGCTTGCATGTAAGCAGCGTTTTTTTACAGGGATACAACCTCGTGGATTTTTTTAAAAATGGAAAAAAGTGAATTTCGTGTACAAACCAAGGAAAAGCTTAATAAATACTATGGGGACTCTGCATCATCGATTTCAATGGTAAAAAGTGGTTTACTGACTTTCGTTGTGGTCACACAAGTACCAATACACCCGAAAGTGTCGAAAAAATACACGATAGGGTGTTGGCCGATCGATTGGCCGATGCACGCGTGATAATCTACATCAGTGATGTGCTTCCTCTCAATTTCCAACCACACGGGGTTACAGAAGAAAATGCTGCTTACGCTGCGTCAACACACGTACACTATAAACATCTTCGTATGGCTTTCGATGTGCATATTCGGCTTTTGCTTTGTTCTCACTGAGTTAAAAGAAAACAAATCAATTGTAGTTGAACCATTGTTGAAGCAACACCACGCTGCGGAACACAAATAAAAATACACGTAGAAATATGTTTGATGATGAATGGGAAAATACTTTTTTTTTTTATAGAGAATATGGATGACGATGCACAATGCTTAATTTGTAATAAAATTATAAGTGAAAAATTTTTATTTATTTATTTTTTTATTTAAAAACCCTAAACAAACACCAGTGAAATATTCGTATTTTAAATAAAAATATTAATTGACCCAGCAATATCTTTACTTATAGAAATAAGTCTGTAGAAAAAGCATAAAAAGTAACTAAAAACTAGTTAAAAATGACCCCGCAGAAAAAAACCAGTTGAATTAACAGATTTTTAAACTAAATATTTGTAGACTTAAAATAGCAAAAATAAACCTGATGAATAGTAACAAAGTAACAAAAACACCTGCTAACATTAGCAAAACTAATTACTAAATATCTGTACCCAAATAAAATCATAAACATTTTGAAAATTTTAAGTTTTTTTTAATGCAATTAAAAATTTTCCGTTATTAAATCAGAAATTTACAATTATTTAGCAAAAATTTCAGTTGGTTTAACAATTTAACCTGTTATTTGCATTTTACAAAATTCGGGCTAAATTTAGCAAAAAAAAAAATGTTAACACAACAGTTTTTGTTTGATATTTTAAGTCTGCAAATATTTAGTTAAAAAATCTCTTAATTCAACTGGTTTTTTCTGCAGAGTCACTTTTATCTAATTTTTAGTACCTTTTTTTTGCTATTTCTACAGACTTATTTCTAGGAGTGTACCAAAATTATATTTGAAATTAATTCTTGTACAGTCATAGAAATGAAAGCTATACTCATAGAAATAAGTCTGTAGAAATAACAAAAAAAAGTTACTAAAAATTAGTTAAAAATGCCCTTCTAAATTTAGCCCGAATTATGTAAAATTTCTATGAGCGCATTTGTACAGCTTTATTTCTATGAGTGTAGCTTTCTTTCTATGCAAAAAATCTATTTTTTTAAATTGTAACAAAATTTTTTTCACTTGAGTACACACACTAATATGATACAACGCTAAACTGTTTCTGAGCCATGGTGGTTCCCAGGAGCCCTTGTCCGCTTAAGCCGAAATAGAAAAAAATATATATTTTTTAGTTTCAAAGGGGTTCATATATTAAAAAATATATTTTTATGAAATTCACTTTTTTCAAAAAAAATCTTTTTTCTGCAATTGAAATTTATTATCAGTGTACCGTAGAATAAACTTCGTTTTTTCGCTGCTACACACACAAGTATAAATGCAATAGTGTGCGTAAAGAACATCACTGATCTACATCGATCAAAAGGGAAAACCAATAAACGGCAAATATTATGCTAACTTATGGGACCGATTTAACGAGGACTTAAAAAAAACGACCCCATATGGCCAAGAAATGCCTACTTAATGGACTTCAAAAAATCCTATTTTTTTGGAAACGATACAAAAATTGGAGAAACGTTGGACTAAGTATATTGAACTAAAAGGAGATTATGTTGAAAAATATTTTTTTTTTTGCAAAAAAAAACTGTGTTTCATTCAAAAAGTCACTGACTTATTGATCCGTCCTCGTATTTTAGGGATATCGATAATCAGTTGAAAGGGTTCTGAATCGATTACGGTATTTTAGCGGTATTGCCGGCCATCCCTGAATTTTTTTATTAAAAAATATTTTAAAAAAACCGGAAAAAACTGCTAAAAATAGTAGTTTCTACCAATTTTTGCAATGTTTCAAAATTTTTTTAGTAAAAAATTGTCAGTTGTTTTGACGACATTGTTAGTGATTTTACTACTTTTTTAATTGTTTTTCAACAGCTAAAAAAAAAAACAAAATTTTAACGGTAATTACCGTTGTGGCCCTTTTAACTGAAATTACAGTTGATTTAACTGTAATTTCCACTATATTCTACAGTAAAACTTTTTTGAGCGGAGAAGATAATGTTGTTGTTTTGTCTTTTTCTAACGCTTTTAATGAGGAAGTGAAGAGAAAATCTATTCTCAATAGAATTAGCTATCTGTCACCAATGTGTTAAATGTTTAAAAACGAGACAACAAAGTTGATGTTTTATTTTTACCCACCAAATGTTCACGTCACCTAGGAGTGTTCCGAAAATGCTAATTAATAAAATCCTCTTAAGCTTTTTTTTTTTTTTGGTTTCAAAAATTTTATTTCATAAGTCGGATTTATTTATTATTTGTAATCGCTTTAAAGTTATTTACCTTTCGATTTTAGAAAATGTTGCTTTTTTTAATTACCTTTTCTTGTAACTACTTATTATTAGGTTGTAGATGGTGTATTAAATTTATTTTTATTTTATTTCTTTTGTAAATTTTACATATTTTCTTTTTTTTTTTGAATGTAACGAACGATCGTTTACATATGAATGAGTATGTTTTTGTTTTTGTTTTAGTTATTTTAAATTTACTTTTTTAGGTTTTCTAATATTCTTATTACACTAAATATTATGGATTTTTTTTGTATAAAAAATCAAGTTTAAATATTAATATGATTTTTAATGGAGTGGTTCTTTTTTAATAGTATCTACAAAAAAAGTTCTTAAGTGGTGTTTCATACTGTTTTTAAGTTTTTAATATTTTTTTTTTTAGTTTTTTCAATACTGAGATTGCTAAAAAGAGCATTTTTAATGATTTTTTTAGTATAGGCATTTATTAAAATTGCTTTATATGTATGTGTAGGGAAGTTTAACTTTAAGAATTCAAATGAGATTTTTAATTTGTTTTTGTTAATCGGAAGTACAACACTTTGGCGCCCAACCTAGGGCCTGAATTTATTTATTAATCATCGATTATAGTAAAAAAATTGAGAACAATTTAAAACCCCAACCATATAGAGGCAGTCAGGAGCGAATCCATAACTATGTTAAACCAACAAGCAATTTACCAATATAAAATACTTTGGTTCAATTGACACATAAAATAGGCAGTGACGATTCCTTGGATGGGATGAAACTGCGACAGTCTGGCATATCCCTTGTGTCTGTTAAATTTTTCAATATAAATGTTTCATTCTTCTTCCTGTAAAATTAACTAGAGAAAAAGCTTCAGTAATTAATTATAATAAAATTAATTACGTTTGTCATTATATGATGGTTACAAACACTTTAGCCCAGAGACACAAAATAGTTCTTTTAAAGAAAATACATAAAAAAGTGACTGTTGTTTTTGTTGGGCCCGTAAACCATAGTCCTAGATACTCGCCTGGACTCAGTTCATTTTACAATAAAACTGATTATAAATAGTAATCGGATTGTAAAAAAAAATCCGATGATTTCAAAAATTTTCAGTTTCGTCAACCGCAATAAGACCAAATAACCAATTTGGAACTTCTACATAAATTTACAAATTTCTCCATTAAAATTATGTTCTCTGAAATCCTTTTATTTTTTTTAACAATTTGAAACAATTTTAAAAACATTTTTCCTATGGAACATTTTAAACGAATTTTCCGAGATAATCAACAAAATCTAAATTATATACCTCTTTTAAATAAAACTTCCCTAATAAAAAAGAAAGTAAACTAATAAAAATGTTGAAAAAGGATGAATAAATTTAGAACAGAAACACAAGTTTAGGTTTTCAAAATAACGGTAGTTGTTTTACAATACCTATTACACAGAAAAAATTATGGTCAATAAAATTTCAATGAAACTTTTGTTTGATTTCGATTAAAAGTTCAAGAACGGTATTCATTTAAGTTTAAGTTACACATTCGATGTGCACCACACACAACGAGTTCATAACTAGTATGTTTGTTAGGCTTATTCACTGGTTGTTCGTGGGTCTATTCATAAGTCTTTTGATCATCCACTGTCTAAGAGAAATTGTAACAACATTGTTTTTGTAAAAAAAAAATATAATTTCGAGTTAATACGCATTAGACAACATTAAAAAAGTTAAAATCTATAGGAATAAATGTCAAAGAACTGATATCAGGATAAAATCCTTTAATCCTTTTAACCCATTTTTCACCGCCGTGCTTTAAAGATACACCTGCTTTGAAGGCCTGATAATTTTGGATAGGAGAGAGATATAATAACACAGTAAAAAGCATGTAATAATTTGAGGTCTTATCTATACAAAATATGTTAAAAATTTTAAAAACTATTGTTATAGGGTTGCCATATAATAAATTTAAAAAAAATACAATTTTTTACATTTTGTATAGCATATTTTTAAAAAATTATTAGTTTATAGAAAGAAGACCGGTACTTTTAAGGTTATATGCTGATTTGGTTAGGGAAGTTTGGGAACATTTTTCGAATAAGAAAAATTTGTTGTTCAGTATGTACTTTTTTGTAAAATTAAATGATTGGATCAAGAATTTTCCGAACTCGCAAAAACTTAATATCCAGGAAATTATTCCAATTTCTTTTTTAGTGTGCAAAATTTGCTATTTTCTTCAAACAAACAAACAAACAATTTTACTAATTGATTCGCCAGTGTTGCCATATTACAATTTTAAAAAATTGTCAGAAAACACCATTATTTTTAAAAAATGCTTTAAAATCGTTCAAATGCGATAGATAATATTGTGTATTACTGTTTGATATATATTTGCTTTAGCAATAAATAAAAATTAAACAAAATCTTAACCCGTTAAGTAAATACAAAGCGTCAAAGATTGAAATTACCCTGCGAATAACACCGCTAGATTGCGGTGGGAGAAATCATTATATCTTACCAAATTTCGTAAAAATAAGTTAAGAAATTTTTTTCATAATTGTAGTGTTTTTTAATTTTGTAGATTTTTTAATATTTTTAAAATTAAAAAGAAATCGCTAAAATTTAAAAAAAATCATCAAAAATTAAAAAAATTTCACAAAATTAAAAAATAGTCAAAATTAAAAAAAAACACCTTAAATTTAAAAAAACGACACAATTGTAAAAAAAATCGCTAAAGTGTTAAAATCGCCAAAATTAAAAAAAAAATTACAAAACTTTTTTCAATATTTATTTTTTTCTTTTCAAATTTTGGCGATTTTTTCAAATATCAGAGTTTTTTTCAATTTCAGCATTTTTATCCCCAATTTAAGAGATTTTTTTTATTTGTATAGATGTTTTTAATTTTATCAGTTTTTTTCTCCATTGACGGATTTTTTTTTTTTAATATCGCCAATTTTTAATTTTTGATTTAAATTACATTTGAACATATTTACTCTATGTTTTGCGCCTGGACGAATTATAAGTGCCAAAAACGCTTGGGCAAGCATAGTATCTACTAAAAATTTGTTTGAAATTTATAACTATATTCAATTTAATTTTTAATACATATGATATAAATCTTAATTGAAAATAAATCAATTAAATAGTTACAATTTTTATAAATTGATACTACAATTTCCATAAAAGGCCCGAATTCAATTAAACTTTTAATTGAATTAACAAACATTTTATTTCAAACTCGACTTCAGTTTTTCTGTGTAGTTTAAATAGTTTGAATACGATTAGGAACAATTTATTACTGGTTATATTTAAAGTGACCAACTGTTTTTGATCAAAAAGCGAGACTCGGATGCCAAAAAGCGGAATTTTGGTACAATTTTTTTTTTCCATAAAAATTCGTATTATGTAAAATTTGCATTTTTTTTAAATGGCTTAACCAATTTTTGTTATAAAAAAATTCAAAAATTGAGTGAAGTTTTCTAAAGGGTCCGCCAAATAACTTTTTTTTTTTTTGAACTCCTGAACCAATTGGACTTTGTATGGCGTCATACCAAGGTCTTTATGCAAAATTCGTCCCAAAAATGTCTCCGAAATGTTCAATTGTTGAGAACGACGGTGAATTGATGTTGATGGCGCTTCACGCACACTTTCTGCCACATCAGCAATATTCTCGGGTGTACGCACTGTTTTTGGCTTTTCACGCTTTGGTTTATCGATGAGGATGCCAGTTTCTTTCACTTTTTTCACAAGATAACGAACATACGGACCATATTCGTTCAGCGGAAGGATAAAACTAATTATCTGTCAAATCAGACATGACCTAAGTGTTACCATTCACGAAATAAGCACTAGTTGAAAACAAAAAAACGTTAGATGGCGGACCCTTTATTTTAATAGAAAAGTTTCCTAAAATCTGGAAAATACTAAAATTTTCTTACTACTTTTTTAGTATTTTATTTTTTTTTTTTTTTTTATTGTTAAAAATTTGTAATTTTTAACATTTTTATCATAAAAAATGTCTCAATAAATTTTATTAATAAAAACACTTATAAGGGAACTCCGTTGGGTGGTTCCTCTAGATTTCGATGAAACTTGGATATAAAATTGAGACAAATAAAAAATTTTTAAGACACATACCGGCCAAACCGCATATTTACAGGTTAAAAGTTTGTTTCAAATTTGTTCGAAACATTTTTGAATTAAACGTTTTTTTATCCAAATACCTTTCATTTGATACAAAATGTGTGTATTGTTTTCAGGAAAGAAGCATGAAAAAACTCAAGTAAAAGAAAATTGGGTTATTTTGACCCCAAATTTGAACACTTACCCCTGGTTTCTACAACACGTTCGCCTCTACACGAACGGGTGACTGCATGTATTTTGTTTTTGCATTGCATGTATTTTGTTATTGTTTTTAGACGAACGTGAAGCAAAACGTGTTCTAGAAACAGGGCGTTAAACGAGAAATTGGGCCGCAAAAAAGGCACTCATTTTAATTTCTATCCATATCACATATCCAAATGTTATGGCAACCGAAGGGAAACCATCAGCGGTGTTCCCTCGTTAGAGTTCAAAGATTAAATTTATGTTTTCTTTGCATGGTTACAAATCGGTTTTGCTGTAAAGAATTCCCCCTATGGTACATTTAATAAAACATTTCGAAATCCTTTTACTGGTTCTGATAACTTTTATTCTATGAAAAACTCTTAAATTTCTAAAATATAAAAAAAAACAAAATATCGAACTAAAATATAAAAAGCGAAAATTTGGTTTAAAAAGCGAGAAAGGAATTTAAGGCGGTATCAGCCTTTAAAAAATCTCCCTCTGGGGAGAGGTCGCGGAAACTCTTGTCTATGACGAGGGGCGAACTAAGGACCGTGACGGGTTACCTCACGGGACACTGTGGCCTTAGGTATCAATTGTACAAATTGGACGATCCTCTACGGATACGTGCAGGTTTTGTGAATTGGAACCCGAGACCTCAGAGCATGTTCTCTGCAAATGTCCGAGGCTCTTCGACAGGAGGGTACGTTATTTTGGTGGTCGAATAGTGACGCCATCGGACGTTTGGAATTGTTTACCTTTTAAAATAGTTGGCTTCGTAGGGAGCCTGAACCTATAGGGTGTATTCGTTGGCAGCACAAAATACCAGTTTCTGGTCGAGGTGCATAATGCGACTCTAGTCTAATCTAATCTTTGAAAAATGGAATAATTCCGCCACAAGCGGGATTCTTTTTTAGGATAGTTATATTGCAAGATCTTAAGAGGGTGTGGTGTATTCGTATATTCGAAATATATTCAATATACCTCTTTGAAACTTTATGTGGGAATTCAGGCCTAATTGTTTTGTGTTCGATAAAATACTTTAACCTTGGTATTGAATACATGGGTCAACTACCGTTATTTTTATGTTGGCTTTATTTTGAACTTTTTCCTGAGTTTTTATTTTAAAATTTAAAAGTATTTAAATTGTGTTTTTTGTATTTTTACAAAATAAAATAAAAATTCTTGACAAAGTTCTAAAACCTTATAGCTAAACCTTATAAATTATAATTAAAAATAAAAAAAAAAAACATAGATTAGTTTTTGGGTTTTTCTATAAGTTTGTTTATTAATGTCATCATATTTGTAAATGAATTTTTTACTTAAATCATAAATCGTAATATATGTATATATATTTTTTTAATGTTTATGCAATAAAATAAAAATTTTTTTAAAATTATAATAAAAATAAAAAATCTATACATTCGTATAAAAAAAAAGAATTCATTCATTCGTTATTTTTTATTTTGTTTAAAACTGTAGGCAATAAAAAAAATTAAAAAAAAAAAAATCATAAAAATTTTTAGAAATAATTGCTTTTAAATTATTTTTTTTTTGTTTATTTATCGTTAATATCAAGCAATTTGTAATTCAATAAATTTTGTAAAATATTTATTTGTTATACTTTAAGTTTTATTTTTATAGTTTTTACGTTTAAAACTACTTTTGAGGCTTAAAAATATACTAAGCGAAACGACTACAAATTCATCGGTAGTTTTATATATTTTTGAAGTATTATTTTGTGTTTTTTACATTTTTGTTTTCTTTTATGGTTTATATATTTTTATTATATTTTTAATTTTTATTTTTATTTTTTTTTTTGCTAAGCAAAAACAAATTTTTGTAATTTTGTTTAATAATGTTTTAAATAAATTAAGAAAAATTTGTTTTTGTTTTTAATATCTTTTCTTCATTTTTTCACTAACAAAAAAAATCTATTAAACTCTTTTAGCCTTATAAAAAAATAATGTTGCCATAATTTTAAGGCCGATGTTCTTGGTTTTTTTTTTTTCAAAACTACTCCAAATATGTTTCTAGGTTTTTTAAGATATATTTTTTTTTTTTTTTTATTATATATTTTATATACTCATTATTGTGATTTCTATATTAATATTTGATTTATATGTATGTAATTATGTTTCAAAACTGTGTATATGATTTTATGTATTAGAGGGATTTGTGTTTTTTTTTTGTTCGATTTATATATAATTTTTTTGTTTTTTTTTTTTTTGTTTTACTTAATTAAGAATTAATATGCTCTTACTCGATGTTAAAAATTAAAAATACGTCATTTAAATGGTACACACATAAAATAAATAGCTTTGAATTAAAACAAATTTAAAATGATTGAAATTAAGAATAAAAAGAAAACTTTATTTTAAAATTTGATGTATAAATACGAGTAGATTACAATGACAAAAAAAAAAATCTGTAAAGTCAGCAACATTTTTGCTGGGAGGATCCTTGCAGAAAAATTGCTAATATCAGAAAAAAAATTTGCTAAATTCAGCTATTAGCAATTTTTCTGCAAGAATCCTCCCTGCAAAAAATGTTGCTGACTTTACTGACTTTTTTTTTAGTGTATGTATAAAAATAAAAAAGTTGTTAAAATAAAAATTATTATAAAATTAAAAATTTATTAAAAATAAATAAAATTTTTTGAAATTTCAAGTTATTACACTGCTGGAAAATATGTTTTTTTTTTGGATTTGTGTTTGTTAGAAAACCCATATCGCACTTGATCAACAAGAGGGTATTAACTCAAAATTTTTAATATATCACTTTTTTCAAGAAATCAACTAACAACATCAATATCTATCTATTGTAAAAATAACGTATTCCAATTACTCTTTCATCTCGAAAACCTTTTTTGAGACCATTTTTATGATAATGTAGTGATTACCTTTATTTCGACAAAAAGGTATTATTTCGAGTTAATACAAAAGTTCAAATAGAAATGAATCGTATATTTTCATAAAAAAGGTATTATTTTGATTTGAGCCTTTATTTATGTTAAAAATAATCAAACTGTTTTATTTATATTTGGTTGTATTTTGAGTTGATACTGTTTTGTTGATAAAATTTGTTGTGTTCTATAAATTTAAATCGATAAAATTTAAAAAAAATGGTATTAACTCAAAAAATTGATTTTTTTTGCAATGAGTGGTAAAATTTAAAACAAAAACAATGTATATATATTTTCAAATGGAATTTGCTTATTATGATATGATTGAGTTTTTAAATTCTATTAAAATGTGGCCATAAACAGTTTTTTGACTCTACTGAAAATTTAAAAATTTTGAGTTAATACCCTCTTGTTGATCAAGTGCGATATGTGCAAACGTTTTAGTTTCTCCGCTCCCCGCTCATTTTCTGGTACATTGGGGATAAAAATAATTTCCGTTAAAAAACGTTTAATCTCGGATGAAAACAGGCCAGTCAGAATAGACTTTTGCCCCTAAAAATGGACTAAAATTAGTTCAAATCTTTTTTGCGGCCTAACTCTGAAACTAGTGGTTTTAGAGAAAAGTGCTATATAGGCATTTTTATACAAAATAAAATGACAAAACATTTTTCTCATAAGCACGTTTACCTACCAATGACGCGTCATTAAAAATAAATTTTTTTTAACTCGTTCTATGATAAATTCATTTGTTCCTGGATTACCGGGATTTCCCGCAATACCGTAAATTTTGTCAAGGAATCCATCAAAAAAATACGGGATTCTGCATTCCCTACATATGACACATCTTATTCAATTAATTTTTGTATACTGATTACGAAATACGATAAAATTTATAAAACAACTTGTGGCGCACTCAGAAAAGATTTGCAGTTACAACATGGCAGGTACACACAGAAAAATAAAGTGCCAACCGAATTGAAAAGTGTATTTTAATGGTAACAACTTATAAATTCAGTTAGTACAAAGATATTTACATTAAATTTATGAATATTTTGAATGTTGCAACTAAAATTCAGTTAACTTAACCGAACTTTGTTGTGAAAACTAATGTTAAGTTGTGCCAACCGACTAAAATTCGTAATAATCGAAATTGAGTCGTAGTAACATAATTTCTGTTGGAAAATATCTAAACTTTCTTTGCGTGTATTTGGTAGTTATCTTAACTGCAATTGCAGTTGGTTTACTTAGACTAGGTTCACACACGGCAATTATACTTGCGCAATTCTTGAGTTTATAGAAGAGGGAGGAAAAGAGAATGGAAGGGGTTACAGACTCCAATTCCGTTTTGTTTTGTCATCCGCAATTTTCAACACTGCACTGTTGATATACGAAAATTGCTGAAACAAACTTTTCCTGTGTGAACACAAAAGCAATTTCAAAGGAGAATTGAAGTAGAATTGCGCAATTATAATTGCCGTGTGTGAACCATGACTTAGGAAATTATTTTTGAATGTTTTTTTTTTTTCAAACAACTTATCAAAACTACTGCATTTTGGTAACATTTTATGCAGTTTCGAGTTTTTTTTAACAAAGTTTGTGTGCATTAGGATATAACTTTTGTTTTTGCAAACTTTTTACCTATTACCACGTGATAAGAAATACTGTATTAATAATAATAATTTTCGCATCATTTTGAAACAAAAACCTCCCGCAGAAAGTGCATTTTCTAAAATACTTTATTTTCATGTGTTTACCAATAAATGTGCATTAGTGGACCAAAATTACTGCACAACATATTTTAAATAACTTTTAACGTAATGTACTCATTGTTTTGCGAATTTTGATGCCCATATGGCGAAACAACGCTTTAAACTTTTTTTTTTTTATTAAAAACATTTGTCTGCTTTAAGCACTACAGGCATCTTTAAAGTCTTATTACTTTGAAATTTTAGCGAAATATTAAGGTTTAGTTTAATTAACCAAAAAACTTAAAAAAAGGTTTATGATGGAACTTTTTGAAAACCGTGAAAAAATAATAAAATTGCGTTTCTTTATATTTTTATGGAATATACGGCTAGAATAGGTAAAATTTGATAATTGGAAAAAAAAAAACAATCAAAAGTTATAATCCGATGAAATACTCACATTTTTTGAGAAAAAAAAAACGAAATGTCGTTTGTAACAAACGGCTTGTTTAGAAAATTTTTTCTTTGATCTTTAGCAGTGTTGCCACTTTTTAAATAATTATTTAAAAACGAATACTAGGGTTGTTACTCGAATACAAATTATTCGATTAATCGAATGAACAAAAAGAAAATTCAAACAATCAATTTAAAAAAAAGGATTTTCAAATAACGAATAGTCCGAATAAATTTTGACGATTAATCGAATAAATTAAAAATACTTCTTTTAATAAAACTTTTTTTGAAAATTTAGCAATTTTGCACTCATAATAATCCGTGCTAAAAATACGAAAAAAATGTCAAAACAACAAAATCTTTTGTAAAATGAACAAATATTCGTTTATTTTACAAAATTTTTGGTTATTTTGACATTTACTTGTATTTTTACGCATGGGTTATTATCAGTGTGGGAAAATCGTTATAAAAAATAATAATTATCATTACCATTAAAATGGACAAAATAAAATCAAAACGCTATTGAAGAAATAACTGAAATTTTAAAACTTTTATTTACCGTTTTCCAAGATATGGACTCTTTAATGATGGGTTATATCTTTGGGTTGTCACTCGAATAAAAATTATTCGATTAATCTAACAAACTATTTAAAAGTCATGATTTTAGAATAACAAATGTTGACGAATAATTTAAAAAAATATCTTTTTTATTAAAACTTTCTGGAAAGTTAAACAATTTTAGGAAATATCTTTCTAAAAATTTAATTGAGCAAGAAACTTAAATTTCAATATAAAAATTCGACTTGATAAAAATTTAAAATATTTATTAATCGCTTTTCAAGGACTTTTTAATCATTGAACAAGCAACCGGAATGAATTTTAAAAAAATCGGAAGCGTTATTCATAAGTTTAAGTTACACATTCGATATGCACCACACACAACGAGTTCACAATTATAATGTTTTTAGGCTATTCACTGGTTGTTCGTGAGTCTATTCATAAGTCTTTTGAACATCCACTGTCTAACAGAAATTTTAACAACCATGTTTTTGTATAAAAAAAAAAATATAATTTCGAGTTAATACGCATTATACAACATTAAAAATTAATAATATATAGAATAATTAAAAATAAATGGAAAAGAATAATATAACTGAAATTAGGATAACAAAATAATTTAAAATTATACTTAATTTTAACAGCTGTTCATTAATTTTAACAGCTGTTCTTCAAACTAATCGTTTAATCACAAAATGTTTGACCGTTTAGTCGATCAAAATAAAACCCAGAATAATTGACAACTCAAATCTATATCCATTATATAAGAGTCCATATTTGACTTTCAAGCAAACAATATATATATATTTACAGATAAAGTGATGTTGAAATATAACATGATTTTTTAAGTTTAAGCTATACAAAACTAAAAAAAATGTTGGTATATTACAACGATAGCACGTTAGCACTTAAACTGTGAATACCATTTATGTAATTTCTACTAAAATACGATCTTTATAGCTCGATATACGAAAATTATCGCCGATAAACATTTAAGTTTTTAACGATTTTCAAAACTATAATTTTTTCATCACGAGATAATATCAAATGGCTGATTGAAAAATCTATAGTCAAATATGTCCAATTTAAAAAATTTATATAAGCCATATCAAATTATTGGTGGAAATGGTTGAATATAGTTATTGTACATATAATTCTATAAAATTTGATATAATCAGATATAATTATATACAATTATATCCGAAAAATGGGTATATATCATTTTATATAATTATATAAAATTAGATCTAATTATAAAAGGCATATATAGTTATATATTGGACCATACATAATTATATATAATTTTATATAGCACCATATAAACAAATTTTTGAACAATCAACAGCAGATATAAATTGATGCCAAAATTCATAAAATTTTTAGATTATTTATGCATTTTTAAAATTTTTTCTATTCGTTATTCGTTCGATTAATCAAACAATTTTTAAAAATGAATCGTTTGATCAAAAATTGTTCGATCGTTTATACGAACAAAATAAAAACCCGAATAAATGACAAAACTAACGAATACACAAATCTGAGTCCTAGTGCAGTTTTTTAAAAATTCAGTATAGCTTTTTAAAATATTACGAAACTTTCGAAATCAATCGGATCTACTTTTTTTCGTAATACAGTGGAACCTCGATTATCCGGGTTGCATGGGACCGGACTCAGCACGGATAATGGAAAACACTGTTAATATCAGTTATTTATTTCTCCCGAATTTAAATGAAAAAACAAGCAAATAAATATGAGCGCTGCACATATAATAGATGTGAAGCACGGTTAATAGAGAAAAAAAAATAGCACGGATAACAGAGGTAAACACGGTTAATAGAGGTATAAATCAAACATCCAGCATGCCGGTTAATAGATGTACCCGGTTAATGGAGGCCCGGATAATCGAGGTGCAACTGTATATAAGAAAGTTTCTTTTATTTTATGAAACAAAAATGGTTATTTCGTATCGTATTTCTTTGTAAAATTTCGATTTTTAGGAAATAAATTTTGAGATTTACTACATATTGCAGTTGCTGTTGATTATGCTGTTGATTATACCTACATAACTTTCTGAGTGCGCTAATCGAGTTTGGCTGTTGTCACAAAATATATCTTTTATACGAATTGTGCAGGAATAGAAAAATTTAGAGTCCCGATTAGAAATCCAATCGAAAAAAATGTTTAATGCAAACAAAAAACTAAACTGTACAAAAACCTCCGCTTGTTTTACCTTTGACAACCAATAAGTGAATTTAACAGTTTCGCAACCTTTACCAGTTATACTTGATATTTAATTCTGATATTTATAATAAAATCATAAAGTTTTCTTTTAATTTTAAAACAAAACATGTAAAAACTTGGCTTAAATAAAATAAAAATTAAAAAATATAACAAAAAACTGCTTAATTGGGTGCGAACTGGCTAAGCTATACATAAACTTAATTCAGGTTCACAATTTTCAATACAATTAAAAAATTTAACAATTTTCAATGCAATTTTAATCCCTTTGGTTAATTTAAATTTAGCATACATTTAGAATAAATTTAGCCACCTCGCACAGAGCCTAAATTCTTAATCAATAGAATATAAATGAGATTTATAGTTTCTTTTTCAGAATTTTGTTTTATTCTTAATTTTTTTCTGTAATTATAAATATTTTTATTATTAAATAAATACCCCTATTCTAATCAAATTTAAAAACAATTGACATTGTTGCACAATTTTGTTATATTAATGACAATCGTTATTGTCACATGTCATTGTCACACGTTTTGGTAATTTGTCATAATGTCACTGTTCAGTTGGCATTTAAGGCTTTGTATGTATTTAAGTTCATCATTGGGTGATGAAGTCTTTGCAATAAATACAAAATTTTTAAATATAAATAATATAATTAAAAAATTACATTTTTCTATATAAAGAAAAAAAAAAACATGTTTCTATATCAAGAATAAAAAGTAATTTTTCTACCAAGAAAAATGCATAATATGGTAAAAGCTTAGTACAAAATAAACATTTTGGATAGCAGATCGAGTGAAAAAGTTTATATATAGTTATATGTATATATTTATAAATTCATATATGGCATCATATATAACTAGATATATTTATATGTGGAATTGAATATTCAAAAATTTGTTTATATGGTGTCATATGCAATTATATAAAATTATATATGGTCCAATATATAATTATATCTGCCTTATATAATTAGATATTTTTTTTTATAATTATATAAAATTATATATCCTTATTTTGGATATAATTATCTAGTTTTATCAGATTTAATAGAATTTTATATAATTATTTACCAATTTCCGTATACAGTGCACTCGCGAAAATATGAACACCCCAAAATATGAACATTTTGTTCTTCCATTGACTACTCTAAAATATGAACTTAGTGCCAAAGCTTTAAAATATGAACAGCTTATTTTTGTGTTTTTAACGTATTTTTCTCAAAATAACTTTTAAATTTTGTTTCTTTTTCAAAAATTAATTGTTTTTTTTTTAATCCAATAAACAATAAATAAAAAATTTAACATAAGAAACTTTTATTTTAATTGGAAAAACGTTTTTAAATGTAAATTAGATGCCATTCGCAAATATGAACAATCTTGCAAAAGTGAACTGGCTTGGTTTTAATTAGTTCATATTATCGCGAGTGCACTGTATAATTATATATAATATGACTTATATACATTTTTTCAATCGGGAGAGTAAAAAGTTTATATATAATTATATATGATCATATATATCACTATATATAATTAGATATAATTATATATGATATTGATTATTTTAAAATTAGTTTATATCAAATTATATGTAACTATATATGGTCCAATATACCTGCCTTATATAGTTAGATATAATTATATATAAAATTAGATTTTCTCATTTTTCTGATACAATCATATCTAATTATATTAGATTTAATATAATTATATACACAGAGAGAATTTTAGTGGACAAAAAATAATGGAAAATTTCAGTAAACTAATGAAACGTTTCTTCACAAAATGAACGAACAAATTCTTAAAACTAATCAAAGTCTGCATAACAGTACTAATCATAGAGTTAGTGAAACTTTTAATAAATATAATGATATCTTTTTTATAAAATTTTATCAAAAGTTTCAATGGACGAGTTCCAGTAATACTTCATTGTTTTTATGCTAAAATTAATATCATGCAGAAAACTCTCTCTGTGTATAATTATATCCACAAATTTCCGTATTTTTTTAATCGAGTATTCACATCAAAAATTTGACTGTTGCGAAAATACGAAATTGGAAAATTACATCATCCGTGACGTGAGCGAATATTTATTTTTTAATTAAACTAGAGTAAAATTTTCAAAAATTATTTTATCAGATTAAAGCAATATATATATATATATATATATATATTATATCCTGTGGTTCCTATTGGGAACAAAGGGCCACAATGATTAAAGCAATAACACTACTGAATTAATTCAGTTTTTTTTTATTTATTTCTCTTTTTAATTATAATTTTCCTTTTTATAAAGAAAATATTATTTTTTCATTTAGTAATTATATTTTCCTCTAAAAAAAAATTCACAACACATGCTTAACTCATTAAAGACACGTCACAGATCTGCTGGTAATTTTTTAATCAAAAGGTTTGTTCGACGTCGTTGCCGTATGATCCCGCGGAAATCCAATTTACCCGAAGCAACAGAAATGTTCACACAAATTTGGCAATGAAAACGTTTTATGGTAAAACTGGGTACTTGCGGTGACGTACATCGAACACAGCTAAACTTTTTAGATATATAGAACAATGTGGTGCTGGTAAATTCGGTTACTTTTAATACTCTATACCACTCGATATTTTTAATTTGGATACTCGATATTTCAGTCGGTTTTTAAATTTAAAATTAACTTAATTTGTTTAGTAAAATTTTAACTTTGATTGAAATGTTAAATGTTAAAAATAAATTTTTATACTTTTTCACAATCTATTCAACATTTTCTATAGTTTTCTACTTTTTTCTTTAAATTTTTCACCTTTGATTTTTTCTTCTAGCAAAGTTGAATATTTATGCTAATTATTTTTTTAGTGGAGTTGCATTTTTATATTGTTTTCCTGTCCAAAATAGAACTCTGAGCAGTTCGGGTAGTTACTTTTAAGTATCGAGTACACAAGAGTAAGAAAAACACCAAAGTAGAAACTTTGAAAGCATATAAATCTTACAAGAACTGCTGAAAGCTGAGTGCAGCTGCCCAATTTCAAGTTTAAAGCTCAAAATTTGGTGACAAAAATAACCCAATTTTCCGTACAATAAACAAATTTGGTTTCAAATGAGGGGCATTTGGATGACCTTTCCATTGGTATACAAAAGAACAAAGAACTTTGAAATTAATTAATAAGCCTTAAATATGCGATTGGGCAGGTATTTTTCTTAACAATTTGTTATTACTTTCGTCAATCATGGTCCGTTCGGCGAGATTTTTAAAAATTATATGCAATTGATGAACTAATTTTTAGCATAGAAATACATTTTCATATTTTCAACAGAACAATTAAAAATATAAAAGATTAGGCATTTTTATTACACGAGGTTATGATGAGGTTATACATCAGCTTTTCATTCCATTTGTAACGCATCGAAAAGGTCTAAGACCCCATAAAGTATATATGTATATTCTTGATCCGATTGAACCATGTCCGCCTGTCTGTTGAAATGGCAATCACGGCGCGAAAACGCGATATAGACTGCTCATTTTTACCTAGATTACTCAGCGTCCCCCAAAGCAGTTTAGTATTGAAAATTTGCAAAATCGGTTCAGCGGTTCAAAAGTTATTAGTGAAAATGTGAAGATACCTGTAAATTTTTCATGGCTGCGTCTGGTGTATAAAATATAACGTCATATTTTTCCACCAGACGCTAAGAGGTGAATAATATTTAAAATTTACATCAACAATTTTATTCACCACAAAAACTGTTTTCAACTTTTTTCATTACTTTTTGTTTGTTTCATTTGTAACATTTACAAGTTGGAGGGTAAAAAAAAAAAATTTGATAAAACCAAATTTAATGCATGTACTTATTTGCCAGTATTGATTTCACAACAAAATCGGCTTAGTCTACAAACGGTAAATCCAAATTTACAAAAACCGGTGTTACATACTCCCAAAAAACTAAAAAAATTGTACACTTTTTTATTGAAAAAATAAATACAACTTTAAAATAGAAAAAATATAATTGTAAAAAAAACGAAAAAAAACCGTTACCGTTTCTACACTGGGTAATTGATGAACTAATTTTTAGCAGAGACAGAGAAATATCTTCATTTGTTCTCATCAACTTAACAATATAAGAGACTAATATTTTTTTTAATTTTTAAATATTTTTTGAAAAAGATTCCATCGACGAAAGGTCAAAAATTTAATTTTTTCAAATAATTATTTGGCAACTCTGCTGGATAACAATTTTCCACAACTTTTTTATTCACAATTGTAATCAAGATGTTGAATTATTTTAACGTTTTTAAACCACTTAATTATCTTTATACAGTAACAAAATATAGACGTTTAAAAGCACTGGGTTTGAAAACGGAATTTATAAAAAAAAATTATTAAATAAAAACATATTTTTTTTTAATCGATTTGTGAATAAAAATTTTATAAAAAAATATCGGATAAACAAATTTTTAAAAGAATTAATTTCGAAGATGATTAAAAAGGAGCTTTTTAATTCGCGAAATATTTGTATTACTTGTGCAAAATATTTCTTTCAGAGAACTAAATTTTCAATCCAAATATTGATTTATTAAGGCCGAGTTTTTAGGATGAAGATTGTCTTTAAACTTAGTTTAACTAAGTTTTTAACTAGAATTCTGCACAAAGAAAAGTTCTACAGTTACAAAAATTACTACACTCATAGAAATAAACCTCTAAACCTAAAATTATGAAAAAAACTACTAAAAATTTGCAGAAAGACTGCTAAAAATAGTATTTTTTTTTTACTAAATATTAGTAATATAAGAATAGCAAAAATAAATCTGTTGCATTCACAAATATCTGCTTATATTTGAGCTGAATTTTAGTTAATTGAAAGTAACAAAAAAGTTATCTGCTAAAACCAGCAAAAACATTTAGTAAATATTAGTAGACAAAAAAATCATTACAAAAAAGTTTTTAAGTTTTTTCTGTAGTTTTTTTTTTTAATGCGAGTAAAAGTCTGCCCTTTTGAAATTAGCAATCTACAATTTTTTAGCAAAAATTTCTGTTGATTTTAGCAAAATAAACTGTTCTTTAAATTCTACTAATTTTCAACTAAATATAGCAACAATTTTGTTAATATTACAGTTTTTGTTTGCTATTACAAATATTTAGTAAAAGTTTTTGCTAATTTTAGAGAGTAAAATGCAATTTTCAATTAACTAAAATTTTGTTAATTATAAATGTAATAAATTTTGTATTTTTGCTGTTCTTATAATATAATTATTTAGCAAAGAAATATACTAAATTTAGCACTTTTTTCTGCAAGATAATTTTTAACTAATTTTTAGTAGCTTTTTCTGCTATTATTAGATGTTTATTTTTATTAAATCTTTATTTACATAATCGAGCCCTTAGGACCTTATATGGTTAATTATGAGTGTACATACATGACAGTAATTTGTGTAGCAAAGCCTTTGTAGTTATTTTAATTGCAATTCCAGTTGTTTTAATTAGAAAAAATATTTTTAACGTTTCAGAGTGTTGATTTTTTAAACAACCTACTAACCAAAGTTACTGCATTGCGGCAACAGTTATTTTATGCAGTTGTTTTGACTTTTAGACAAAGTGTGTGTATATCAAAAGATACAAAAACAAAAAAACCACTATGGCGTATATAACAAGCGGCTTGTTTTATATTTAGTGTAAAAGATAATGTTAAAGAACATGCCCAAATAAAAAAAAAAAACATTGTAAATTTGATTAACCCATTTTGTACTAAGCATAGATCCCGTGCGAGTTTTTTGACAAAACTTAGTAGAAGCTTTGAAGCTTTGTACGCACTTAAGGGGTTAATATTTTTTGAAAAATTTATTTTTTATGTATTAACAACACAAGTATCTATCCAGAAATTGCACATAATACTATTTGTTGTTTTTGCACTGTTTTTAAGAATTTTTTAAAAATTTTGGCATTTTCAGACAGTTTTTGAAAACTATTATTTGCCAAAACACTAATCGCTCAATTTTATATGTACGTTTGCTGGCTGAGAGAAAATAGTACATTTTTGATATTAAAACCAAAAACGGATTAATTTTCCGCATACTTCCATTTTTAAAAAGACGGAAAAATCTAAATTAGAGTAATAATTTTTTTTTTTTCATTAAGTACACGTCGAATGAATTTTTTTTATAATTTAAAAAGTTTTCTTTTATGTCTTTATCGATACCAATAAACCACATTTATTACGCCGGTGTTCCTTATATTTTTAAATATTTTTTGAAAAAAGTGCTTTCAAAAAAGTGAAAAATTGTTTTTTTTTTCAAATCATTATATGGCAACCCCGAAATAACAAATTTAAAAATTTTTTAAAATACGTTTGTAAACAAGACTTCAATTTTTAACATGCTTTTAACTGCGTTGTTATATCACCTTCCTATCAAAAGTTACAGGCTCTCAAAAGTTGATGTTGCGAAAACGCAACAGGGGTACAAAATGGGTTAAATAAATAAAATATTAAGGTAAGATTTGGAATAGAAAATAAATTTAGTTACTTAAATAGTAATAAATGTTGTATTTCTTTTCTTGTAGCTATTTATTATATGTCTATTAAGTCAATGTGACAAAAAGAAATCAAACTAACAATATTACATCTCTTAACGACAGCCATGTGGCAGAAATGACTTGGGAAAATATTGTGAAACGTGAGTATTCAAACTGATAAATATAGTTTTACAAGTGTATTTATTAAATTAAAAAATAAGATTAAGAATATTTAAAAAGCACGTATTTTTTTATTAATACTCAAACGGTACACAGGTGCGAATTCGCACCCATGAAAATTTCAAAACGCTGTAACTTTTTCTACAAGTTCTTTTAAGGCTTCTTTTATTTACGTTAAATATGTCTACAACCTAGAAAATTCTCAACGCGTAACCATATGTTAATTCGCCTGCATATTGGAGTGGGATAGGCTTCAAAAAGTGGAATAGGAACGAATTCGCGCCGTTTACGGTTTATGTGTGTCAAATAATGGCGGTTTATAAAAAAAAAATAAAAAAGTGATTTTCATGCTTAAAAAATTAATTTGGTTAAAAGGTACGTAAATTTTATGATTATTTTAACTCAAGCGGTACACAGGTTTGTCATGAGAAAGTTCGATAGATGCGAATTAGCACCAGTGTACCTTTTGTGAGTGTCAAATAAGAAAAATAAAAATCGTAGTTTTTGGTAATTTGGTAAACAAATTAGTAAATTTGTTCATTATTGTAACTAATAATAGAGAAAATATGTTTTTTTTTCCTAAATCGAACTTTAAAAAAAATAAAATTTTTAAAACTGAATTTTGACTAACTTAATGCAATTTCTGCCTAATTTAGGTAACGTTTTTGGATTTGCAACTAAATTCTACCCTCAAAATCATGTATCATACCATGCTAGTCTTTTTATTCTTCAAACCCTAAGATAAAAATCAAAAACCCCAATTTGCACCTGTGTACTAGGGTAATAACTTTTTGCATTTTTTGCAAATATCAAATCTCCCCAGACAAAATCGTGTAGGGCATGGACAAATATTAAGAACTGCGTTCTTAGTTTTTCGCTATCGTTGAAAAAGGTTACGCACCAAACGCGTTAAAGTTTTGAATCAAACAAAGTTAAAAAAAAACTTTTTTTGATGCCTCAACGTCTGACCATCACATCTATATAATTAAGGCATGCTGATTTCAATGGAATAGTTTTCTTCCAAATTTGGTTTTAATTTCCGCTATTTTTTTTTGCAGTTTTTTATATAAAAAAAATCTGTTTTGACATATTTTATTTAATTTTTTTTTTTTTTTTTTAATAAAAAAAAACATCGCATACTTTGAACCTAAAGTTTATATCTTACAATACCTACTTTTAATCATTTATTGTTATTATTTGTTTACATACTTACATATGTATAAACCATATTTTAAAAAAATTGTTATTAAAAAAATTTAAAAAAAATATATTAAAGGCATTTTAGAAATCGCTGTCGGTGCGTAAGGTTTTTTTTTACAAAATTAAACTGAAATAGTCTTTTTTATCATTAATACAATATTTGCCATTAGAAAACCCCTGGGGAGAATGTTGTCCAAAAAAAGTTATCACCCTACTGTGTACCGTATACGTATGCTGGAGAGTTGAGTTGCCGGTTGAGAGTTAATATTGTTTTTAAATGCTTGTAATGCTGTTTTAACTACATTTTTTTTTTTTTTTTTTTTTATTTATTTCAAATTTAAGAACCAAATCAAATTTGTAGTTATTTTTACTACATTCGACAGTTAACAGTTAAAAATAACTACACATTGCAGTTGATTTAAATGCAAAAAGAGTAGTGTAAACCTTTTCAACTGCAAATTTGGTTATTTTAACTGACATTTGCAGTTTATTTTTCTACCTACATAATTTTCTAAGCATGCTTTGGAAATGCGAGTTATTTTGTCTAATTTTAATAAAAGCAAAAATTCTAAACAAGAAAAAGTTGTTCCGATATTATTTTCGTTAATAAACTTAGGAATGGCTGACAAAACTTTGGTTTTGGTTTGCTAAACCAAGTTTAACTGACATCTCAAAAACTCGGCCTAAGAGTTTAAAATTTCCATTAAGTTTATTTAAAATTTCCATTAAATAAATTTAGGTATTAAATGAAAATTAAGTTAAATATAAAAAAATAAATTAATTCTTGAATTAAAACCAAAACATTTTAGTTTGCGAGTTAAAAAAAAAAAAAACAGAATATTTTGCGTCAATTAATTCGCAAGTTAAAAATCGTGTTCATTCTTTATTTAAGCCAATTGCTATTTCTGCCTTATTTCAATGGCATACAATTTGAGATTATCAAAACTGTGACAATTAAATTGTCATGATTTTGTCATCATGATAATGATTAGAATAAGAGTATAAAATTACACTATGTATATGTGAAGGAGAAGGGGGACTGGTAGTGTGTGTTTAAAATTGATTTCATTCAAAATGCCTAAATGATAAAATATTTAAAAGAATTAATGAATTCTTTATTGATTTATGCTTTTTTTTTATCATATTTAATGATTTAATGACGTTTGTTTTTTTTTCTTTATTAGGGGCATATGTGCATAATCATTTTTATTAAATATATTTATGTTTTTTTTTTTGTTTTAATTAAATATTTTTATATATATAAATCTAATGTGTGTTTTGTTTTTTTTTTGTATGTATGCATAGTAATTAATTATTTGTTGGGTTTTTTTTTTTTAAATTTTAATTTAATTGTTTTTTGTTTCTTTTTTTTTTATAACATATAATATAATAAATGTTAAAAATTACTTGCTTGCTTATGCATTTTATCATTCATCATCTTAATTATCATCGAATTATTATTTTGAGCAAGAGAAGGTTTCGCCGACAATAAGCTACTGATATTCAAATCGTATCGAATCTTTAGATTTGTGAATAAAAAAAAAGTCGTGATTTAAAAAGGGATATTCTTATTCGTTCGTTAGTTTATAGTTTTGAGTCCAATAGTTTCCGTAAATTTTGCATCGTTAATGTTGTCGTTTTCATCCCTTTGACATTGTCGTTAAATAAATATTATTCTTTAAGTTGTTTATAGTTGTTTTAATGGCTGCCTTTTCTATCCTCCTCTCTACTCTCTATTAATAAAATAACGGCATTTCGAAATTGTCGCTATGAAACACAATACAATCTCAACTCATTATTATCTTACGTAATCGTTGTTGTTTTCTTCGGGTCTTGTCATCTAGACAAACACCTTCGCCAAGCCATCGGCACCCGCGCTGGCTATATATGGTTTTGTAGCATGGAACGCCACATCAAATATACTCTCGTCGAACTTTTTGCGATGCGCTGTGATTTCCTGCACGCATGTCTTATTGTCTAGATTCCACAGACGTATCGAACAGTCGTGGGAGCCCGATAATAAATACAGACCGTGGGCATCGACCGCCAGCGATGTGACTGGTTCCAAGTGAGCGACCATCGAATGCACTAATGTACCCGAAGTGTTGTCCCAAAAGCGTATGTGTCGATCCTCGTGAGCGGTAATTGTTATAGGCAACGTTGGATGTGAGATCACTTTGTTGATGAATTTCCCCGTGTTGCCCGACATCTCTTGAGCGGCTTCCAGTTTAATAATCTGTTTGCCAGTCTCTGTGTCGTATATAATACAGTGGGCACTGTTGTAGGCCACCACAATGTGATCGACCTCGTTGCGCACAAAGTCAACGGAGGAGGGGGCACCTTCCGCCTCAGAGGCGGTATATGTGCGTAACAGTGGCTCCTTAGTGTAGGGTGACCAAAGTTTGACAGTGCAATCAGCTGAGCATGAAACAATATTGCTGTGCATCGTAGCCAAACCCCATACAGCATCGGTATGGCCTTCTAATGTGCCCGAATGGACACTGGGATCATAACAATCATATGGATCTATATTGGGCGAGGGCAATTGCCAGCATTCAATATTGCCATCCAATCCACCCGAATAGCAAGTATCACCGGTGGTCGACATACCCAAGCAGAGTACTGGGCCAGCATGTGCCCTAAATGTATATAATGGCTCCACATCAAGACTAGCAGATTTTTTGGCTTGCACAGTTTTCTGTAGATTCCAGAGCTTTAGTGTATGATCCTCAGAGGCTGTTATAAGCACCGGCTCTTCTGGGTGGAATATCAATGAACGTACTCCATCAAAATGTGAACGTAATGTATATTTGGCATTCCATGTTTTACGATAACCAGCTCCACCAGCTGTTCCATCTTTTGCATTCGAATCATACGAACCTTCGGAATCATTATTTACTGTTAGTTGTGCCAATTCGCCCAAACCCAAAGAGGCATCAACATCTTCGTCACCTCCCGCAGTAACAGCTGTAATAAGACTGCGACGAGCGGCAGCCGAGGCGGCTGTATTAACGGTATTATTAGTTTGTTCAACATTCGATGATGAATATCCTTGATGAGGTCGAAGGGGTGATGTTGGTGGGTAAAGGAGTTAAGGCGTTGATGATCAAATAATGTAGTTGCGATTATGGCGGACATTACATTGTAGTTAAACAATACAAAATCATAAAATCCAAATTAGTTCCAATGATTTGAGTTGACATTTGGTTGAAAGGAATAGATTTTAAAACACATATATTAGTTTACAATTTCAATTTTAAAAATATTTAAAAATAACTGTCTAATAAAGCCAAAAATATCACACCTTAATTCCAATAGTTTTTAGAAAACAAGCATAAAACGATTGTGCAAAATTAAAAAGAAATACAAAAAACAAAAAGCCTGAAATTTTGGAAATAAAAGTAATGTATAGAACAAGAATTCAAATAGTGGCGCAACGGTTACGGTTTTATACTTTGAATACTTTATTTAAACCGATTTTACATATTTTTGTTTTTACATATTTTGTTTATTAAAAGTCTGTTAGGTGCCCTTCGGCGGGAGCCAAATAACTTTTTTTTTTAATTAGAAAGTTTAAAAAAAAAACTAAAAGCAGAAAAATTTTTAATTAAAGTACGAAAAGTGTATTTTTTTTATATGTATACACAAATAAAAATGTCTGTTAAAGTTACAAAGCTGTAATTTTGCAGACAAATTAATTATTTTTAGGTCAGCAGATCATTTAGCTAAGTTTTGAAAAACGTGTCTGTAATTATTAGTAAAGCGAAAGTAGTAGGAAAAATTAGTACAATAACCAAAATTTTGGAAAATTTTAGTAAACTCTTAATGGAGAACGATTTGCAAAAATTAGAAAATTGTTTTACTAAAAATAAGTAAATTTTTGCCGGAGACTTCAAATCTAGCGCAAATCGAGAAGAAGTTCAACTATTACAAAATGCTTATATTGGGACTGACAAGGGAGATATACCAACCCGAACTTGGGGATTTTAATGAACTTTGGATAGGTTGTAGAGGAGCAAAAAAACAAGAGACACGTGTTTTTTTTAGCTGTCCAATCTCACGTTTAAGGGTTTAAAACTGGGGTTAAAAATCCATTTGTTTTTGTATGAAAACTTGTCTTCAATTTACGAAAACTAGATTTGTTTGTACACGGAGTTAAAGTACCCAAGAAAACAAAAATGTTGATACAAATATATCCCAGAGTTGCCACATTTTTGAATTATTTTAAATATAGGGGAAAAGAAAAAGGCTCTTCGGGAAAAGTCGCATAAATACCAAACGATTTCATATATCGGAAAAAGCTCAGACACGATTAAATTAAATAGATCTATTTAATTAACTATCACCAATAAAGGGTGATTTTTTTAGCAACTTTCTTTTTGGCAACACTGTTTTGGGCAGATCAGCTGTTTTTGTGTAACATGTTACTGTTCAGTACGCCCTTAGTTGCCGAAGAGATACGTTATCTCGTCACTCGCATTAATTATTAATAGAGAATAACGGTTAATTCTATTCTTTTTTGCAATACTATAAAGCGTGTCTCAGCATGCCGTTAGACTGATGAGTCTAGCCATATGCAAACCGTTCGGATTCCTTTGGAGACATCGTTTACTAATCCATTGCAAAGGCAATGGTTGTTTTGTGCACGTGTTGGTCTGATGGAATCCGTTCTTTTTCTGTCGAGTTGGTAACTTTTTCTGTATAGTTGGTAACTATACTTTGTGGATTACCCTGGCTCTTTGGTTACGCACCTAGCCATTGATTTCGAGAATTATAATAATAATAACATGTTACTGTTAAACACGTTCAGTTTGGTCTATAATTTAACTTACAAACAAACAACTCTTGCAGATTATTTAATTTTATTATCAAAATTCATGCTCGTTTAAGAAAGTACATCGTGCTCTTCTTCCAATTTATGGTCAGTTTGGGTGACCTTCTGAGGCGGCTATTTATTTATTTCATTTCATCTACAGAATTTAATTCTTACAGATTCCTAAACTAGGCAGATTACAGATTACTAAAAATACTAATTATAATGTTTAAATAAAAACAACTTAAACTTATCTTTATTTACATTAAGTTTAAAATTGGAGCAAAACTATTACGTAAGCGTAAACATCTTGCAATCGACTCATTTTCGGGCGTAGTTTGTTCTATGAACAGATTTTTCGAAAACCCGATTTACTCTTAAATCTCTTGGAGGGCGATATAATATAAAATGATCCCTAATTTCGGAACAATTTATTGCACCAGTTATAACATTATAAACAAACATTATTGCGGAATATAACCTACGGTCTTCCAAAGATTGTAAGCCTAGCATTTTCCTCCTAACATCATAGGATGGTAAATCATAAGGCCAAATTAATTTCAAGCCCGATTTAACAAAAATCTTTTGAGTACGTTCAATTCGATTTGATGCACCTATTTGATTCGGACACCAAATAATAGAGCAATATTCCAATTTACTACGGACCAACGAAATAAACAACGTTTTAAGTGCATAAGGATCTTTAAAATCCTTGGAATTTCTCCTTACAAAGCCAAGCATACTATAAGCCTTAGAAGTTAAACAGTCTATGTGGCTAGAAACACATTTTGCTGTCGAAAATAACTATTAAGTCCTTCACCTCAACTGTCCTTCACCTCAACTGATCGTGTAAGTGAAGAGCCATCTATATCATAATCGAAAACTATAGGATTAAAACAACGAGTGTAGGACACTGCACAACATGTATATACATTTATCCTTATCTCATTCTCGATGCACCAATCGGATAAACTTGTTATATCAGATTGCAGTTTACTGCAATCATCAATATTAGATATTCTTGAATATATTTTCAAGTCATCAGCAAACAAAAGACACTAAACCACCAGCACGTAGAGTGCGGACTGAGGAAAATATCGCAGCTGTATCCGCCAGTGTTGTTGATGTTGTGAATTATCGATTCGGCGCCGTTCGCAGCAATTGGGCCTCTGTTACTCCACTACGTGGAAAATTTTGTGGAAAGATTTGGGTGTAAAACCTTTTAAAATACAGCTGGAGCAAGAATTGAAGCCACACGACCTACCACAATGGCTAACTTTTGGTGAATGGGGGCTGACAAAGTTGAATGAAGATCCACTTTTTTTTATCGGAAAATTGTGTTCAGCGACGAAGCTCATTCCTGGTTGAATGTATACGTGAACAAGAAAAATTGCCGTATTTGGTGTGAATAGCTGCCAGAAGCATTGCAAGAACTGCCAATGCATCCCGAAAAATGCACTGTTTGTGTGGATTATGGGCCGGTGGTATCATTGGACCGTACTTTTTCAAAGACGATGAAGGCAGGAACGTTACTATGAATGGCAAGCGATACCGTGCGATAATTCAAAATTATTTTTTGCCCAAAATAGAAGAGCTTGACATGGGTGACATGTGGATCCAACAAGACGATGCCACATAAAACACAGCACGCGAAACAATGGCCCCATTGAGAGGCGAGTTCGGTAAACAGTTTATTTCAAGTTTGCGGCCAGTCAATTGGCCTCCTAAATCGTGCGATTTAACGCCTTTAAACTATTTTTTGTAGGGCTGTGTTAATGCTCATGTCTGCAGGGACAAGCCCGCAACGGTTGATGCAATGGAAGCAAATATTGCAATTATTCCTTTTATCATTAATGTCAAATGCAAAAAGTTATTTTGTGCTTTTAATTTTTAGAACAAAAATAAAAATTATTTTTTTGACTTTAATTTTTTGAGTTATTTTTTGATTTTTTTTTAAGCAACTTTTTTCTCTTCTTGTTTTTAAATTTATGGCAATTAAAAATTCCGACAAAGTTTATTTTTATCGGGATTCATTACATTTTGACGCGTTTTTTACGATCTTCTCAAAAATAAAAAAAAAAAATATTTTAATGCATTTTTGAAAAAAAAATTAACTTATTTTTCCTCAAAAAAAATAAAAGTAAAAAAATAACTATTTAGACTAGATAGCAAAACATATGTTTTCCAAAACAAGTGGAAAAGAATAAATAACTGTTGGAATAGAATAAAGAACATAAATACGTGCTTTGGCAAAACACGTGCTATGTAGCTAGTGTGAAAGTTGCTTTTGTTTTGTTCAAAGAAATAAAAGTCAAATAATTACTTTTATTTTTGCTCGAAAACATAAAATACTTGCATCAGTTCTTTGAAATAAACACAACCATTACAAAAATAAATGTAAACGCGATAGATTTTCATTTCATTTTTCTTTTGACTAAAACATTGTCCCTTTCATTAAAAATTTCATTATGTTAACGATGTAGAAGTCCTGACTTTTTTTTATATATATTTAAAACAATCACAAAAAAAAATTAATTTAAATTTCAGCGAAATAAATTAACCAAAGTATAAATCTCCAGCAAAAATTTTTGTTAATTTTAACATGTCGATTTTCATTTGCATTGAACTAAGTGTCACCAAAACATTTTGCTGTATTTACAAATTTTTTGCTAAAAATCTTCTCACTCTGCAAAATACATTTGCAGATATTAGCAATTTTTCTGCAAGGATCTTTTTTGTTAACTTTGCCGACTTTTTTTTTTTTTGAATACATATAATTATTTCGTAAACTGTATTCTAACAGAAAATAGTGCAATATTATTTTCAAAAATTTACTCTTCATCTACTTCTATTCGCGTTACAGTTCTTCTTCACGAATTCAATGTTAAAGGGGCGGAAAAACCCATTTTTTTAAAATATTTTTAAAAAATTAGATCAGGAACGATTAATACAAACATAAAATTCCAAACTGCGGATCATTAATAACGGGCGATTTTTAAAAAGCTAAATAGTTACGCCACTACCTTTAAAATAACGAAATAATGTGCATTTTTAAACATAACTATATTTTTTCTGAGTTAAACAAATAATATAAAACTACAACAATAATAACATAATAAGCACCTTCTGTTATAAGATTTATATCATTGAGCAGCTGCTCTCCCAACTCGGCTCCCAGATCTTTTTTTTTTTTATTAAATTTAATTAAAAATAAATAAAATATAACATAATAATATAGAAGATATATATTTGGCAAATATTTATAAAGCAGTAACAAAATTAAGAAAATTAAAGTTTTACAGCGTAGAAAATGAAAACAGCAAGTAATGAGATGCATGTAATTCAAAATATTTCAATTATTTTTTTCTTTTGCAAATAAAGGATAGTGATAAGAATTTTAATTTAGAAAAAGATCTGATGGTCTATGGGAATTTTATAACAAAAATAGTATTCTTAATTAAAAAAAAATTACTTAAATTAAACAAAAAAAGGCTGCAAAATTAATCTTTTTTTTTAAAGAATTATTACCACAAAGCAGGCACTTTAGAGCGAAAACAAAATAGTATAAGATGAAAGAATTAAAAAGTTGTTAAAAATTATTCAAATTACCTTCACTTAACATATCTTTGCCAGATTTAATACGTTTTTGTGTTTTAATGTCGGTTTCATCATTGTCACCAGTAACCATTTCCAAGTCATCGGAAATTTCATCATCATCCGACATTTCAGAGGGTCCCAAAAATTCGAAATTTGCCATAACAGCAGCCTCAGTGTCTAATATAATCGCATCGTTTGCTTGTTGAACCTTTTTTGCAGGCGTACGGCGTCCTTTGATCAAAGAAATAACAAATTTAAAATTAGTTTATGATCAATTTATACAAGTCATTAAAATCTACCTTCTGATTCAGAGGCTCGTTTATTGTTCTCATTACCATTTATATTAGGACTAACATTTTCCTCTTGTTCCGCATTATTATTAAGTCCCAATATAGAACGTACACGATTTGAACGTACGTCAATTATTTTATCGGTATAGCCGATTTCTGCCAAGTATTGATTTAACATTTCTCTACCCTGGCGCCAAGTAGTATTTGATACTGAACTATAGGGAACTTCCGAATCAGGAGCAACTTCGCCACCCAATGATGAGTCATCAGCTGATGGCTTCAATTCATTTAATTGTGGAGGATCCGTGCCATATTTTAAGCGATAAAATTTAGCACGTTCCTGTCTTAAAGCGTATTCTAACATTTTAATACGACGTGTTAAGTCGGATTTAAGACTTTCCAAACATTTACGTTCGCCCAATAACATGGCGATACGAGCCTAAAAATAAAGATAGAAATTGAATTGTATTAGACATTAAATTAAATTTTAGTGTTTTTGTAAAAATAACGTTATTAATATATTGTAATTTTTAAAAAATTTGTTTTATCATTATTTATTTACTTAATCAAAAAAATTCTAATTGGTAAAAGAATATTACAAACATGGACATTATAGAGCGCTATTTCTTACAATTTGCGATTTTTATCAATTATTGTTGCGATTATTGTAGAACTAGCTTTAAAAGTTAGATGGTGCAAATTTGAGAAAAATCAGATAGCATTAACCCCGCGTACAGTTATCGATTTTTGACAGGGACCGTAACGGTTATAAGTGATATCAAAAAAGTTCCTTTATAACAGTTATTTTTACTCTTTTGAGGAGTTTTATTTTTTCCGTCTAAAATAAAACTCATTTGAGGAGTTTAATTTTAAAACTCATTTGAGGAGTTTTATTTTTTCCGTCAGAGAATAAAACTCATTTTATGTAAATTGACACTCAAAGCTGGCCGTTTGCCAGATCATTACAATTTGTAAGGCAGTGAAATCTAAATCACTTGCATTGCAATTGACAAAAATCGAAAAACATGTGGGTTTTTAATTTGATATTGTTTGATTCCTATTATTAAATGGTTGTTGTTTTATTTCTTATATATGTAGATATGGAACAAGAAAGCGAAGGATGTGATAATGAGGATGAAAAAAAGATTTCTATGAAATCGACAATTTTTCTCCAAGGCCCTTATCGATTGATAAACCTCTTTTTGAGTTCAGGGAGGCTAAAAGAATACACTATCCGTACTTATATACATTGGCAAAAACTATACAGTGTGTACCTGCAACCCAGGTAAGCGAGGAAAGAGAATTCTCTGCTCTTAAATTGGTATTGAGCGACCTGAGTTCAAATCTTTCCGCAGAAAATTTAGAAAAAGTTATGTTCGTTAAATTAAATAAATAAATTACTATGCACATTATAGCAAATAAAGTCAATAAAAAAAGAAGAAAATAAACAACATGAGTTTTATTTTAGACGGAAAAATAAAACTCCTTAATGAGTTTCAAAATAAAACTCCTCAAATGAGCTTTATTTTCTGACTGTAAAAATAAAAATCCTCAAAAGAGTTTTATTTCAGACGGAAAAAATAAAACTCCTCAAAAGAATTTTATTTAATGAAGGCGAAATAAAACTCTCTTCTTAAGAGTTTCATCCGATCTTTTATTTTTTCGTTAAAAAATAACTCTTTTAACTGTGGGGTTGAGATCGTTTCCTTAAGATCACAATATATTCTGAAAAACACTTCAATACGAATCGTTTGGTATATAATAGTATACGTCTCCGTTGACTCTAACATGAGAGTTTTTGAGTTAAAGTTTTCGGGATAACTGTTATTTTCGGTCTCTGATTTATGAGAATTTTTCTTAAACTGCTTTAATAAAAATATGTTTTGCGACACATTATTTTAAATTATTTTGGCTTGCCTAAGCACGAATATTCAAAATTTGATTAAATCGGACTAACAGTTTTCGAGATGTTGCGACTTAATTTTTACTAAAAATGGTGTTTTTTCCACCATTCTACAAATTTTTTAAAAAATATCATAAATTTTTTTACTTTTGCATTAGCAAAACAGACAAAACTTCTTTCCATTTGAGCATAATTACATCAATATTGTTTGAAGGATAACTTGGAAATTTACCTACAAATATCTCGGAAAAACAGAAAATTTACATAAAGAAATTTTCCTATTGCAAAAATAGACAATTGCGAAATTACAATATAACTGACGTGAGCGCCTCTTTTTATCAATTATTAATGCAAGCATGCAAACACCTGTGGCATATCTCTATTTCTCTGCATTTCCAAATCAAGTTTTAAGATAACGCAGCCAGGTAGGATCTACCCTTTCTTTTTTTTAATCTTATTAACTAATATATATGAACTGAAGAATACTTAGAAAAAACACATAATTCAATATAATTTTTCCAAGAAAAGACATGTTTTTTCATACCAAAAAAACTCAATTATGAAACAAAAAATGAAGTATTATCAGAGTTCTTCAGCATTGATCCACTTTTTGGAATGTTTTTCTTTTTATTTACTTTTGTTGCTTCTTTTTAAGTATATTAAGTTTTAGAATTATTTAAAATTAAAAAAATAGTAAAAAGAGAGAGAGAGTAAAGTGAAAGTTTGATGCCAAAGAACTTACAAGATTGTACTTTATACATTTTAGCCAGTAAAAATTTGTAAGCAGAAAAAAACATATGATTGAAAAAATATGCTTGTATTTTTAGTAAACAATACCAATAACAAATATTAAATTAAATTATAATTGTTGATGGACTTAAAGTGAAAAATATTAAAGAATTACCTATGGAAAAAAATAAAAAACATTCTAAATTGTTTCGGGTCAACAATTTCAATAAACTTTTATCTTTTCCATTATGACCAGTTGATTTTTGGTTAATATTTGGTATTTAATAACAAATTTTCCGTTACTATACTTTTTTACAAATTTGTCTTTTCGTAATTTTGTTACTGAGTAATTTTTACTGGACATTACTGGGAAATGTAATCGAGGCGACTTGTTTATAGTATTTTTTTTATTCACAGTTGCATTTTATAGTACTATTTGTTAAATTTGTCAATGATGGCAATGCTATAAATATAAAATAAAATATTACACAAATTTCTTGTTTTGGTTTAGATTAATTAGTTTGCGGGGCGAAATTTAAGGAAACTCGGGTTACTGAACCCTTGGCGACCTGCGCAAAAAGCATATGATATATGGACAAAAAATTAAAATAAATTTAAAAAAATATATTTTGTGATACATCATCTCTAATTTCCGACATAATTATGATCAAATGAAAGCAGGTTTTAATTAGTCCTGGAGTGCAAATCCAAAAAATTCTAATATAATTTTTAAAAAATTTCTGGAATAGAGGGAATGATATTTTAGTGAAAATCAATCGTAATATCTTAAAACTCGTTAGTCCGATTTTAAAAATTTCAAAATATTCTATATATTATAAATTTTTATTAACCCTTTGACTACACTTGCACACTACAGTGTACACACCTTTTAAAAAAAATATAAAATTTTTAATAATGAAATAAAACTTTATATTTTTGAATAAATATATTTATTAGGATATTGGTTAAATTAATGTAGTTTTTTATTAAATTCAATGAAAAATTTCATAATATTTATTTAAAATTTCAAAAATTTCAAAAAGTTTCATTAAAATTTGTTTCATTAAAACTATGAAGCTTTCTCATAAAGTTTAAGAAATTTTTTATTCACATTATGCAAAAAACTTCATTAGAAAATTCTCTCTGTGTATAATGGATTAGGTGTAAAATAAACTAAACATTTTCTTAATAAATATGTACACATTTCTTTCTTCTTGAAAATGAACTAAAATATTTTTGTTTACATTTCATGTAAAAATGTTAGCAATTTAACAACATTTGATTTAAACAAATCGCCATAAAAGACGAAGCACAAACTAAAGTCCGTGACAATGAGCACACTTCCATAATCAGGCGATCACAGCAACTAATGGCTGCATCAACAACAACAACACAACCACAGCATGCAAGTAAAACCAGACCATACCATACAAAAAAATAATGAATATGTAATATAAATAACAATGACATTAGAATAGAAAACGTAATTAATGGTTTTGTGTAAATATACAGTGGGACAAAAATACTTTATACCAAGGTTGGCAACCCTTGATACCCTTGATTTCAAAACCACCAGTCACGGATGTTAAAGTTGGTACAATTGTACTTTTTTTGGTACATTTTGACCTTCTAAAGTACCGTGGTACAATTATAAATTTTTATTTTTTCCCCTTTTTGAATTTTTAGTATAGCAATCAAATTGTTATTGTGTCCTCTTTCATTGCATTTATTCGTTTTATGTAATGAGCGCTTAAAATATATGCAACCATATCCGCCAGATTTGACGATTTATCATCATGTTGAGGATTTTGTAAATTTTTTTTGTTTAAGTATCGGAAATTTGACACAAAATTTATCTGGCAGCTCTGTATTCGACTGGTATTGTGTTGTATATTGACACCAACTTCACTTTTATTTTGAATTTATTAAAATTTTGAAGAAGTGAAAATTAAATTAAATTATTGTTAAAGAAATGAAAGAAACAATCTTATATAAAATTTTGTGAAGTTTTGACAACCAAAGTCAACTTAAATAACGAAGTATTAATGTGGTTCCACAAATTTACTCCTGAAAATGTTATTTCAGGTAAAACAAGTATTATTGTAAATCTTCTAGTAAAACTGTTCCCGAATGAAATTGCAAATTTTGATTCAATAAATAATAATTTTAGAGCTTTAGCTGATGTTGAGCACTGAAGTCGTTAAAAAATTAAAACCTTTGTAGTTTTTGGTCGGTAGTAGCTAATTTTTAAAATGAACCGAATGTCAATAATGTCAATATGTTTCCTGACATTTCTAGAGTCGTTGCTGGAATTTAATCCATTCCACACTCGCCTGCAAATGTGGAAACAGTTTTTTAAATAAAAAAAAATGGTACCGTGAAGGTCCAAAAAGTACACTTTTTTTGGAGGTTGGTACAAAATTGAAAACCCCATTTAACATCCCTGCCACCAGTATACCGTAATTTTACCGGTATTGAATCGGTTTACAAAAAGCAGGTATATTTTGAACTAAAATTAACAATAACTAAAAAATTATTGAGAAATTAATGAAAAAAATTAGTAAACTTTTTTGCTAAAATTACTGAAAAATTGTTAAAAATGACGTTGCAGAAAAAAACTGCGAAAATTAGCAAATTTTTTTTTGCTAAATATTAGTAAGATAAGCATAGCAAAAATAAATTTAAATTTCAGATAGAATAGCTATTTTCAATTAACTAAAATTCAAATTTTGTAAAGTTAACAGATTTATTTTTGCTGTTCTTATTTTATTAATATTTGGAAAAAAATCTGTTAGTTTTAGCAGTTTTTTTCTGCAATGTAATTTTTAACTAATTTTTAGTAGATTTTTTCTGGGCATTTTTAAAGGTTTATTTCTATGAGTGTATTAAGTCTAAAGTTATAAACTCTCTTTTTCAAAAGTTTTGAATAATAAAAAAAAACATGAATGATAGCGGTATTTTAGAGGTAACAATATTTCAGTTATTTCCGTAACGGTTGTTTAGGTGACAACGGTATTTTAGTTATTTCGGTAACGATATTTTAAGAATAACGAGTTTTAAGTTATTTCGGTAACGGTATTTTACGGATAACGGTTGTTCAATAATTTCGGTGGCGGTATTTTAGGGATAACGATAGTTAGTTGAAAGGGGTTTGAATCGATAACGGTATTTAGCGGTATTGCCTGCCAATCCTGATAAAACTCACTTTGTTTTTGTATGAACTATTCTTTGTCACACTGTATATAAGAAACTACATCGATGTATGTAATGTAATGTTTACTAACAAATTTGTTTTAGTATGCAACAAGTGAAATGGAATTTTCCAAATAAAAAAACATGGAAAAGGTATGAATAATAAAAAAAAAGTAAACAAAAATAGAATTTCATTAACGCTTTACTGATGGCTTCTTAATTTCGGCAAACAATTCTAACGATAAATTTCGATCAAATTTAAATTTCAAAGTTTTGAGAAAAAATTCAAAATTGTAATAGTAGGTTGGCAAAGACGTAATATCCCGTTGTCATTTCGTAGTTTGCTCAAACACACAGAAAAATAAAGTGTCAACAGAATTGAAAATGTTATATTGATTGATACAAACCACAAATTCGGTTGGGACATCCAAATCGGTATGGACCATCCGAATAATAAGAGTCCAGAAATTTAGTTGCATCTACCGAATTTAGTTGCGACAATCAACATTCAATAGTACCAACCGATTTCTGTTTGAGTAACCGAATTTTAGTTGCAAATTCCAAAACTTTTCTCTGTGTGTACCCGATGAAAAAAGTTCCGATATGGGTATATATACGCATGGGATCATCTGATATAATTTGATCTGATCGCCTCTACTATTATGCACACAAAGTAGCAACTTTACGAAAAATGGTTTGAAGCAAATCTTAAACACATAGAGTGTAGTCAATATTACTAAAATACAGTTATTGATTCAAAATCCTTTCAAATGACTATCTTTATCTTTAAAATACCGTTACCGAAATAATTGAAATACCTTTATTTGTAAAATACCGTTACCGATATAACTAAAATACCAATACCCTTGAAATGTCGTTACCGAAATAACTAAAATACCGTTACCGCTAATATAGTGTTACCGAAATAACTGAAATAGCGTTATCCTTAAAATATCGTTACTGAAATAATCTAACAAGATCAGTAAAAATAATCGGTGTAAATAGATATATTTTCACAAAATTCCATCATAAACGAGCCAGTCATTAGAATTCGAGAATAATGCGACTACAAATATCAGTGTGTATTCACATTACCTAAATAACTTAAATGACGTTACCCATAAAATTCCGTTAACGAAATAACTGAAAAACAGTTATCCTTCAAATAACGTTACCGAAATAACTAAAATACCTATACCGAAATAGGTAACATGATTTTAACGCAAAAAAAACATTACCGAAATAACTGAAATATCGTTACCTTTAAAATACCTTTACCGATATAAAAGAAAATAACTTTACCCTTATATCCATGGTTAAAACACATACATAAAAGATATTATAGCACTTTTTAGAACGATGTACACTAGGGCGGGTCGATTTGTAGGGAGGCAAAAAAAGGGATAAAAATAAGGAACTTTGCCAAAGGAACCACAGCTCTAAAACGAATTCTGATGTCCCGACTTTTGACCCGTAGGGTCAAATTTTGAAAGCCACTTTGATATTTCAGAAAGTAGGAGGAATCTCTCCAAGATTATGGGAGCTACTTCTTCTCCGGGAGACGCGCTAGCAGATTAATGCATAAATCATCATTCTAGGTGACCGTTAAGGGGTTAAAATTTAAGTTGAAAGAGGGTCTTGTTAGCCGTGTTTTTATAGCAAAATGTACAAATCTCGGGATAGAGACATTTCAGAAAGTAGGAGGAGTCTTTCCAAGATTAGGCTCTAGCAGATGAATGTATAAATTATAATCGATTGGGTTGGATTCGATTGGGGCACTCTAAATGGGTCAAAGTGGAATTTTTCAAAATTTGACCCTACGGGTCAAAAGTCGGGACATCAGAATTCGTTTTAGAGGTATGGTTCCTTCGGCAGTTTTTTTATTTTGATTCCTAGAATACGATTTTCCTTGTACGTTGAGCGATTTTTAAATCGACCCGACCTAATGTACACTCAAAAAAAGATAGTTGAAAATTTTGTTAAACGTCTATTTAAAATATTTAACTAACTTTCAGCATTTTTTTGCTGACATCGCGTTTTCAGCTAAAATTCTAGCTAAAAGCTTTTACCAAAAAACTAATTTTGAACTAATGTTGAACTAATTTACGTTGCTGCCAAAATTGTGCTTATGAACACATTTATTGCATGGAAAACAAGTGAAAAGACGAATTGTAGATGTCACAGTTTGTATGGATTAAGTAGAGAAAAAATAAAAGATACAAACAAACACAACCATTATAAAACTTACACAAAATGCAACCCACTCTTGATGTTGTACATTTTAGTTTTTTCTCTTGTACACATCAAACAAAGGCACGCACGTGCGTGTTAATAAATATTCTGAATATTAAAAAATATAAATAAAACAATAAATAAATTAAACTAATTTAAAAAAATTTACTAAATGAGCGATATTTTGATAATTGAAGATGCAGGCAAAAATAAAATGTAAAATACGCTATGGCGCGACGCTACAAAAAAAAAAAAATGCCAGTCCCAGGTATTTGTTTTTAAAAGATATCATATTTTGAACAATTCTTTTTTGTATTTTAGAATTATCTTCAAATGGAAAATTGCGTCATACATACATATACATTAGAGCTACTCGCCGAAAAAAGTTAAAAAAGTGCCCCTCTGAAAATGTGAATTAGTTTGTTTTATGACCATTCCCAAAATATTTTTGGTGTAGAGGCCGCCGTTCCTGAGCTGCACGGTTTTTAAAAAAGCTCATTTTTTTGATTTTTTGGAAAATTTTCGACTTTAAACCGACTACACTATACAAGTTATGCACATCATATGTATATGACATGAAGAAGCATGCACTATATACACGCGGAATTCAGTGAAATATAATTTTTTTTAAGGTTTTTGCACAAAAATATAATAATTTTGCTGTCACATCAATATAATATTTGACATAAAAGAAGTTATAAAATACTCTTTTTTTTTTTGACTATTTGTTTTAGGTCGCGATTTACCAAAATTTGTGCGGATGTTTTAAGTATGGGCAATATGGGTATCAAAATTTTTCTTTTGCGAAGACTCGTCCAACGGGGTATAAGACATTAGTGGGCATGAACTTTACACGTGCAAATTCCGTAAAATGTTTTTTTTGCAGATTTTTGAATAAAAATATAATAATTTTGCAATCACATCAATATATTTTAATCACTTTTTAACATAAAAAAATAAGTAAACACTTTTTTTCATACTCGTTTAAGTTCGCGATTTACCAAAATTTGGCGAATGTTTTCATATGGCCAATATGGATATCAAAATTTTTATTTCGCAAAGATTCATGCAACAGCGTATATGATATATATGGACGAGTCTTCGCAAAAGAAAAATTTTGATACCCATATTGCCCATACTAAAAAAAATCCGCCAAATTTTGGTAAATCGCGACCCAAAACAAATAATCAAAAAAAAGAGTATTTTATAACTTCTTTTATGTCAAATAGTGATTAAAATATATTGATGTGACAACAAAATTATTATATTTTTGTGCAAAAACCTTAAAAAAATTACATTTCACTGAATTCCGCGTGTATATAGTGCATGCTTCTTCATGTCATATACGTCGTTAGACGAGTCTTCAAAAAAGCTTTCATATGATGTGCATAACTTGTATAGTGTAGTGGGTTAAAGTCGAACATTTTCCAAAAAATCAAAAAAAGACCAGCTCATGAACGGCGGCCTCTAGACCAAAAATATTTTGGTAATAGTCATAAAACAAACTAATTCACATTTACAGAGGGGCACTTTTTTTTACTTTTTTACGCTCCATACAAGGCGAGTCGGTCTAATATACATATATGCAAATAAGTAATTAGAAATTATTATGTTTTGTTCTTAATGTTATTAACCCTTTCGCGGACACACGAAAATTAGGAAATGTTAGCAGAATGACACATTTATTTGGCTTATAAAACAGATAATTGAGTTCGAATTTTCACACACGAAAATTTCAGTTATAGTTAAACAAAAAAAAAATCCAAAAAAATCGAAATGGGGGCACTAACTTAAGTCTGATTGCTTCTGCAGTGGCACACAATATGCTACTACATATAAAACCAATGCAGTTGACGTCTCCTATGTCCGACGTGTTTATATACGATTTTTGTTCTATGTCGGCATATACCGACGTGTCCGCGAAAGGGTTAATAAAATAATTTTGTTTATTCACAATATAGATATAATAGATATATATATATTCAAACTTATTTAACATATTTATTTAAAAAGGTTCAAGTTTGAAAACAAATTTCCCAATCCGACTATATTTATCTGTAGCAAACTTAATTTTTTTTTTTGTTAAACTTCTTTATTTTTTGCATAATTATGCATAACTGGTTGTTGTTTTATGCTCCTCTTTTAAAAATTATTGCCGGTTTTCCTTTCTTTAATAATAATATACAAGTTCATTTAGCTGCCAAGACCTAGACTGACGTTGAAACCAAAAATTAAACAAAATCAACAAGAAAATAACTTGTTTGTTATTTTCAAGATTTCTATTAATGCTTTTATTTAATGTTAACAGTTTTTAAATTTCTCTTCGATATGTCATAAACTACAGTCAGTGTTGCCATAAGCGGGGTGTACAAAAGTGGTATATCGTTAAAAAAAATAAGTATGTACTAGGAAGTGCTATAAAAAGTGCTTGATTTGGTATATCTTCAGCTTGCTATTGGTTTGATCCACTGACCATTTGTAAAAAAATTTACTTAGAAATGGATTATATATATTGCAAATATCTTCTTTCTAATTCAGATATTTGTATTATATCTGAGATATTTTATAAATACAAAGAAAAATTTAAATTGGCACCAACAATCGGGATTTGTAAATACAAACACACTTTTGATGATTTTTTGTAATTTTGAATTTTCGTTTTTAAAGATTTTTTATATGAAAAACTACAATTTACAACCATTTCAAAACAAAATTTATTGGAAATAAATTTAAAAAAGAGGATGTTTTGTTTCATTTTTGGTGCCTATTTTTTCTGTGTATAGAATTTATGACAAAACGCGAAAAAAAAAATAAAAACACGTCAATTTGACTCTCTTTAAAGAATATCCTGGAAGGTTATCTGCATATCCAGTGCTTGGATATGTTATATTAGCCGTTGTTTCGAGCATTAAAAAAATTTAGCTATGAAAGTCGGATTTTGCAATCTGAAGAATGTTTCCCATTTCCTTAATGACTAACAACTTTTTGCGACAATTGTATTAAGTTTAACTTAACTTTGACTTAAGTTTCAGCTAAACTTGCGAACATTTAAAGGTCACAGAAAAGGTAAACTTTTAAGAATTAGTAATGTGTCTCTAAAAGACAAATTTATGATAGATTTTAAACTGAATTGTGTATTTCTTAACCTACGCAAATTTAATTTAATGTGCAGAAAAGTAATATGAAATCAAAATTCCAAAAAATTTATAATTTTAAGTTTTTCGCGCTTTTTTTTTATTATACGTAAAAATTCATATTTTTGTTAAAATAATAATATTTCCTGAGAATATGTAAGTAAAAATGCAACTAATTTACCTCCAATATGAACGAATATTAGAAATCAGCAATCGAAATTAGAAAAAACTTGTGAATTTTGAATCTTAAAGTCTAATTTATTCGTATTGTATCCCAATAATATATTAGATTTGATGTGGCGCGATTTTAATAATTATTTGTTCTCATATTGTTCTTATTTTTAATTCAAATAAAATAAAAGAACAAGTACAATTTTTAAACTTCAAATTTTAAACTTTCGATCCACGACCTCTAAACAAAACGTTTGTGTTCAGATTTTTTTTGGCAGACCATATTTATTTTAATAATGGCATATTTTACGGGTTGTGAAGCTCGTGAACTAAAACTTTTTTTGAGTTTGAATTTTAATGTCTTTTTCAGACAATTGCATTTAATACTATAATTAATATGCAATTTTATTTAATTTTATTTGTGAAAGGCGTGGTAGAGAAGAATGAGTGTATTTTCTAAAAATCATAACTACATTGTAAATTTTCAGTATCAGACTGCGCAGTTTCTGGTATTGAACCTTCGTCAGTGACCGTGTTTCTTTTTTTGAATAATGTAATATTTGTTATGTTTTTATTTGTTTGATTGCGTCTATATGAAATTTTCTGTGCAATCACTGACCGTGGTATAGATAAACTGATTTCTAATGTCACATGCACTCGCACTACACGTTAGACAGAGCGCTTTAGCGCACTGATCTATCGTCAGGTCGAGTTTTGTTGTGATTAAAACTAGTTTTATTCAATACACGGTGTTTTTGTTCTTGTATACATAATCTCAGAAGAACAACTCCAACAACACAACATTTCTATTTTTAGAAACTTACCTCACTCTAATGTCCACTGTTTTCCCATATGTTGTAAGTGATGCCACATCTATGATATATTCTTTGTATCTTCGATAGATGGCGCTTACGTATACGTATTTCTTATATATTGTCTTGGTTAAAATACAAAATCCTTTCAAAAACTGAAAAGCGGATTAGCTCGCGTGATCAATCAAAAATATTTTAAGAATCGTCATTTAAGCTATCTGAAATTTTTCTGACAAAATATATATTGGGCCCTGCCCAATTAAATTGAAACACCAAGTTCCGGAATGTTGCAACCTAAACAATTTAATATAGGGCGGAGTAAAAGCCATCATTTTTTGTAAGGAATGATTTTTAATTTTTGTTGTTTGGCTCTTAGGTTCGATTAAATAAAAAACTCTTAAATGAATTTTATTATGCAATAAAATAGAATAAAAATCATTTAATAGTTTTTAATTTAATCGGACCTCAGAGACAAAAACAAAAATCATATAAATATATTGAAAAATTTTATGTTTGCATGACATATTCTTAAAAATATTCAAAATATTTAAATATGAACATATATGACCTAAAATATATGCTCATGTATGAGCCATATACGGCCATATACCCCAAATTTTAGGATACGAACATAAAGGGTCCACCATATAACGTTTTTTTTTTCGATGCCGATTTTGCCAAAAAAATCATCTTTTCAGATGAAGCTCATACTGCATGGCCAGCCGAGGCAGCCATTTGAATGAAATTATTTTCCATTATTAACCGGAAGGATTGTGCTTTCAAATAAAAAAGAAATTTGAGAAAATATTCAGTAGTTTTTTTTATAGCATTTTCAAAAAAAAAAAAAGTTATTTGGCGGACCATTTATATGACACTTCATACATGACAATATATGATAATTTTCATATGGGTATTTTAAAAATGTAGAAAAAACCGATGATCGAAATACTAGTATCAACCTAGCTAATATGTTTGATTTGAGGCCCTATGCTCCTTATAGGAACGACGGGAATATATATATAATATGTTTGATTTGCTATATTTTTGTTAATATACGGAGGTTGAAAGCTCGTTATACATTGAAAATAACATAAAAATAATCTCGATGTATATATAAACAAAAAACTAATAAAACTGTAAAATAATAATCAAAATTTATCTAAAAAATATGCACCCACAAATACATCTCTGAAATACCTTTTCAGTGATACCACATTTCATTAATCTACTAACCGGCAAGCCCGCCTCCAGGCGGATTATTTTAAATTGTCCAGAAATATTGTAAATAAGAAATTTTTCTATTTCAAAAGAAAACTAAATTTTCAAAATATTTTGTGAAGTATTTGTGTGTGTACATTAGAGTGGGTCGCACCCCATACAAAAAAAAAAAAGTTGTGCCGGTCACCCCCTAGAATTAAAGATAATTTGAAGAAGATTTGAAAATTTTTTTTTTTGCCACGCCCCTTGACCCCACGCATTTGGTTTTTTATTTCCTGTGGCTCCATTTATAGTCCGATCGTAATGTGTGATATATCATTGTTTTTGGAATGACAACGGCTACATTTTCTACTTTGATCACTTTTGACTCCGACGTCAAATTCTAGAAGTGACCTCTGGAAACTCGATTTCTACCACCTTAATTCACGAGTTTTTCTAAACGATAAAAAAGTTTTTTAAATTCCATGAAATTTTGTCCTTTACAGTATATTTATTTATTCAGTAACAAAAAAGTTACGAAGGTTTAAAAAAAATCAATTTGAGTTTTATTCCAACAATCGTTAACAATAAGCTTTGGTCTTTTTGTGGTTATTGTTTTTGTGGCCATTTTTAAAGTGCTCTCTTTATACTCATTTTTCTATCAAATATTGTTGAGAGAAACTCTATTCTTAAAAGTATAAACAATGTTTTTTTTTTAATGTGGTATTCTCCTTAAATAAATTAATTTAAATTTTGGCGAGACTCCAGCTGTTTATACTGCTCTCGACTTCTTATTTTAGCAAATATATACCCCATGCGCTTTTCGTCCGTTACCTTGTTTGCGAATTCACTAACAACTCGCACAAAGCGTTCGGTATTTTGCGAATGACATGGAAATTCTAATAAATAAATTATATATTTTAATTATGGATGCGTAAATTTTAAAATATATTTTGAAATATATATACATGGAATTTCAATGATTTCATGAGGCGAATATTGATATTGAACCAATTGCTCATCCGTACAGAAAGTAAGGCATGGTGGCTAGGTTATTTCAAGATTGTCCCAATTTATTATTTCCGTGTATACGTTGCAATCAAAATTTATTTGATGTTTTGAAACGTGGAACTCTGGAATCTTTGCGGGTGGGTCACCCCGAGCAGTTCTTATCTTCTCGTAAGCCTGTAATCTAACTGTTGGATCTGGATCTGTTATCATTGCTAGAAGTAGATTTTCTGGATGTAAGTAATAACTATTGTGTTCAATAGTTGGGCGAATAATATTTTGTAATTGTAATGGTAATTCTCGAATCCAAAGTATGTACTTAAACATGTGTCGGCTTCCGTGTATGGACTGTGGTTGACTCTTTACAAGAAACCAAAAAGGTGCATAAACCTTTACTATGAACGTCACTAAATCTCGCAAATTGACTGTGGGATTACTTTTGGATACATAAAGCCGAAGTATCCTAGATGCTGTTGTTAATCAACGTGCAGTACTTACAGGACCAGGAAGCTGACTACACCTTTTACAACTGTAATTCAAAAAATATCAATTGAAATTCAAAATTTCCATTTGAAATTCAAAATTTCCATTTGAAATTCAAAATTTCCATTTGAAATTCAAAAAATATCAATTGAAATTCAAAAATTCCATTTGTAATTCAAAAAATATCAATTGAAATTCAAAATTTCCATTTGAAATTCAAAAAATATCAATTGAAATTCAAAAAATATCAATTGAAATTCAAAATACATCAATTGAAATTCAAAATACATCAATTGAAATTCAAAATACATCAATTGAAATTCAAAAATTTCTATTTGAAATTCAAAAGTTTCTATTTGAAATTCAAAAATTTTTCCATTTGGAATTCAAAACATATCAATTGAAATTCAAAAATTTCCATTTGAAATTCAAATGGAAACTTTTGAATTTCAAATAGAAACTTTTGAATTTCAATTGATATGTTTTGAATTTCAAATGGAATAATTTTTGAATTTCAAATAGAAACTTTTGAATTTCAAATAGAAATTTTTGAATTTCAATTGATGTATTTTGAATTTCAATTGATGTATTTTGAATTTCAATCGATATTTTTTGAATTTCAAATGGAAATTTTGAATTTCAATTGATATTTTTTGAATTTCAAATAGAAATTTTGAATTTCAATTGATGTTTTTTGAATTTCAAATGGAATTTTTGAATTTTAAATGGAGTTTTTGAATTTCAAATGGAAATTTTGAATTTCAATTGATATGTTTTGAATTACAAATGTAAAAGGTGTAGTTAGTCCATTATCACATGTACCATTATTATTGAGAATTACAATTAAAAATCTTCTTAAAGGTTGTAGTTGAATTTTCTGTCATATTACATTTTTTGATAAAAAAAATTAAATGTATAAATTTGATAAGATTTTATTTCTAAAAAAATTTAAATTGTAAAAAATTTATTTTTAGTAAAACATCAAAAAAATTTGCAAAAATATGCAAAAATATTTAAAAATATGCAAAAACATGTAAAAATATGCAAAATATGTAACAAAAAATACAAAATATGCATAAGAATATGCATTTATTGCAAAATATGCAAAAATATGCATTTATAGCAAAATATGTAAAATATGCACTAACAAATCGATGCCATTTTGTTGCAAATTTGTTGATTCGCAAAGATATTTGGTTAACATTGTTCTCTAGCTAACGACAACAGACATGTATTTACATGAAGTTCCGAGCCCTAATAATATGTTTAACAAAAGTGTTGCCAGCTGAATCGGTTTGTGATGACGGTTAAAAAGAGTACTATGTGGAGGAGAAAGATAATAGAAAATAGAGAAACAAGTGAGATTACGAAAAAGAGAACATTATCATAGTGCAAAAACAAATGCACACTAGCGCCACAAAAAGACCAAAGCTTATTGTTAACGATTGTTGGAATAAAACTCAAATTGATTTTTTTTAAACCTTCGTAACTTTTTTGTTACTGAATAAATATATATACTGTAAAAGACAAAATTTCATGGAATTTTAAAAACTTTTATATCGTTTAGAAAAACTCGTGAATTAGGGTGGTAGAAATCGAGTTTCCAGAAGTCACTTCTAGAATTTGACTTCCGAGTCAAAAGTGATCAAAGTAGAAAATGTAGCCGTTGTCATTCCAAAGACAATGATATATCACACGTTACGATGGGACTATAAATGGAGCCACAGGGAATAAAAAACCAAATGCGCGGGGTCAAGGGGCGTGGCAAAAAAAAAAAAAAAATTTTTTTCAAATCTTCTTCAAATTATCTTTAATTCTAGGGGGTGACCGGCACAACTTTTTTTATCGACCCGGCCTAGTGTACATGCATGGTTTGGAAGCGAGAAAGTGTTCAAGTAAAAATTTCGTAAAATTTGCAAAAATAAATATTGTGAAACGAACACGATTTCCAAAAATATTGAATACATATTTATGTTGATGTGGGCGTTGTGGTGTAATGGTTAGCGCGTTGGACTGTTACACAGATGGTTCCGGGTTCGATTCCCGGAGACGACTACATCAATTTAGAAAAATAATATGTGTGAGTTTTCTGTCACTTATATGTATCACTGCGCCCACCTTCGGTGTTCCCATAGCACTTAACCCCACCGAAGTAAAATAATGAATCAGGGCTATGAAACAAAAAGCTTCAATAAATTCGCCAACTCTACATCAGGTGGCGAGCAACAACTGTTCTAAGACTTATCATCTCGTGCAATTGTAGTGTTGCCATGTTTGAAGCCCTTCATCTTTCATCACCGTTCATCTCTCCACTATCCCCTTTCCAAAGAAAGCAACACATTAATTAATAGGAAGAATTTCCTGAAAAAAAGGACATCGCCATATAATCTGAAGTAAAAACACAAAAAGTGTAATTTTTGGACTGTAGTTATATCTTGTTAAGATACATAATTTATGCCTAAACTTGTTAATTTTTATAGATTCGTTTTTAAGATTCGCTCTAAACCTGTTTAGGACCATATAGCCTAAACTAGAAAACGAAAATAATTTGGTTGAGAACATATTGTTTATTTTTGAAGCCAAACACGTGTCATAAATTTCATTACAAAAACCCTAGGTCGGTTAGAGGGTTAATTTTTGGTGCTAGCTAAGACAAAATGTACTTAATCTAGTATTCAGTGTGCTGAAATGGCAATCCTTACTACAGTCTACAACAAAAAAATTAATCAACACGAAATGTTTCGCACTAGCATTTATAGAGCGTAATGCAAAAGAAAAAGCAAAATTTTCTAAACAATCTAATACGAAAAAATAAAAGTAAAAAACATCTTTCATTACTTCGTTCAGCTAATATACAGGTTTCACTTGTTATTTATTTGCCAAAACGCCTACATCTATACGCAATCGATGAATGGATGGCATTTCACCAAAAGAAAGGTGGCAAAGAAAAATCAATTAAATAAAACAATTACAAAAAGTAATATACACATAAATATACAAAATGGTATATAGAAATTTATGAAAATTATAAAACATCTTTCAATTATAAAAAAAACACTTGGTTTGCTAATGAATTTGCTATAACTTATATGGGGTTTCCACGAGATGTTCGTCGTGAGACGTAAAAGTTACTGCATATGGGCATCTCCATAGTCACATACGTTCACACAGAGGAAAATTTATCTATTTGCCAACTGAAATTCGGTTACTAAAACTCAATTTCAATTATTACGAATTTCAGTCGGTTGATACAACTCAACATTAGTTTTCACAACAAAGTTCGATTAATTCAACTAAATTTCAGTTGCAACACCAAAAATATTCAGAAATCCAATTCAAATATCGTTTTACTAACTGAATTTATAAGTTGTTACCATTAAAATACAATTTTCAATTCGGTTGGCACTTTATTTCTCTGTGTGTTTCAATGAGGTGAAAAACAAGGAAAAACATATTTTTTTACTTCTTATATTTTTGTGTAGATATAGGAAAACAATCGAATTGGTCATAAAATAGTTTGCTTATACACTGATAGAATTTTCCTTCATAGTATTAATGAAACGTTTTCATTAAACTCGATTTATTGGTTTAATGAAAAATTTCATTAACTGAATGAAAATTTATTAATATTGGTATTTTTTTCATTAACATTTTTTATGAGTTTTTCATAATTTCATAAAAAAAAATAATTAAATCAATGGAAAAATTTCAAATTTTTTTCAATAAAAATTTTGACTTGTAATAATAAAAAAAATTTTTTTTTTTTTTTACTATCATTTTGAAAAAAAAATAAAAAATTTCTTTTAAACAGAATTAACCAAAACCTTGATATATATAATTTTTTTTATCAAATTTGCCTAGAGCTAACAGTTTTTGACGAATTTGAATAGTTGGTCAAAAAATTCCAGGAAACTGATTATCTAAGAAAAACGATATAGTTTTGTTCAAAACGGGACCTAAATTGTTATCGTTTTGACGATGTTACACAAAAACGATACTAAATTTTTGTTTTTTAACAACATTGTTAACAATATTTAACATTTTTATCTAATATGGTCGTAATTTAACTACAAAAAGTGGACTATAATCGTCGATCGATACAGAATTCCAAGCCAGATCGATAACAAATTACATATTTTGTACAGCCATATAAGAAAATATATCATCTTTTAACACAAATTATAAAAAATGTAAAGAAAGATTGAACAATTTTGTAAAAATAAAACAATAAAACCAGAAATAAATTAAAATTGTTTTTTTTAATTCAGCTTTTAATATTTTAATGCCTGTTAATTATATTTAAACGATTTTTTCAATCATTAAAGTTCTTAATATACATAATTTAAAAAAAGTACAATAATTAAAATATTTCTTTTTTAAGGATAAAAAAATTTCATTTTCAAAATTTGTAATTTGTAAGCTAAAAAAATTATAAAAAGTGTAAATTATTAAATATCAACGAAAATATTTCATACAAACTAAAAATACACACTAAAAATATAGGAAGTATTTCCTGAGTGTTGCCTCTCTTTAAAAAAAAAAAAAAAAAAAAAAAAAAAAAAAAAAACTATTAATTTTATTCATTAAACACATGAAACTTTCATAGCGATTAGGCAACGATTAATGAAAAAAATTTCATATACTTTATGAAATTATCATTGGGCCAATGAAACCATTCATTAAAATTGATTTAATGAAACACCTTTCATTGACTCAATGAAACGTTTCTTTGGGGACTTTTTTATGAAAAAAATCATTGGATTAATGAAGGAATTCATTAATACTACGCACATATTTCTATCAGTGTAGTTCTAAGCAATTAAAGAGAAGTTGTTTTTATTCTTCTCTAACAAAAACGCACAATTCTGCGAATTGCGCCGGGCGTTTTTGATAAAACTTTTTTTAATATGATTTGGAATATTTTAAGTTTGTTTTATAGTTTGCTGAATTAATAAAACTTTTTTTAAATTATTTTACAACACATAGTGTGAAACGTGACGTTACGTAGCGTGATGTGAGATAAAATTATTTATAGAATAAAAAAATATTTTTTGTTATAATTGTTATTAAAAAAAAAAAAAAATTATGTTTTTTCGACCTATAATTCTGTTATGAAAATGAAAATTTATTCAAGAATTTGTTGATGGTTTCATTTCGAGGATTTTCTAGGTCCACATCATCAGAACAAGTTTAGAAAGCATTGGCAACCTCATTCACAAACTCAAACACTTATATATCCCATTTGTTAAAACAAATGAGAATTAAGTTGAGAATGAAAATAAAATTTCCACTAACAATTAAAAAATTGAAAACATTTGATTTTGTATACACTCTGTGCTTGACAGAGATAATATATACATTTTTTGTTTATATTCCACCTTTGTTACTTTTATTTATAATTCTCATTTGTTTTAACAAATGGGATATATAAGTGTTTGAGTTTGTGAATGAGGTTGCCACTGCTTTCTAAACTTGTTCTGATGATGGGGACCTAGAAAATCCCAGAAATGGAACCATCAACAAATTCTTGAAAGTAGTCAATTAATAAATTGAAAACAAAAAACTCTATAGATTACTTTTTAGGACAATATCCTAATAAAGAAATATAGAGTATGATCTTGAACTTGAATAAATTTCCATTTTCATCATAAAAAAATATTATAAATTGTATGTGGGACTTTATTTTTGAGATTTAATTAATCAAATTAATTCAAATATAAAGGCTAACAAGTTTTCTAATCTTGAAACTATATTATTTAGGTAACGACGACAGCAATTGTAGTCAAAAACAAATGAAATTTCACTTGAAGAAATGACGACTAACATTTCATTAAATTCAACTAACATTTATCATTTGTTTCTCCTGTTCAAAAAATTACTAACAATTGTAGTAAAAATAAACCACAATAAACTACAAGATTATTTAAAAATTAAATTTGTTCTACAAATGACTAACATTTACATTAAAAATAAAAAAAACTGTAAAACAACCCAAACAACTACAAATTTTAAAAGCAGAAGTTCCCTGAGTGTAGAGTATACTTTTCTAAATGTTGGACTTTTAGATGATATAAAAAGTTCTGTGAAAAAAGATTAATTCTCGGTGTTATAACGTCCCAAATACAGGCAAAGTCGGTATAACGAATACTCGGTATAACGAATACTCGGTATAACGAAAATCGATATAATGAGCGAACAAATTGTTTGCATTGACTACCTTATACAACGAATTTTTCTGTAAATTAGAGAGAGAATATTTTAATTTAGACGTGTATCCACTATTGTGGTTTTATTTTGAATTTTCAATAAGCATTTTGAGAAATGTTAAATGTGCAGCCGATTTAGTACAAAAAGGTGTAGCGATATAACGAATATTTTTATATAATGAATATTTTGATATAACGAATGGGTCTGACAATATATCATTCGTTAAACCGGGGTTTTGAAAACTTTAGGTTAAGAAATCTAGAAAATGTGATGCGATGAAGAAATTCTGAGGACAGATTCACCGCACATCAAACCTTTTAAATTTTGTTGGCCTTCGTAATTAGTAGAAGATATGAAATTTTATTTGTGATTACGAGGGGTCTATTTTTAATTCTTTCCTATACCGTCGTTCGTTTTCCTTCCTCTAATCAGCTAAGGTTGAAACCTACGTAAAACATATATTTTTAAATCACAATAATTTACTACTCAAAGATAAGTTTGAAGTTTCATAAAAAAATTACTCTATATGATATTTTTATTAAATTTATCACAATCAACTAGATTTAAATTTAAAGTTTTAAACACATGATACAAGCAACGCAGAAGTAATGAAATATATATAATATTTTTTGCGGTGATGAACGTGACATTAGAATGTCAATGAAAGTAAGTAAAAAATTTATAGTTAACAGAAATTTTTAAATCTGATTTCATTTTTAGTGGCAGGAGTCATAGCTCTTACAGAAGTAAATATTTAAGAGAAAATGTTACTGAAATTGAAACAAGTAGACCACAAACATGATCGCAACTTTGCAGTCCGTTTTATTATCATAGCAGCTACACACAGAGAAATAAAGTGCCAATCGAATTAAAAATTGTATATTAATGGTAACAACTTATAAATTCAGTTAGTACAATGATATTTATATTAGATTTCTGAATATTGTGGCTCCAGCAACTAAAATTCAGTTGAATTAACCGAACATTGTTGGGAAAACTAATGTTTAGTTTTACCATCCGACTGAAATTCGTAATAACCGAATTTGAGTCGTACAATGCGGAAAATGAAGGGTCGATTGATCCAAAGTGACGATTTTGTGATATATGATTGGGCACGTCACGAAACTGGTGAAACCGAAATTGTGGTGTACAAAAAGTGTTAATTTAAGTGAAATGACCAATCACATGAGTATAGTAATGGTGACAAAACATTGACAAGTTGGTATCAGGTATATCATGTAACTGGAGAAAAAGTAACATAATATCATAGTGTACTGAAGCAACTAGGGCCGTTGCAGTTGAAGTTCTTACTGGTCATTGAACAGTTTCAATCCTGTTAGCAGTTGAAGAAAACATGGCAATTAGTGCCACATGATTCAGTCCATTGACTGCCACAAAGCGGATATAACACTGAAATAAACTTATTTTAAAATTGATTTTTGTTGTGCCTTTTTGAAGGTTTTGTGATCACTGTTTTGGGGAAGTTTAGTTACTGGTTCCGGACTGACAATTTAGCAACTCTTATATAATATGACGCACGGTGAATATAAAGTAAAAGGTTATTTGCTAATTACTTTTCGCATGCCCGGCGACATGTACTTCCTAGACCAGTGCAGTGGTACTTCACAAATCGAATCCATTCAAACTTCCTCACTAACATCACACATTGCGCTAAATATGTGACTAGCTTTCCATCAAAAACTGTTCTCCAGTTCTACGATACGTACAAATACACCAGTCACGTGATAATTATTTTTCCACTGGTCCTGTTGCATGTCACATAAATCCTAAAATTATCCTACTTTAACACGGCTTACTTCTAACTTGTCCTGTAGCTTATTAATTTCAGTCGATACGGTGGAAGGTTACCTTCGTCAAGTTATTCCCCACGTCAGAAGGTGCTCCAAAGGTAGCAATTGCCACCTCCTATGACAAGCCCATGTTAAAAGTACCGGTCACTTTCATATAACAGAACGGAAACTAGGACAGGTTCATACCCACAAAGCTCTAGTCACGTGTCATACCAGTGACTGGTTTATTTCCCGCAGGGTAATAACCGAATTTCAGTTGGCAAATATCTAAATTTTTATGCGTTGGATTTTTTTTTGTTAATTTAATAAAAGTTAAGTATTTTTCTTTAATAATACAATTCACAATGAAATATTTGTCCACTTTTAATTTTTCCGTCCCGGTTTCTATGGAAAGGACCACATTTTGTTTTTCTATTGCATGCATTTTGTTCAGTTTTTTCATCTATCTAAGGCAATTTTTTTTTGTGAACATTGATGAATTCATAATTTCAGAGGTGGATCCTTTGTTTGGGTTTCTATCGATTTCATTTCAAAAACATATATTTGTTTAAAAATAGTTTACACAAGCCGGCTTTACATAAGATTTGTCTTATCACACATATTTAAAAAAAAATTTCATTAAATAAAGCCGTATTTTTTTAAACTCCCTGATGCTATTAAATATTTGATGTCATAATAAAGTTATGATTGGTTATTTGTAGTGTCCGACCGAACAGTTCGGCCAGAAAATGCATTTGGTCTGTATTCGGTATTTTAAAGCAATATGGACAAATTTGGCGGATGGAAAAATGTTTATTGGACTGATTAGATGCTATTTTCAGTGTCAAATTTGAAGAAAAGTCTGTAGTTAAGCAATGAATTCACTGTTCGACCTCAGAAAGTTCGGCCAAATCGAAAATAGTTCGGCGGCCGAACTTTTAACTTTATAGCTAAACTTCGGCTTTTCTCTTAAATTTTATACACAAAATCGAATTAAATCGGCTCAACAAACATGTTTCCAATACCAAAATTTGTCATCATTGCCTCTAGATATCAAAAAACCGACAAAATATAGTTTTTTGGCCGAACTGTTCGGTCGGACACTAGTTATTTGTGAAAATTGAAAACTGGATGAGTATTATGTTCAAAATTCTACAAAGCAAAAAATTGTTATATTTTTAGAATCGATGTACCACATTTATTAGATTCCTAATTTACATTTGGAGTAAAAAAATTTAAAAATGAAATGAAAAATTTTCAGATTGATTTAGGCCGAGATTTTAGGATGTAGATTATCTTTAAACTTAAATTAAAAAAGTTTTTAAATGGAATACTGCGTCTGAAATGAGGTTTATTCTGTTTTATTTTAATAAAGATACAAATTCTAAATAGGATGTAGATTATCTTTAAACTTAAATTAAAAAAGTTTTTAAATGGAATACTGCGTCTGAAATGAGGTTTATTCTGTTTTATTTTAATAAAGATACAAATTCTAAATAAGATGTAGTGGTTTCGACAAAGTTGTGTTTGGTCGTTGTGGTGTAATGGTTAGCGCGTTGGACTGTTACACAGATGGTCCCGGGTTCGATTCCCGGTGACGACAACATCAATTTAGAAAAATAATATGTATGAGTTTTCTATCACTTATATGTATCGCTGCGCCCACCTTCGGTATTCCCATAGCACTTAACCCCACCGAAGTAAAAAAATGAATCAGGGCTATGAAACAAAGAGCTTCAATAAATTCGCCAACTCTACATCAGATGGCGAGCAACAACTGTTCTAAGACTTATCTACTCGCGCAATTACAGTGTTGCCATGTTTGAAGCCCTTCATCTTTCACCACCTTTCATCTCTCCACTATCCCCTTTCCAAAGAAAGCAACACATTAATTAATAGGAAGAATTTCCTGAGTGTTGCTTCTCTTTTTTAAAAAAAAAAAAAAAATTAACTTGGAAATGGCAGACAAAATTCGTTTTCGGTTTAACTAAACCAAGTTTAACTAACATCCCAAAAACTTGGCACTAAAGAAACAACAACAGCGTCGAAGCCGAATATACCCAAAAAAGTCCAAAAAAGAATTTTTCGTACAGAAACTCTTTTGGGTCAATGCAGTAAATATTTTAATCAATATTTAAGTGCGGTTACTGAAAGCAGACCAAAAGTGCTATCGTACTGGAAAAAATTTATAAATTATTGAGGTGTTTGCTGTTTCAGGTATTAATCGGTAATTGTCCAAATTAGAGCCAATGTTGAATATAGGTTATTAAAAAATTGACATGTTATATTTTATGGAGAAAAAATACTGAAGGTAATATTTAGGTAATTAATTTAAATCATAAATTGTTTTTAATAAACAAACGCAAGCAGTTTTTAAAATGTATAAATAAAATATTGATCCTAAAAGTCTTTCATACAAAAATATATTTGAAAATAAAACGTCAGGTGTTTATAATTTTTATTCTGCCAAGGAAAGTATTCCCATTGGCGTTCCTTAAATTTAGATATGTGATAGAAGATCTTTTTTTTATTGACAGCAATTACGGCTAGAGATGGGCACGTGAGTGAATTTTGACTCACGAACACGAGAGAAAAATTCCACTCAAGCACACTCACTCACGAACAATTGTTCCTACCCACACTCACTCATGTTCACGTGAGTAAAATTAGGGTTCGCTCACACTCACGCGTGATTCATGTGAATCACGCAACATTTTGCTCACGTAAGTATTTTATAATATGAAATTATACTCTTTCGATGAAAATATTTTTCATATGATGTCGAAAGCAGTTGGTTTATGTTGCTGATATTCAACCCTACAATTTACGGAATGCTAGTGACTTCAGGCTGAATTTTAGCAGATCAAATTTTAATCAAAACATATTATTATACAAAGGTCTTAGGATTCCTTTAGAATTGAAAGTTTGTGGCAAATGCCAAAAAAAAACTTGTAAATACCTTTGTCTCATTTTCGCTTAATTTAACATTTTCAGAAAAAATGCCTACACTTCACATAAAATTATATTTTTGGATTGTAGTTAAATCTTGGAAAGAGGAATATTTTTCTGTTTAAACCATTTCAGCTGTTTCCAATATTTGAAAATTGTTTAATTAGGTGGCAACTCTAAGTTCAACTAAATTATATTTATATACATTATTTCATTCCTGGTGTACTTTAACGCCATATACAAAGAATTTTGTCAATTTTAAAGACGAAAAAAAAATCAATTACATATACCCCTGATTGTTCACCATAGACATGAGATTGAGGTCTAACTCGTGTTTGTCAATTATCGTTATTAATAGATGATACTGGTTATACTTTCCTCGCTAGCCAAATACCTAATAACATGTTTAGGACAGGGGTGGCAAAACTTTTTTCGCTGCGTGCCAAAAAATAACACAAAATTTTTGTACAAATTTGTAGCGTGACACCTTAATTGAAATTTTATTCTATAACAACATTTAGAATTTGAAAAAATGTTTCTTTTAAAAATGAATGCCTCGCTCGAATAAGGGTATATAATCAATTTTCAAATCACATCTTTAATTGTTTTTCAAGTCTTTTTGTGTCCGTGCGGAAAATTGCATTATTGCAAGTGGTTTAATTTTGCATTTAAATGTGACAAAACTTCCCTAATTCTCAATATTTTTTTATTGATTTTTAGATATTTGAATTAATTATTTGGGATTTCAAAGGGAATTAGTAAACATGTTTTAATTACTCAGGTGCAATATAAAAAAAAAAATTTCAATTTACGAATACCGTTATCGATTCAGAGCCCCAATACCGTTATCGATTCAAAGCCCTTTCAACTGACCATCGTTATCCATAAAATACCGTTACCGATATAATTGAAATACCGTTATCCGTAAAATGCCGATATCCCTAAAATATCGTTACCGGAATAACTAAAATACCGTTACCGCTAAAATGCCGTTACCAAAATAAGTGAAATACCGTTAACGCTAAAAAACCGTTACTGAAATAACTAAAATACCCTATAAAACCGTTACCGAAATAAAAGAAAATAGCGTTATCCTTACTGATACCCGCATGAAAAACTTTAGCAATATTTATTTACAGGATGATGTATTTATTTCTAAGATGCCTAATACACCGAGTGAATTTTTTGGACGAGTTTTAATGAAACTTTTTCACTTATCTGATGAAGTTTTCTTCACTATGTGAATGAAAAATTTCTTAATCACTAGGAAAAAGCTTCATAGTTTTAACGAAACTATTTTTAATGAAACTTTTTCATTAGTCGTATGAAATTTATAATAGATTGAAAAGTTTCATTAAATTTTTTGAAAAACTGCATTAATTTAGTAAAAAGTTTCAATGGACGAGTTCCAGTGACATTTTATAGATTTAATGCAAAAATTCATTGATATCATGGAGAGAATTCTCTCAGCGTATGTAATAAAACGCGTTTTCAAACAGCGGTAGCTTTTACGCTTATTCGAGAGAGGCATTCAAATGATTTACATATTTTTTCTGTTAAAAACTATTGTTTACATATGTTTGTCCAATTTTTCTGTCTGATCCTTAGGCATTTTCCCATCAAAACATTTAAACTTGTATCAATCTAAAGATCTAGGAATTTTTGCAGATTTTTTCCAATTACATTTAGCTTTGTTTTAATGTTTAAGAAAAAAATCTTTGAAACATCTTTATAATTTTAATGAAACTTCTTTATTGAATGTATCAAACATTAACCTCTCTGCTGCTTAAGAAGTCTATATACGTTTTATCAAAACCCTAGTCTGTTGCGTAAGATGTATATATAAAGGGTCCGCCATCTAACGTTTTTTTTTCAACTAGTGCTTTTTTCGTGAATGGTAACACTTAGCTCATGTCTGATTTGACAGATAATTAGTTGTATCCTTCCGCTGAACGAATATGGTCCGTATGTTCGTTATCTTATGAAAAAAGTGAAAGAAACGGCATCCTCATCGATAAACCAAAGCGTGAAAAGCCAAAAACAGTGCGTACACCCGAGAATATTGCTGCTGTGGCAGAAAGTGTGCGTGAAGCGCCATCAACATCAATTCACCGTCGTTCTCAACAATTGAACATTTCGGAGACATCATTGAGACGAATTTTGCATAAAGACCTTGGTATGACGCCATACAAAGTCCAATTGGTTCAAGAGTTCAAAAAAAAAAAAGTTATTTGGCGGACCAAATATTTTGACTACGCAGTTAACTAGTTAAATAAATAAAAAGTTTTATAATATAGAAAAATGCGTAAAAATGCAGAGGAATTTTGATACTGGTAAAAATACACTGAACACGATACTAGCTATTTTCCAAAAGGCTTTTTTAAACAAACATTTTTGCAGAATATAAAGTTTTTCTAACAGCGGAATTGACAAAACCAAATAAAAACCCTAAAAAAAATTAAAAAAAGAAGTTTGGAATGAAGTTAATGTCATACCAACTTGATAAAATTATTTTTTGTTGAAAATAATTAGCAAAGTGTAGCGTGCCACCAATAATGCACTCTCGTGCCACTTCTGCCACGCGTGTCATAGTTTTTCCAGCCCTGATATATTGTATAAAAAAAAAATATACAAACTGAGGTCGCGTGACAAAGTACATTTTGTGAAAATGTAGGAAATAACAAATAGCTTAAAAAGTCACACATTTGTATTCAATTCTCTGCGAAGAGTCTTCTGTTGTGTTAAAAAGTCGCACCTTAAATGTCATATCGTCTTCTTTACAACAGACCAATTACAGTCAATTATATACAGTTAAGAGCAAAAGTGTAACAGAGCTCATTTTGATCATATACAGTTGCGGGCATAAAAATAGTAATGCTCATAATAAATTTAGAAAAGCTGAACAATCTAACTGAATTATTACAGTACCAAAACAAATGTTATGTCCGCAAATAGAGTAAATTGGTAGTTATTTGCCCTGCAAATTAATTTTTCAATCGGCCCAGTACTTTTATTTTAATTTTTTTAAAAATACAAGTTTGTTATAATTTTTATTAAAAATAAAAATTATGTTTTTTTCAACCTTTAATTGTGCAATGAAAATGAAAATTATTCAAGTTCGAGGCCATACTCTATATTTCTTCATTAGGATATTGTCCTAACAAATAATCTATAGAGTTTTTTGTTTTCAAATTTATTATTTGACCCTTTCAGGAATGTGTTGATAGATCTATTTCGGGAATTTTCTAGGTTCCCATCATCAGAACACGTTTTGAAAGAGGTAACAATCCCATGCCAAACATCAAACATTCATATGAACTAGTTTACTCACTACATAAGAACTAATATACATATGAGTTTGAAGTTAAAGATTATAACCATTGATCAAAAAATAAATTGAAAACTTGTATAATTTTGTTGTTTGGCCAATGTAGTTGTTTAATAAATTTGTTTTTATTTTAGCTAATAAGGCCTAAAGTTCTTTATGTAATTAAAAATGCATTTAATCCATATTTTCCCAACGTTTCGTGAATGTTATGTTCACTTTATCAAGGGATTCGTTGTAAGAAAAATTATTTTTATTACATTGAACAATAATTTTTATTGTAGACAAACATAAAACAGTAAACATGAAAATTAAAATTAAACACAAACTTAAAAATTATATCACAGGTTAATTATAATATTGCAACACAGTAACTGGCGTTAATATTTTGTCTTGTTTAATGTGCAAGGTCCACCTCTGGTGGATATTCAAAACACGTTTTTTGTTTTTCTCTCCTTTTAATATTTTGTTTAGTTTGTAAACAAAACAGGGGAAGTAAACTAGGCGGTACCAAGATATATTTATATAGGTAGTCTTAGTAGCCCAGCTGTTTATCTGCCTCTTCCCTGGTTTTGACATTTCTTACATGGTTTTGACACTGTACTGTACTCAACAACAAAGTGCCTGTTGTTTTTGTATTGTTTGTAGTTGTTTGTTGTAGTTGTTGTTCTAGTAAGACTACCTATATAAATATATCTTGGGCGGGTACTTTGCCTTTTATACAAGTTTGTTATAATTTTTATTAAAAATAAAAATTATGTTGTCGAACCTTTAATTGTGCTTTCACAATTTATTATTTGAACCTGAAAGGTTCAAATAATAAATTTGAAAACAAAAAACTCTATAGATTATTTGTTAGGACAATATCCTAATGAAGAAATATAGAGTATGGTCTCGAACTTGAATAATTTTCATTTTCATTTTTCAAAAATAGCCATTCGGTCATAAAAATAGTAGTGATGCGAATAATCTTATAAAAAATTATCTATAAAGTTAAATAACCTAAAATAAAATCTTAGGATTCATTTTTTATTCGTAAGAGGTCGCTGTCATCTCTTTTTTGCGGAAATACAAAAAAAAAAGAGATAGCACTGATGACCAAAATCCATCAATAAGCGCGAACTCAAATAGACTTTAATCAAGTCCGCTTAAATAAGAATTTAACGAAGAATGCGACATAACTACTATGGGCTATAGTGACTTCAGTATTTTTGAACTCTGCGCGATTTAAAAGGCGTGTTAGCCCATTTTTTTTAACATAAACTATTGAAAGACATCTTCGCTGATATAATAAAAAAAGAATTAAGATCAAAAAAAAGGCCCTAAATAAAAAGCACAGGCACGTAGCTAGGGTGGGGGGCAAGGAGGCTAGGCCGCTCACCGAAATGATTTAACAAATTTAAAAACTTAATACAATTCGTTAGGAAATTACAATGTTATTGATGAATTTAATATAAAAATATTTATTTTTGAATTGGATCAGATAGGAAATGCCTGTTAGTTCAGTATTATATGGTTCGAATCTTCAATTTTCATTAGAAAACATCGAATGCAAATGGGCGGCTGTCATTGTTTGAGTTGATTTTCGCCAAACAAAACAATAAATAAAGTCATTACATAAGAGATTTCAATGTTATTGTCTTACAACATAAACAAAACAACTGCTTGAGACAATGCAAACTAACAATTAAATATGTCTACATAGAAAAAACTAAAATTGAGTTTCAATTTAAATATTGTTGATTCAGTTAAAAGATTAATTTAATTCGGACCTATTGAGGAAATTGTAGTAACAATTAAAATTATTTGTAACTATTTAATTGATATTATTTTTAATTATAGTTTTATGAGTTGTTCAGATAAACCGATCGTTTAAAATTAAGTAGTTTATTTTTCACATAGAATGTTCTACTGGCATTAAGTAAATTTAAAAAGCATTATAAAAATAAAGAGTACCTGCTGTTAATATATGTCGTTAAGAGTTTTATATAAGAAAATTTATTCGCTTTGTAGTAACGTCCCGAATATGACGGAAAATCGTGTTTTTTTTGCACTTTAAGGTTACAATAACATACCACCCATTTCAGTGCTTTGCCAGATTCGAACCCTTCCTCGCAAGTTCGTCCGCTAACTCATTGCCATCCACCTTGCAGTGTCCGGGTACCCAACACAGCCTCACAGTGAATTGGTCCATGAGCTCCCTCACAGCACACCTACATCGTGCGACTAGGCGCGAACGCACCGTGTAATTTGTCAGTGCTCTGAGCGCTGCCTGACTATAAATTGTCGACATAAATTGTCACCCTAGATCCCCCAACGATGTGACCCAGTATCACTTCTGTCGCCCTCCAGATCGCTAGGATCTCAGCTTGGAAGACACTGCACTCATCTGGGAGTCTATATGACCTTTTCACGTCAGTGTCAACAATATAAACACAGGCACCCGTGCCCGTGTCCTAGGTCTTACCAACGCAGACTCGTAGAGCCTAAATAAGTTCCTAGCAGCCACACTCCTCACATAATGTTCAATTGGGGACAGATGCAGTAAGATATCCAACGCTGCCTGTCGCATACGGCTAGTACGACTGAAAATCGAATTTTCTCTGTAATGCGTTGTGCGGTTTTCCGGGCTATAGGCAACAAACGGATGAGATCTACTTGACAAGCGGGTAGTACGAATATAGACCCGGTCCTTTGGGATGAGTCGGCTTATCTCAGCAGAACACTTCCACTTTTTGATTGAGTTGACATGTTTTCGCTCTTATGCTGAATTATAAATGACTGACATCAAATGATACAAAAGAAAATTCTTTAATGATTTTAATGTTTTTTTGCCTCATTTTCCAGTTCATTTACAGTTGTTGAAAAACTTGACTTTAAAAATATTACAAACTTTATTTAGTATCAACGTTTTTCACGGTTAAGTCTATTTTTGGTATTACTCTATACTTATTTGGATACACATACATATTGAAATCCTTTCTAATCCTTTATGTATTTTACAATATGTGAATACATATTTGTTGAGAAATCATTCAAGTGAAAGTAATGAAATTAATAAAAACTCTAACGATGATTCAACAAAATATAAACAATAGGGTGTCCCCACAAATTATTTGAAGAAATAATAAAAAGAAAAGAAAATTGTTTAAGAAATAATATTTGATGTGCATTTCTTGAACATAGAACATAATGCATTGCAATTGCAAACTTAGCCTAAGGATTTGTTTGCTTTTCTCGAATAGTTCTTGTATTCATTTTCACATAAATTTCATATAAAAATTCACTTTACTTTAGATATACACGAAATTAGACTAGACCATAATACATTTTTGTGGTTAAAAAATCATCTCAAATCAATATAAACTATTTTGTAAAAATACTATACTTTCTGAGTTTTTTTTAGATAAAAATGTTGTAATTAATGTTTGTTGGGATATACAAAGTACTTGCTTTTGCAAAAACTTTGTATTTTATATTTTTCTGTTAAATTTGAATATTATGTTTTTATAAAACTTCATTCGAAGAAAATTTTCTGAGACGGGCAGACATTTAATTTTTGTTAATAAAATTAATTAATATTCCTTTTTAAAATTCGTGGTTTTTCGCTTATTTAATCGTCATAAAATAAGAGGTTATGGGCCTTAACGAAAAATTAACTGGTATAGCGCAGTTTGCTGGATCAAATGTTGAAAATTGGAAATTCCGGGTGGAGAGGCATCAATCATCGGTGGGTTGTATTAAAGCTGTAACGGAGTCAGTACCTACCGTGGCTGCGGAAATTCCTGCCTTTATGAAGTTGGATGCTAAAGCACAGGATGTTATTGTCTCGTTTATTCATGATGGCTATATTGATTACGTTCGAGGCAAGGATACTGCAAAAGAAATGTGGAACACTCTTTGTGCTACGTTTGAAAAGAAGTCTGCCCAGAATCAAACCTTGGTAAGGAAGGAACTCGCAAAACTAAGATTACGAGAAGGTGAAGATATGAACAAACACTTATTGAAATTTGATTCCTTAATCCGACAATTGAAATCCGCTGGGGCCAAACCGGAAGAAGCAGATTTGGTGTCCCAACTGTTTTTGACTCTACCAGAGTCATACGATGCTGTGGTAACTGCTCTGGAAAATTTACCCAATGAAGAGCTGACGGTTTCAATTGTAAAGCAGCGTTTGTTGGCAGAAGAATCCAAAAAGAAACAAAGAACGTCTGAAATTGTTGAAGAAAAGATAACCGCCTTTGCTACAAAGAAGAAGAAAGCTAAGTTTAATGGAAAATGCCATAAGTGTGGACGTTATGGACATATGAAAAAGGATTGCCGTGTGAAGGAAGCGAATGTTGCTGTTGTTCCTAGTGTTAGCTTTATGGCCGATTCAAATCAACATTCCAAAGTCAAGAAGGATGAGCTGGTGTCTTTTGCTTTAGATTCGGGTGCAACTGATCACTTTGTCAATGATGTTAATATGTTTTCAAAAATAAAGAATCTTGCTGAACCCCGTTACATAAGTGTGGCTAAAAACGATGAGCATGTAGTTGCTAAGAAAATTGGTGATATTGAGTGTGTAAGCAATGCCAATGTGACCATGAATCTGAAGGACGGTTTGTATAGTCCCGATTTTCGTGAAAATCTTTTGTCTGTGAGTCGAATAGTAGATGCTGATGTTGACGTATATTTTACGAAAGATCGTGCTGAACTTCTTAAAGATGGAAATGTTATTGCGACTGGAAAAAGAAGTGGTAATTTGTTTGAAGTAAAATTCAAGATTTTAAGGTCAGTATCCAATTTATCTAAAACTGAAACGGAAACGTTATGGCATCGACGTATGGGTCATATAAGTAAACAATCCTATAGTGATATGATAAAGCATAATATGGTAACGGGTATACCAAATCAAATTCCAAACATTTTTTGTGAAGTATGTACACAAAGTAGACAGTGTCGTGAACCGTTTGATGGTACTCGTTCAAGAGCTACCCGTCCTATTGAGCATACACACTCTGATGTTTGTGGACCTATAGGTCCTGTAGCGTATAATGGATCAAAATATTTTCTTACTTTTATCGATGACTATACCCATTTTGCCCATGTATATTTGATAAAGCATAAGTCCGAAGTTTTTGATAAGTTCAAAGAGTTTAATGCTCTTGTAAATGCAAAATTTGGTACTAATATTTCCATTTTAACTATTGACCAGGGTCGCGAATACAAGTCTAAAGAAATGATAATGTACTGTAAGAAAAAGGTATTCAAATTGCTGAAACAATTGCATATTCTCCTCAGCAAAACGGAGTGGCTGAACGGTTCAACCGAACTGTGGTCGAGAAGGCTCGTGCGCTTATGATTGAAGCTGGTACTCCTAAATCGTTGTGGGGTGATGCTGTCTACGCAAGTACCTATTTAATAAACAGAAGTCCTACAAAAGCGTTGATGTGTAATAAAACTCCTTCCGAAATGTGGTTCAATGGAAAACCTGATCTAACAAAGCTTAGAGTTTTTGGATGTTCTGTGTATGCTTGGATTCCTAATCAGAAACGGAAGAAACTGGATGCCAAAAGTAATAATTACGTTATGGTTGGTTATTGTCCGAATGGCTACAGATTGTGGGACAAGAAGAATAGAATTGTAATCCTTGCTCGTGATTGTAAATTTGACGAGTCTAATTACCCATACAAAAAGGTTGAAAATAATGTTCCAAATTTACAAACTATATATCGTGATAATGAAGATAATGGTAATACAGTAGATACAGTTGAAGAACCAAACGAGCAAGAGGGGGAAACAGATAGTGGTGTCGTTTCGGTTGACTTAGAAGAAGAGCCAATTATCAACACTAGTTCTGATGAAATATTACAACCTGTAATTGAAAATGAACTCAGAAGAGGCACACGAGAACGTAAACCGCCAAGCAGATTTACTGAGCTTTATGAGTCAATTTTTAAAGCTGTCTGCAATGATGATGTTCCCAATTCGTTTTCTGAAATTGAAAATTCAACAAATCGTGATAAGTGGCTTGAAGCTGTGAAAAGCGAATTAGATTCTATGGAGAAAAATAAAGTCTGGAATATAGTAAAGAAACCAGACAACAAGAAACTACAAGTCCAGATGGGTTTTTGTGATCAAGACCGATGCTAATGGAAATCCTGTTCGTTTTAAAGCCAGGTTGGTTGCCAAAGGATTCCTACAAAAATTTGGCGTGGACTATGAAGAAACTTATTCGCCTGTTGCTAAGCTTAGTACTTTGCGCACCGTGTTGGCTGTTGGTGTAAGAAGAGGCTATACTTTCTACCAGCTAGATGTTAAAACTGCATTTTTACATGGTGAGCTTAAAGAAGATATCTACATGGAAGTTCCTGAAGGTATGAATACGAATCCAGGTATGTGTTTAAAGTTGGTAAAATCATTGTACGGCTTAAAGCAAAGTCCGAGGTGTTGGAACCAAAAAGTTAATATGGTACTTGAAGGTCTTGGTTTTAAAAGATCGCAACATGACTACTGTCTCTATACCAAAAATAACAATGGAAACGTAATGCTGCTCCTGCTCTATGTGGATGATGTTCTGATTGCTGGTAATGATTTAAATGATATTGATCGTGTTAAGAAAAAACTATCATCAGTTTTCGATATGTCTGACTGTGGTGAACTCCAATACTACCTTGGTATGAAAATTGAGTACAACAAACAAATGGGATATATGTATCTGAGTCAGGAAGCTAGCATTGTAAAGATACTAGAGAAATTCGGCATGACTGATTGCAATACTATTGATACTCCAATGGAAAAGGGTCTCCAATTACCACGTACTGAAGAAGAGTCTTCTAAACATCCTTATAGAGAACTCTTGGGAAGCCTGATGTACCTTATGTTATGTGTACGGCCAGACATTTGCTATGCTGTTGGTTACATGGGTCGTTATCAGGAGAATTTTGCTGAAATTCATTGGTCTGCTCTTAAGCGAATATTAAGATATCTTAAAGGAACTAAATCACTAAAGCTAAAGTTTGATAATACCTGTAAAGATAAAGATGTTCTTGTTGGCTTTGTGGATGCTGATTGGGCTTCAAATACTGATGATCGTAAATCAACAAGTGGCTATATTTATTATGTCTATGGTTGTCCAGTGTATTGGTCAAGTAAAAAACAAACCACGGTAGCTACTTCATCAAGTGAGGCTGAATATGTTGCCTTAAGTTTGGCAACTTCTGAGGGCTTATGGAGGATATGAATGAAATGACAACAGATGAACCGTTTTTGTTATACGAAGATAATGCTGGGTGCATTGCCATGGCAAAGAGTGCTGAAACTAAGAGGTCAAAACACATTGACATCAAACACCATTTTATAAGAGATCATGTGTTAAAGGGTGATCTGGAGATACAACATATTTCTACTAAGGATCAAGAGGCTGATGTGTTTACAAAAGCAATAGATAAACGTAGTTTTGATTCAATTAGAAATTTGTTAAAATTGTATAATTGAGAGGGGGTGTTGTAATTAATGTTTGTTGGGATATACAAAGTACTTGCTTTTTGTAAAAACTTTGTATTTTATATTTTTCTGTTAAATTTGAATTTTATGTTTTTGTAAAACTTCATTCGAAGAAAATTTTCTGAGACGGGCAGACATTTAATTTTTGTTAATAAAATTAATTAATATTCCTTTTTAAAATTCGTGGTTTTTCGCTTATTTAATCGTCATAAAATAAGAAAAAATTAAAAATTTTTAAGCTTTTTTCTCTTATCCGAATAATTGTTTGTATGGTGATAATAAACGTTATTCGGCCGAATAGTGAAGACATGCCGAATACCGAATATTCGTGATATCTCATATAATAATGCGGTTTAATGCTCAAGGATGTTTTCAGGATCCCATAAGGAACTATATACACTAGAGCCCCGACATGCGTCGTTAATGGGGACCGGAGAAACGCGACGCAAATCGAAACGACGCAAATCGAATCACCTTTTTCTATATAAATGCACTGAAATCTAATTTATTGGGGAAAATATTCTAAACAAAGCAAAAAATTTTGTATTTTTGATAAAAAACATTTTTATTTATTTCATTTACTGCAACAAATGCTTATAATTATTATAAAGAAATAACAAAACAATAAATTAAGAAAAAAAAAAAAAATTCAAAATCTACTTAGCAGAATACCCTCCTTTTTCAATTATGGCTTTCAGCTCAAGCTTAAACTTTTCTGAAGCTACTGAATCTGCACGGGCTGACTCTCCTTTTAATGCCACATTATGTAAATTTGCCGGTGTTTTAAAGCGGTTAAACCAACCGTTGCTGGCTTCGAAATCGTCAGAATTTCCGATACTACTAGATGCAGTATTTTTCTTAAGGTCGGAGTATATAGAAAGAGATTTATTTTTATTACGTCCTTGCTCAGTGGCATTCTTCGCTTATTTTGATCATGTATCCAAATTGGAAGAAGGGACTCCATCTTAACCAATAAGGGATTTCTTGCTATAGTGTCTTGTTTAGATTGGAGTGTTGTGACAATTTCAGCTAATTGATTTATTTTATCACTGTCTCTGTTGCAAATTGTTCTTACTGTTGTAGGTGCTATTCCAAGAGCTCTTCCTATATTAACAGCCTTTTCTCCCGATTTAAAAGTTTTATTACGTCCAATTTTAATTCCAAACTTATTACTTTTCTTTTACTTTGACTCATTTTTTACGTCCTTAAGGTATTTTGGCGAATCACACACTAAATTCTTACCATAACCAGACAGTTGTTCTTAGCACCACTTATATAACAAAGAAAAGGGAATTCCCCTTATTTCACGCAATTTGAAAACTTCTTAACGTACAGGTGACGATCAAATGCTAAAAATGGTCATCCACAATGCTGCAGTAAAAAATTTAACCGTTTTTAGCGACGCAAATCGAAATCAAAACGACGCAAATCGGAAACAAAACGACGCAAATCGGAAACAAAACGACGCAAATCGAAATCAAAACTATGCAAACCGACGCAAATCGGGGTCAAAACGACGCAACTCGGTCCGACGCAACTTGAAATTGCAACGACGCAAATCGAATTTTTCCAGTTTTTAAAAAGCGACGCAAATCGAAACGACGCAAATCGGGACCACGCAAGTCGGGGCTCTAGTGTACTTCAATTAAAATATTTTGTGTTAAATGCATTTACACAGATAGAATTCTTTGGACACGTTTGATTTAAATTTTTTCACTAAACTAATAAAGTATTCTTCACAATGTGAATGAAAAATTTCACAAACTTTATGAAAAAACTTTATAGTTTAAATGAAACTATTTTTTATAAAACTTTTTCATTCGTCGTATGTAATTTTTAATAAATACTATGAAATTTTTTATTTAATTTAAGAATTTCAGTGAACTTCAGGTCAAAAATTCATTAATATTGTGCAGATAATTCTCAAAGTATATAGTAATTAAATGTGCTAAAATCTAACAACTTATTTAACACATTGTGAAATATAATTTGTTGTAATTTGTTTGCTGGTCCCAACCAGATTTAATTCTTGCCTTAGGAAATCGCCAGGGAATAATGTTCTTAGAATTAATTTCTAGAGATATTTGTTAGGTTAAATCACTAGTTCAATGAGAATTTCTAGTCATCGTCTAGGAGAGGTTCAACATTCAAAATATCAAAGAAAAAACAACAAAATTATCACAATTCCCTACGGGAAATGAATGATAGATTTATCCGAAGTAACAAATCTGTGATAGATGAAAAGAAGACACGTCGCAAAACTGGTAAAAACGAAGAGTTCGGTATATCAAAAAGTGGCAATTTCAGCAAAATATCCAATCACGTAATAATTTAAATGGTGGCAAAACATTGACTGGTTTATTCTTTATATATCATGTAACTCGAGAAAAACTAACGTAACACTAAAGCGGACCAAAGTAACAAGGGCCGTAACAGTAGAAATTGTGAAGTAACTCTGAACTGGTGCAAAATAATTGGCTGTGTATAAAAAAATGGCAATCGGTGCAGAAGCAACCAATCCTTTGACTGTTACACAGCTGACCTAATACTGAAAAGATTCAAACAGAAACGACTTTTTAACTGTATACTGCAGTCAATAGAAATTTGTAATTTTTTTCTCAAAACTAAACACGAATTTAATATTGACGAATTAATAGCTTCCAGCTATTTTTAAAACTCTACCAAGTGTAGACTTTGAAACTTTGATTTTAGGTATTCGGGTTTCTTCTGCCCTTTACTTTTTTTTCAAAATTAAGGATAACTTCCTGCGATCGCTTAAATTTTCTACAATTTCCCCGTAACTTTCCCGACTTCTAAAAGGGCTTAAATTTTGTTTTTTTTTATACTTTAGTAAAATATTTTACAAGCTCGTGACATTTTGTTTGAAAATCAATAAGGAAATAATTTTAACTAAAGTCCATGTCACAAAACTATTCTAAAAGACAATGTTCGGAGACATGTCCCAGGTTAGGTCTGCGATGTGTCATATGGGGTCAGTTTCCCCCTTCCATGACAGCGCATTGTTAAAGTGACAGGCGCGTTCCATATAAAGTTATCGATTTCACTTAGACTTAATTTCCTATAAGGTAGAGTCTGCAAAATTATAAATTATTGAGTATGACCAAAGAGTTCGGACCAAAAACGGTATTTGGACGATTCATGTTTCTATAATTTAATAAAAAATAAATTATTTTGGGACTTGTGCAATATTATAAAAACAGGTAATGTAATATAAGGCATTGCGAATAATCTGTAACTAGTGTTTTACTAAATACTTTTCTTGAGTACTGTCATTTGTACGCTTTAACTAGTCACGTAATATTTCATTTCGAACTGGTCCTGCTGCATATCAAATAATGCCTAACATGAGACTAGTTGCATACTAGATACTTTCAACTCGTTCTGTTGCGTATTCACCTAAACCAGTTCGGTGATATGTTACAAGTTCTCCGACATATTTCAAAAGGTGGAAATTGTCAAATCCTATGACAAACCCATGTTAAAAGTACCGGTCACTTTCACATAACAGAAACGAAACTAGGACAGGTTCAAACACACAATGTTCTGGTCAGGTGACCATACCAACGTTCGGAGACATGTCCCAGGTTAGGTCTGCGATGTGTCATATGGGGTCAGTTTCCCCCTTCCATGACAGCGCATTGTTAAAGTGACAGGCGCGTCCCTTTTAAAGTTATCGATTTCACTTAGACTTAATTTCCTATAAGGTAGAGTCTGCAAAATTATAAAATTATTGAGTATGACCAAAGAGTTCGGACCAAAAACGGTATTTTGACGATTCATGTTTCTATAATTTAATAAAAAATAAATTATTTTGGGACTTGTGCAATATTATAAAAACAGGTAATGTAATAAAAGGCATTGCGATTAATCTGTAACTAGTGTTTTACTAAATACTTTTCTTGAGTACTGTCATTTGTACGCTTTAACTAGTCACGTAATATTTCATTTCGAACTGGTCCTGCTGCATATCAAATAATGCCTAACATGAGACTAGTTGCATACTAGATACTTTCAACTCGTTCTGTTGCGTATTCACCTAAACCAGTGATATGTTACAAGTTCTCCGACATATTTTAATTAGCTCAAAAGGTGGTAATTGTCACCTCCTATGACAAGCCCATGTTAAAAGTACCGGTCACTTTCATATAACAGAAACGAAACTAGGACAAGATCATACACACAATGTTCTAGTCAGGTGACCATACCAGTGAATGGTATATTTCCCGCAGAGTTTTCTCACAGACAAGAAACGCATGGGCGTAAAGGAGCGTCGTGTAAATTGGCTCTTTGTCATCTTCCAAATACTACTCACAAGGGAGGTATCCCGGACCCGTACCAGCAGTTCTTAATGAACATTAGATATGTTGTAGAGAATAGAAATTAAAGGGACACGTATTTTTTTTAGTTGCCAATCTCATGTTTAGGCCTTACTAAGTGGGGTCAAATATGACCCCATTTTACCACACCAATTTACCAATCGTGTTGGGTGTTTTATTTCATCGACTTTCATCTTTACAATATCCAAAAAATACAATTAAAATGCTGCTCACGAGCAAAGAAAATTACATAATTTTATTTATACACTTTTTAACTAAAAAACATGAATCAGGTAGGTATGCATTTTCTAGTGCAAATAAAATAAGCAGTATATGCTGGTTTTTCACTTTCAAAATTTAATTTTAAATGACTTCCAAAATAACCTTAATTTAAAAATAAACTGCATGAAAATGAAGTGATTTGATCCTATTTTTCACACCTTACAATTAAAAACAATTTGTTAAATTTTTTTAATTAAACATTAATTTAAGGAAAAGTTTCATAAGCTAGTGCATTCCAGCGAAACTTTATTGATGTTATGTAAAAATACATTTATAATCAAGCAGTGTTAAGATTTTTATGTATTTATATGAATCATATTATTGAGTATTAGGTTGAAGATAGTACCAGAAGATGACTAACGAATACACACAGAGAAAAATTTTGCTATTTGCCAACTGAAATTCTGTTAATACCACTCAAATTCGGTAATTACGAATTGCAGTCGGTTGGTACAACTCAACATTAGTTCTCATAACAAAGTTCGGTTAATTCAACTGAATTTTAGTTGCAACACCCAAAATATTCAGAAATCCAATGTAAATATAAGTTGATACCATTAAAATACACTTTTCAATTCGGTTGGCACTTTATTTTTCTGTGTGTAGGGTTTTCCAAAAGAACAACGTTCTTTATTTACATTTTTGTGATGTAAATTTAAAAGAAAAACAAAAGTCAAAATTTAAATATCTTTTATACAATAAAAACACCTTCATTAGGGCGGGTCGATTTAAAAATCGCTCAACGTTCAAGGAAAATCGTATTCTAGGGATCAAAATAAGAAACTTTGCCGAAGGAACCATACCTCTAAAACGAATTCTGATGTCCCGACTTTTGACCCATAGGGTCAAATTTTGAAAAAGCCCACGTTGATATTTCAGAATGAAGGTGGAATCTCTCCAAGATTATGGGAGCTACTTCTTCTCCGGGAGACGCGCTAGCAGATTAATGCATACATCATCATTCAAGGTGACCGTTAAGGGGTTCAAATTTAAGTTGAAAGAGGTCCTTTTAGCCGTAATTTTATAGCAAAATGTACAAATCTCGGGATAGTGATATTTCAGAAAGTAGGAGGAGTCTTTCCAAGATTAGGGTCTCTATTTCTTCTCCGGAAGACGCTCTAGCAGATGCATGTATAAATTATATTCGATTGGGGTTGGATTCGATTGGGGCACTCTAAATGGGTCAAGTGGGATTTTTCAAAATTTCACCCTACGGGTGAAAAGTCGGGACATCAGAATTCGTTTAGAGGTATGGTTCCTTCGGCAAAGTTTCTTATTTTGATCCCTAGAATACGATTTCCTTGAACGTTGAGCGATTTTTTTGCCTCCATACAAATCGACCCGGCCTAACCTTCATGTTTATGACAAGAAAATGCTAAAAAAAAAATTCATTTTCACCTAAATTTCAACGCCTTTGCAGTGAGTAAAACGTAAAAGGTATTAAACCTTTTTGATCAGGTGCTTTTTTGCTGGGAAATTTTTTACAAATATTAGGTATTGCATTTCATTTTGAATTGTCAGGTTTGAGATCATAATTCAAACGCTACTATTACAAATAGATAACACTAGTCGTTAATAAACGTAAGAGAAGAAGAAGAAAAAACTTGTGGGGATCAGCGCTAGAGGGAGTGCCGCACTTTCGTTACTATTGCAAATAATGTTTTCAATTTGTAATACTGTCACATTTTAATTATGATCTCAAACCTGACAATTCAAAATGAAATGCAATTTTAAAAAAATCAACAATACATATAAAATTCTCAAATATTAGGTATTTTATAAAAATTATGTAGGCATAAATTTTAAGAACAAATCACATTTTCTTACAATAATACAACAATATCGCCTACTTCAAACGGTTTGTAACCTAAGAGTACCTTTCAAATAGCAACTATTTTAAACAGTACGCCCTAAAAAAAAATACATATCTGAACTATTAAAAAAATATCCATTTTTATAATCTAACGTATGGATGGACATAAGTTGATGCATCACAAAAAAGAAAAGGCCGACATACAGCTTCTTTATAATACAAAATTCATTTGGCATACCTACCTTAACTCATTGCATATTTAAATACCCAAAAAGGGTGCCATCGTAAAGGGTGTTTTTTATAGTGGTATAGAACTTCGAAATGGAATTTATATTGATATGAAATTTACTTTATTCGAAAGATAATCTTCTGGCATTATAGTTTATATATGACTTCTGGCATATGACCGCCACGGCTGACTCGCACGTAGTATAATCTGGAGGTCCAATTTTCGATGACTTTTTCCAACATTTGTGGCCGTATATTGGTAATAACGCGGCGAATGTAGTCCTCCAAATGGTCAATCGTTTCGGTCTTATCGGCGTAGACTAGCGACTTTACATGTCCCCACAGAAAATAGTCCAGCGGAGTTAAATTGCAAGATATTGGAGGTCAATTCACGGGTCCGAAACGTAAAACTACGCGGTTACCAAACGTTTACTTCAATAAATCAATTGTGGCACGAGATGTGAGACATGTTGCGCCTACTTGTTGAAACCACAGCCCCTGCACATCATGGTTGTTCAATTGATGAACGAAAATGTCAGAAATCATTTCTCTATAGCGGTCACCATTGACTGATTGACTGATTGGAGTCTTCCACTATGCTACGCTCTACAGCAGCAATGACTTCTTCTGTACGCACTGTACGACGTCTCTGTGGATGCATATTACCACTTAGACTAAACGTGGTGCGAAAACGTTCCATAGTTAATCGAATTAAATGCTCTGATGGACGATTATGTTGACCGTAAATTGGACGTAGTTCGTGATACGTATTTCGAACAGAATCATGATTTTCAAAATAAATTTGCACAATTTGGAAGCGTTGTTCATAATTCACTTGACAGCTGACAAAATGGCCTCCAGTTAAAAAAGTGTTGCCAACTTAAAGTTTTATACCTGTATAAAAAACACCCTTTAGAAAAAATCTGGCTAAATCCTAGTAAGTGATATCGCAAATTGATTTTCAGAGACATGTAGAGAAAGGATAAAACTTTCTCTTTCTCTAAATTTATCTTCCTCATAGGGGGTAGTTAACGGTTCAAAAGTCTGCAAATATACCCAGTAGGAAAACTGCACGAAAAATGGCTCTGAAGAATTGGGGAAGTGAAATATCGGAAAACTTTATTGGCGCTTAATAGTGTTATGTAAGTTTTATCTTATTAAAAAAATATTTACCTGTTTTGAACCACTCCACTCTGTTATAGGTATGATTTTGTCAAATGGCCATTAAAATACGCCTTTTACAGTTTTATGAAATACCTTTACTTGAAATATCGATTGTTTTTAAGTAACAATAAACAGTTATATGTGGAAGATCATATAAAAAATATTTTATTCAGAAAACATAGAGGAATTATTTAATATCAGTGATTATTGAGTAAGTCCCAGGTATGGAAAAAAAAAATATATATATATATATATATATTAGAGCAACTCAATTTGTATGGAAGCGAAATTCGTGCAAGGTGTACCCCCCTCAAAATGAACATTGGTGTTTTTTATGATGACATCTAAAATATTTCGACTCTAGCTTTGACCTCTCGTGAGCTGGACCATTTTGAAAAGGTTTTTTAAGGCGCGTCCAACTGTATATACAATTTGTCCAAGGACTATCATAAATAATTTAGATTTTTGCAAATTAGATGCATTTTACACGGTGCTCTGGAATATATATAAATGCAATTTTGTGGTAACTCTAATATGATAGCGGATTTAGTTTCTAGATCATGTATGGATAAAAATAGGACTAAAGAAAGAAAAAAAAATAATTTGCAAAAATCTAAATTATTTTCATACAAAGATGATGTACTTGGCAAAAGAAAAAATTTGATACCCATATTGCCCTATTTAAAACGAAGAGTTACCACCCCATTGCATTTTTGTCAAAACGCAAACTAGCACGAATTTCAAAAAAAACTGAAACCCGTATTTAATTAAATTGACTAAAGATTAAAATATGTTAAGTTGGCATTTTTATTACAAACAACCCCGAACAAAAAATTCAAAAACCGTTTTTTTACAGAATATCCTTAAAAAAAGGACATGGATGATCGTCCTTGGACAAATTGTATATACAGTTGGACGCGCCTTAAAAAACCTTTCTTATGATACCCATATTGTATATGTTGGTAAGGAAACAGATTCTAAAATTAACAAAACATGCAAAAATAGAACCATTTTCAAAATGGTCCAGCTCACGAGAGGTCAAAGCTGGAGCCGAAATGTTTCAAATGTCATCTTAAAAAAGTCCAAGGTTCATTTTAAGGAGGGTACATCGAGCACTTTTTTTGGTGAGTCGCTCTAATATATATACGATATAATACAAACACCTAAAATCATCGATATTGGACCAAGAAGCGGGTGTCAGTCTTTAATAGGTTAATTTGAAATGTCAACTTATGCTTGAGTCATAAGTTGATACCTCACATAATTATCAATATTTAAATAATAGTATAAAAAGTTATTTGTTTGTTACAAGATAAATTTGACTCACCTGTAGTTCCGAACGGTCAACATCCCACTGCGAACGTTCCAATTCAAAACGTGACCATTCATGTTGTATAAAATGTAAAATACCAGGTATTGTGTATTGTGGTGTGGCCTGTTGGTTGTTGGCAATAGACGAACCGCCATTACCTTCATCCGGATTGCCAGATAAACCAACACCTAGGCCACCGGTGTTGGAGACATTGTTACCACCAACTAAACCCATACCCGAATTAGGGCCTAAACTGTTATTAGAAGCGTTACCAATGCCACCACCACCAAGGCCAACTGAACCGCCTAGGCCAGAGCCAATAACACCTCCACCCCCCGCACCCGGACCACCACCTACAGGTTTATTATTAATGCCTGTAGTGGCTCCTGAATTAGTACCCATTTGCAGAATGTTGATTGCTATACTGAACTATTTGATGAACAAATTAATTTAGAGTTGACTATGATGATGATGATGATGTTGTTGTTGTGATGATGACAATCCTTTAAAGTTGTATTGGTATGGAGCAGACTTTATATTTTATTGATAATATGACAACAGAAAAAATTATTTTTTTAATTTAGTTAGTTTCTGCTTTGACGCTTAAAATTTTATTTTTTTTTTATTATTTATTTATATATTTTTTATTTTGTTTTAAATATTTTTTATTATTTTTTTAATTGGTGTTTTTTATTTCTATTTATTTTTTGCAATTATTGCTTTTACAGTTGCTGGCATTTCAAAAAAATTATTTATTGTACACTGGTAAACAAATTAGTTTTTATGTTTAGTATTTTTTTATTTATCCGAATCTAAAATATTTTGGTCCTGCTTTTAGCAAAATCATTGCAAACCATTTAAAAACAATTTTATTTTATTTTTTTATAAAAAAATATTACTTATGGGGCATTTACATTACACCCAAAATCCAATTTTAACAAGATTTCTTTCATATTTTAATGCGCATTTACATTACGTTCGAAATTCAGGCTAGGCATTCTGCAGGAGGATCGACAATTATCGTCCACTTTTCGAAGTTAATGTGACATACAAATTTTAAATCATGTTAACGATTTTGATAAAAAAAAAATTTCCATCCCCAGGTGAAAATGTTCATATATGATCATATATTGCCATATATGGTCTCATGTATGAGCATATATAGTTCCATATATGGACATATATGTAATGTATGGGAGCATATATGGGTAAATACATTCAAATGAAAAGTTCCTATATGGATATGAATGACACCATATATGATAATATATGATAATATATTGCATATATTGGTTCATATATGACATATATCTCCATATATGAATTCATATATTATTCCATATATGGTTAATATGTTTTAATTTTTGATCAGATATGACCATATATGAGGATGAAATTTTTTATTTTTAACCCTTATTCTGCCGGTCTTCGAATTCTTGACAAAAATATATAAATTAATGTTTTATTGATTTATAGAGACGATTGCAGAGAATGAGTTTTGAATTGAAATTTGAGTTGAAAATTGATGAAAATTTGTCCATCAACTGATATTATCACGCTAAATATACCATTATTAAAATTTGTTGGCGAACGCACCCCTTTTCCGGGGGAGGGGTTCAAAGTTGGAATTTTGTTTTGCGATTTTATCCAAGAGTTGTGAATGGATCGGAACGCTTTATGCACCATCGGAATGGTATTATATGTCCCTATTCATTAACCCGTTACAAGTTATCTTAAAATGAATGGGGACATATAACTCTTTGGAAATATATTTAAAACGCCTTTCCGATGATGCCTAAATGATGCAGATCCATTCACAACTTTTGTATAAAATCGTAAAACAAAACTTCAAATTTGAAAAAATTTGGAAAAAAAACTAAAAAAGCTTTTTTATATACGAGAATATAGGAAAAGTAATAATATATGACAACCCAGGTGAAAAATGGATCGTATATGAACATATATGATCATATATGGGATTTTATATGATCATATATGGGTATAGCTGGTCATATATGTTCATATATGGTTCGATATATGACCATAAATGATCTCATATATTTCCATATATGTTCGGATCCGAAATTTGAGGGTATATGGTCGTATATGATAATATATGTTCATATATGCACATATATGATCCATATATGCTCATATATGATCATATACGACCATATACCCTCAAATTTCGGATCCGAACATATATGATCATATATGAGACCATATATGGTCATATATTGAACTATATATGGACATATATGGTAAGCTATTCCCATATATGGTCATATACAAGCCCATATATGATCATATATGTTCATATACGAATCAATTTTCACATGGGAATGTAAGAACATTCATATATGACCATATATGAACGTTCATATATGTCCATATATGAGCATATATGTCCATATACCCTCAAATTTCGGATCCGAACATATATGGATTCATATATGAGCTCATATATGTGGCCATATATGACAATATATGAACTTTTTCACTTGGGTCGTTTAGTTTCACTTTTCCGAAAGTAACAACGTCAAAACGATAGTAATTTAGGTCTCGTTTTGAACAAAAAGATACCGTTTTTCTCAGAGAATCTGTCCACAGTTTAAACTACCCAGGTAGAAATTGCCTACTGCATATTAGTGGCAAACCACTGATATTTTTGTAAAACCTACCGTGTTAAAAATTACCAAAGGTACAACTACAATATTATTTGGAAAACACTATGTGCATTGCCAGTACCCACTGCAAAATTCTTTGCCAATATTCCCAGTCAGAAAAGTACAATATGCACAGTACTGGCAAATCCTCGGTGACGGTCGGTTATGTGTTGGCAGAACGTGGGATTCACAATATTTAGAGTATTGGCCTGTTACCCGATTGGCATAACGTTGGAAAATCAAAAAATGTTGTGCTTTCCAAATACCTTAAATTTAATTAATTTTGTGAAATTATTATAAAAGACGCTCCTCCAGCAACCAAGTTCGGTCTAAGTTTTTTAAATAAATTGCTGATTGAAGGAGTAAAATATAATAAAATATTTAAAAAAAAGTTAATGCTAGTAATAGTTGAAATATTGGTAAAAACAAACAATAGGGGCAGTGAATTTTGCGGGTTATACTAGCAAAACACTTGCTTTGCATACAAAATAGTGACTCTATAGTACAATATTAGTTGTAACTTTGGTCATTTCTAACATGGTAAGAGATGGGATTCTACCCGGTATTTACCCGATGCATGGGTAAATACCGGGTAAATAAAAGATAAACACTTTTTTTGGGAATTTATTTGGGTATTTATAAAAATTATTTGAAATGCAACATCTAGCAAGCTCTAGTTGTCAATCAGCTGAAACTTCATTTGAAATTAGTAATTTGATTTAATGTTTTCAATAGCACGTGTGTTGTTAAATATCAAAAGCGGATAAAATCGAATTAAAACTATATTAAAGTGGATTAAATTGACTTAAAATTGTGGAGAAGGTATGTATTTATTAGTGAAGCTAATATTGATGAAATGCAACAATAAACTTTAATCATTTTTATGTTCAGTCATAGGAAGACTTAAAAATGAAAAAATATGGGAGCATTTTGCAACAAGTGGAAGCAACACAAACACAGTTGTTTGCAGATATTGTGACACGGTTTATAAACAGGGAAATGTTAATAAAATGACAAAACATTTAATGAAATGTCTAAAATGTCCCGTTTTGGTGAAACGAGTTATTGATCAAACAAATCCAGGTGAACTGACAACAATTTCAATGGAAAATTCGACTCAGTACAGTGATGTTTTAAGCTCTTTGAATTCTCTTCAATCATCATACTCATGCCAAATAATGTCTGATGAATATAAAGAGGACCTTCATAAGAAACTGTCCAAGGCTATTAGTGTATCTGGTGCTCCATTTTCAATGGTGGAACATCCGCTGTGGGTACAGTTTTTTGAAGAATTGCAACCTTCATATAAATTGCCAAGCAGAAAGGCAATTTCCACAAGTATCTAAACGAACTATATAATGAAACAGCAAACGATATTACTATGCAACTGAAGTCCGCAAGGTACTTGTATTTCCAGTGTGACAGGTGGAGCAACATTCGTTGTGAAGGTATAATAAATTTTCTAGTTTCTAAGCCAGATATTGTTTTTGTTCGCAGTTTGGCAACGGAAAGCAACGACATAGTTTATACCCACCTTTTTGGTAAATACCCGGGTATTTAACAATTTTTACCCAATTTACCTATTTTACCAGGTATTTACCATTTGATTATTTACCCTTTGCCCATCTCTAAACATGGTGGGTTTTACAGAAATAACTGTAGTTTGCCAGTACTATTTTTTGTACGGTTGACAAATTCTACATGTGTTGTTTTTATTAATATTATAACCAATTAAAAGCATTTTTTTTTTTAATATTTTATTATATTTCACACATTTAAATATTATGTATAAGACTTAGACCGAACTGTATTGCTGCTTTTTAAAAGTGCCACATTTTTTTAATTCCCAATGTTATGCCAACGTTGGCAAGTTCGCTCAAACCAACGGTTAGCCACTGTTATCAATCGGGTAACAGGATACTATCGAGGTTGTTAATTCCATGTTCTGAAATCGCTTAACCGACCGTCGCCGAAGCTTTACCAGCACTGTGCCAATTGTTTTTTTTTTTTCTGTCTGTGTAGATTCCATCACATGGTAGCGTATAAATTAATACACGAACTAGATTTCGAAATCGAATTTGAACTGAATTTCGATTATGATCTAAATGCAGCTTTACATTATCAAATTTTATATTATGCTGTGTTTCACTTTTGTACGTGTTTTAAGCAAAACATGTGTGGGCAAAATGTATGGGAAAACATGTACAAAACATGTTTTGATTCAAAACACGTCAAAACACATTCAGTGGAAATGTAGTGTTTGACGTTAATAATACAAATGCAAAGACAAAAATCGTTGCGTGTTTTGAGCAAAACATGTGTGGGCAAAATGTATGGGAAAACATGTACAAAACATGTTTTGATTCAAAACACGTCAAAACAACTTCAGTGGAAACGTAGTGTTTGACGTTAATAATACAAATACACAGACAAAAATCGTTGCCAAGAATAAATTGTAAAAAACTAAAAAGACTTTCCTAAGTTCTTACATTTATCTGTTTTTTTTTTTTTTGTTTGCATAAATTATGCAATTATGAATATGAAAAACAAAAAGTAGCTCTGAATAAAAAAAAATTTAAAAAAAAATCATAAAACATACCCTAATTTTTGAACAAAGATTCCAAAACTAAAACAAAATGTTTAGCTATTAAAAGCATTAAAAATGAAAGTAGCATTGTTTCTACTTAGAAAATAACTTTGTTTTACATTGTGATACAAAAACTAGATTTCAAAATCTAGTTTGTACTGAATTTCGAGCGTAATGTAAATGCATTAATGTACTGTTTGATATTTTATAGTTTACTTTTAAAGAAACTGTAGAATAAAAAAAACTAGGAATACCACTTAATCGATGAGTATTAAAAACCTAAATATGGAAAAACAAGTAAACAATTTTCGAAGTGTATCTTCAGTTCTCTACGAGCTACTGAAGTTACCGGTTCATGTATTCAAGTTACCGGTGGTGAATGTGGACCAAAAAAGTTTAAATTTTTTTTTCGAAAAGTGCTCAAAAGTTTCGTTATTTTTTTTACTTATTACTGGGAAAATAAATTAAAATTTTCTGTAGAGTAGTTTTGGTCCACGAGTTCTTTTTTTAGTTTTGAGCAAGTACAATTGTTTTATGTACAAATTTAAAAATATATAAAGTATAGAAATTGTACTTGGTCTAAATTAAAAAATCCTCTGCTGACCAAAATTACTCTACAGAAAATTTAAAAATATTTTTCCTGTAATAAGCCAAAAATTACAAAACTTCTGTTTTGAAAAAAAAAAAAATCGAAACTATTTTTGGTCAAAATGCACCAAATGCAGCCGGCAACTTCAATCGCTGCTAGGGAACTGAAGATCCACTTAATTTTTTTTTACTTATTGTTCCCATATTCAGCACTTTAATATGCATCGATTGAATGGAATTCCTTCAACAATTACAAAAAAGTGCCATAGTCGGGACAACCTACTGTAGAACTTTACATATTACAACGGAACATATCGAAGTTAATGGGGGAAAACATTTTTCTATACTTTAGAATTTTCTCCTATAAGGTTTGTTCTATCCTACGCGTACTATCGAACCCCCAATAAAAGTTGGGTATGTAATAGAAGGGACAAAAGTAATAAGTATTCGCTAAGAAACATACAGTGCCCGACGTAAGTTTTGGCACAGTTATTTATTTGTATAACAATAAATGCTTCATTACGTCAAAAGTAGTAAAATATAATTAAAAATGTTCATTAAGACTATAAATTGGCATTTTCATAGATTTAATTGTAAAAGGAAACATTTATTTTATTTCAAAGACCGCGCAAAACTGTAAACAAAAAAAAATAGTGAGTCTAAAAATAGATTTTCAAAATATGTTAATGTTATTATTGTATATGTAAAATAATGATAAAATTAAGTACTAATGTGCAATGCATTATTTTTTGTATTGAAAAAAAATGCAAAATTAACTAGTTATTATTAAGTCCTTATTATTTGTATTAATGTAATGCAAAGATCAAGCTGGGGTCATTACTGGTAGTCCGAAAAATAATGATATGTCATTACAGTTTCTATATTGGGTATATAATAAAATGATTTTTTTGAATGTTGCGCTTTTATTTTATAAAAAGGATTAAATAAAAAAAACTAACTGTTCCAAAACTTGTTTCAGGCGCTGTACCTGCCCAATCGAATTGTTAGGGATAAAAATGTGTTTAAAGTTTCTTCAGAACTTTTTTGTTTAAGAACTTTTAAATAATTTGTTGGCTTAATGGATAGATCTTCAAATTCTCTCATTTGACAAACAATTGGAATCTGCTTATTTCAAAAATATTATAAAAGAAACACAAAAAACTAAAAATGGGGTCACTTCTAATTCCACTTTTAAATCCCTAAATATGAGATTGGGCAGCTAAAATAATTTCTTGTTTACATATTATAAAACGATAGAAATTGACAAGTACTTTCGAAAATCTTCTGAAAATGGCTCTGGCTAACAGGCGAGTCTCCCGATTGGTTCTCTACGATCTTAATAAAATGTGAATATGTGATTAAGAAAAAAAATAAGGGACTCGTATTTTTTTAACCGGCTCAATCTCATGTTTAGGGGTTAAAAAGTGTTATCAAAAATTACCGCTTTTTTTTGGCTTATTTCGAATTGTTTCAAAGAAATTTTAGACAATTGGGGCACCAAATGAAAGAGCTTTTGAAGACGCATTAATTGGTATACGAAACAAGTATTTTTGTTATAAAAAAAATGTATTTTAACCGTACGATGCATACCCAACTTTTTCTACGAGAGCACACACCCGGGATACGTTTGTACTTACTAGCTTATTTTGGCTTTTTCTAATGTTTAAATGGTCCAATTTCATTATTTTTTTTCAATGAGTATATTAATATTTTACAAATGTTTTTAGTTTTTGTTTCATGCAAATATTCCACCTGGTTCAAGAGATATATGGAAAAAAAGGTCACGCGCATGGGATAGCCAACTGTTGTGTGTGTTTACGTAGGTGTCGACTTTGGAAGCTCGTAGCTCCTGAACCACTGATCCGATCTAATTTGGATCAGATTAGAAAAGATTAGAAATTACTTATATTTCCCAGATCCGAGTTAAGCCGTTCCTGAGTTACAGCAATGCAAATGAGTGTGTGTTTACGTAGGTGTCGACTTTGGAAGCTCGTAGCTCATGAACCACTGATCCGAATTGGATCATATAGCCTTTAAAAAGATTAGAAATTACTTATATTTCCTAGAAGCTCGTAGCTCATGAAACACTGATCCGAATTGCATCATATAACCTTTAAAAGATTTGAAATTACTTATATTTCCTAGATCTCTATGCCCTAAGTTAAGCCGTTCCTGAGTTACAGCACTGCAAAGTTGCAAGTGGATACATTTGTACACGGGTGTATGTTCTAGGGTTAAGTGATATTATCACTGGCGTTGGTTAAAGAATTATAGTTGGATTAAGCTAAATAATATGTATATTAATGCCTATCAAATTTAATCGAGTAAGTATCTGAGCTTTTTTCACCATTCGTAATTGTTCGGCTTTTATGCGACACTTTAGATGAGCTTTTTAACTTATATTTTAAATATTTTATATAAATGGTAAGCCTAACGCACTACATACGATATTGGTATCAAAATTTTTGTTTTCTCGAGCTCATCAAAACTGCCTTCAAAAAAAATTTTAATTTCATTAGTTTAAGACATGTTTATATGCCCACAAAATGGTAGAATGGATTGCTTAGGTCTTGTTTTGGACAACCAGTTAAATTTTTCGCCGCTCATATAAATTGCGTATTCTCTCGTATATCCTTTCGCTTGAATAGGTTGTACTCGTTAAATATTTATCTGCCATTTTCAGAAAAAATGCTGATCGCCATGGCTATATTAATGCCGCATATATCGTATTGTGCAGATTTTTCAGGTACTGGATGTATCGCGTTTAGCAAATATAAACTTGATTTTAGTTTTTAGTTTACTTATTCATTGATTAGTTTTAATTCTAAATTGGTAGAATTTGAAGAATTGCATGAATTGTAGTTTTCGTAGTATGTACAATTTTTAAAGGAAAACTAAAGAAAAATTAAATACTGTTTTTGTGCCATTAAGATTCTTTCTGCATTCATTATGAATTAATGTTTATATTATTATATAAATTATACTTTTAAGTACAATGAACAGAAACCTGGGATATGGATTGTAAAATCCCAATAAACAAAATTAAACCAGCCATGATCTTAAAAATTTCTAACAAAATTTCGATTTTCAGCATTCTAAGAATTTAAAAATGGTTATATCTTCCTCTAAGGATTGATAAACAATTCCAACGAATGCAAAAAAATTCTTATTTCGCAATTTTTCGCGATTTTTCATATTTCAGACATTTTTGACTCTAGGTTCCAAACTTGGCTTAATTATAATACAGAAATAAATGTATCTATTAAATACAATGAACAATATTAGATTACCAAACTATAACGTAAAATGAAAAGTTGTTGTTGTATAATAATATAAAAAATAGTATTGATATTTTTTTCCTAAGTTTTATGTGCTAATTTTAACTTTAAATTCGATGCATGCTAGTATCCCTATTTTAATTCCCATCACTGTATTTTAACCGATTATTATTATAAATTATTTGTTTCAATACGAGTTTCAAATTATTTGTTTCGACACTAACCGAAACAGAGGCGATTAATCGAGGAATCGGTTAATCGATTAACCGAATTGGAAACACTAACCATACGTCGAAAAATAGAGTACGCCATTAAAATTATCATTCCCGAAATATATAGAATTAGACCAGGTTCACACACGGCAATTATACTTGCGCAATTCTTGAGTTTATAGAAGAGGGATGAAAAGAGAATGGAAGGGGGTACAGACTTGCCCGTACTCCAATTCCGTTTTGTTTTTTCATCCGCAATTTTCAACACTGCAGGTTGATATACGAAAATTGCTGAAACAAACTTTTCCTGTGTGAACACAAAAGCAAGCTCAATGGAGAATTGAAGAAAAATTGCGCAAGTAAAATTGCCGTGTGTGAACCATGACTTAATGGTCAAACCTTATTAATGTTTTTTGATGTCATGCCGTATAATTTGGTAATTCGTATCACCAATACCGGGAAATACAGTAGTCGCTCGGTTATATGAATATCCAGTTATGTAAAGTTTCAGAATAGTGAACTGAACAAAAAAATTTAAACACAGGAGGTTCTAAAGAGTGAACACAGCCTATCTCTGTTATGTGAACAGCTTTCAACCGTTGATTTTTTAAATTAGTTCATATAACGGAGCGACTACTGTAGTAGATATGGATGGACAGAGATGGATATGGATGGACAGAAATGCTCCCGAGAAATAGTTTAAATTGACAATTAAAAAATTTGTTTAACGTCAATTTGTTACCTTTAAAGTAACAAGTCGATTTTACTAAACTTTTAACAAAAGAAACTATTTTTAGTTAATTATAAAAAAAAGTACTATTTTTAGCATATATTTTAAGTAATGAAACAATTTTGATGTTTTTTTTTTTAAAAACATAACCTAATTTTTTTGAAATTATGTTTTGTTATTTTTTTTGGTAGGGATTTTTGTTTGTCCACTTCTTTTTAATTAAATATCCAATAAATGTCACTGTGGCGAATTTAAAGAAATGTCTTAAACCTACACACTAACAACTTCTTACGTTTACACACTCACGCATGGTTGGTCTACGTAAAAAAGTAGACAAATTTTTGCAAACTTTCCTAAAAGTTTTCACTTTTTTACACTATTATCCACTATAATATAATTAATAGAATAATATTTGTAATGCAAAATATTTAAGTATTAAAAATAACTAAATATTATTGGTTTTCGATCAAAGATGATTACAGAAAAATTAAAAAAATGCTCAAGAACAAAAGAGAAAATAAAAATTATACAAAGAAATTTAATCACACACACAATTTATGTTAAATTTGGTAAATCAAACGAATCCAACAAAACTTCTGATGTTTGCAAATTATTGCAAACAATTTTAATTTTTAAAGTTCTTTAATTTTTTAATTAAAATTTAGCTTAATTTAATTTTCTCTAGTACATATTACGTTTTTTTTTCTTCTTTTCTTTTTGTTAAAAAAATGGCAATGCTTTTTTTTTGTTTCTTTTGTCAATTAATTTTTCTCAATGGCTGCACTGAACGAGTTGCCAGACTTTATAAAAAAAAAACATTCATCCCCATTTTAAATAAATTACAAATATATACAAAAAAAGTATGTGAATTATTAAAGAAAATCCCTATTAATTTTATTTTAAATTGTTACCAAAAAGCGTAATTTCTTGTTTATTTTATAAAATTCTTCAAAACATATTTATTTCGTTTGTAGGTTTTTTATTTTTTGCACGATTCTTTTATTGTCTACGTCGTATATCTCTTTTACATTTTTTTCTTGCTGACACTCACTCACACATACTTTTCTTTTTTTAGGTTTTTTGTTGCGAACTTTTGTTAAAAATATATCAGATTTTCGTAATATTTTTCATTTTCCTTGTAGTTGCGCTTATTCTTTTGGTATTTTTAATGATTTTGTTAATTATTTTATATTTTTTCTTTATCAATTTATACAAAAAAAAAACTGTTCAAAAAATTTCTTTACCCGAGAGCAGAAAATTTTTCATTTCACACACACACACACGAAATAATGAATGGGATTGTCTTATCAGTTGTAAAAATTAGTATTTAAACAGGGAAGAAGCAAACTAAAATGAACACAAGGTTCATCCAATAGTAAAATGAAATCGACATTTGGTGAAGGCTGCCATGCCAGTCCATCCATTTTCCGGCTAGATCTAGCTGTTTTTTATTCAGCTAATACGGCATTCACACCTAAATGCAAAACACACATTTTCCCAAAACGAGTTTTGTAATAGAATTAAATTGAAAAATTTAAAATGATGTGTATGTTGGATTTGTGGGCATTAGTAGCATTATGAAATTTGGTAGTTTCTTTTTTTAAAATTAATAAAAAGTTGTACATATTTTTCCAAAATGAAAAATAATCTATGTAAACGTGGTTTTATTGTAAAATGTGTTAAATTTTGCTAATTTTTCAACAAATGGAAAATACTGATTAATTTTAATTTAATGTATGTTATAATAGTCCAACGATAATGAAAGTGTACGTGCAAAGAGCAATAAAATGTGAATCAAGTCTATGCTCGGCTTTAAGAAAGGATAAATATCTTACAAAAGTTTTAAAAATTCTGAATTCGAACAAGTTTTTGAATCTGCTTACAAAATAACCGCAGAGGTCAAAAACATGTTCTAAACTCAAATCCAATAATCTTGAATATCTTGCTTGTGATGAAAAACAATTTTCAAATCAATCGTTTTTGAAACTTCAGAAAGAATATTTCGTATAAGTTTTAAATTTAAAAAGTATTAAATGATTCAAATCGATATTACTGATTTATCAAAAATAATTTCGATCCGCTTCTTTATATATTTTTTAAAATTTTGATTTTTAGCCAGATCTCTCAATATCAAACCCGATTGGCTTTCATCACATGCCGTAGACATTTTGAATATCAAAGTATCAAATTTGGGTCAAGCAGGCATGTGATGAATATCAAAAATGAAAATGATCACATTTTTAATGCCTTATATTTTAAGAATAATATTACGTTTCCATTGAACATGAAATCCCTCCTCCAGGCGGTGTATTCTAAATTGGCCATAAATGCCGCAAATGAGTGTTTTATTAGAAATTAAGCTATTTCGATAGAAACCTAAATTTACAAAATATTTTGGGTAGAAATTTTTGTGTGCAATGCAAGACTTAAAAGCGAGATAGTGTTAAATTTCAAATTTCGTAAAATTAAAAAAAAAAAATATTGTGAAATGAACACAATTTTCAAAAATCTTAAAAATATATTTATGTTGACTTGAAACCGTGGATAGTAAACACAAAGTAAGATTGAAGGTTAAGCTTTGAAAAAAATCTTATTTTGGTCCAAGGGCATACAGGATTCTAATAGCATACCTCTAAAGGACATCCTCTTAGCTTGAAAACGTATGGACGGATTTTTATGAAATTTGGCAGAAAAATTACATTTAGTCGTAGCAGCAAATCCTTTAAAGTTGATCAATATATATTGAAGTTAAGGTGAGTTTTCGCCCACTTTCATCATATCTTAAGTGAAAGCACAAAAAGTGTAATTTTTGGACTGTAGTTATTTATATATTGGTAAGAGGATTGGTTTATACTTAATTATTTTTATGGGTTAGTTTTTGAAATTCGCTGTAAACCTATTTTGGCCCAAATCGCCTAAAGTATGCAACGATAAAAAATTATGTAAAAAACAGTTTATTTTTCATGCAAACGCGGTATAAATTTCATTGCAAAAAAGGTTAGGCCGGTTTGAGTGTTACTAGTTGCATATTTTTAATAAAACGCTTTTGTTACAAAAAGTAAATTTTTAAGATTTCTTTTAATTTTTTTTTTAATAAATTTAACACACATTTTTTTCAATTTCCTTTTAAGTTTTTATTAGAATCATAAATATAAAAATACAAGTGTTCTTTTAACATGGAATTAGACAGCAATACATAAATATATAAAATTATTAGTGAGTTAATGCTTAAAACAAACATTTTTTTAATAAAACTTATTCGGTGGTGTTCTGATGTAGTTTTATGTGAAAACAATTTTATGTAGATTCGATTTTCAGAACACCCCCGATAATGCAATTCTTGGTATATGATCGAAAATAGCAAGATCTAAATTAATTTACAAAAATTCTTCACACCAATCATTGAGACAGTTGAAACAATCTGATGATTGTTTAGAACTGGCATTGCAGGTATCCTTCATCCATTCCTTGAAAAGTTCTTCATCCTTCTTCAATACTAAATATTGACCCAACACTGTATAAGCCTAGAAAATAAAAACACAGTTGAGTTCAAATAGTTAAAGTTTTGGAGCCATTGGTATCTTCTGTAAGATAATGGCAACCCTTGCCCTTAATAAAAACAACAAAGCCACCAACACTTGATTCAAGCATAGCTTTATTAGCATACTAATGTGTTACTTTTTGCTATTTCGAGAAATCTTGTCCAAGTACCTTATCAAATCCAGCTTCCGTTAGTCGTCCACCCAAGGTCTCACCAATTCCCGCCAGATCAGTTACTGGTTTATTGCCCATAGGTTCGGCAACAAAATTTCTGTATTTTTGCGATGTTCCAGACATATTTTTACAATTATTTATGTTCGTTTATACACACGGTTAATGGAATGCTTGATTTTTTAATAGTTTCTTTTTATTTTAACAGCAAATATATATAAAATGCACAATTATTTCACAATTCCCTCAGAATGACGCACTACTTGCTCGAAGTATTGCTTGTTTATGAACAGTAGTGCTGTAGAAGAATTTAAGTACTGGGTACTCGGTAGTGATTTTGTTTAGGTAACTTAACACTCAAAAGTAACTGCTTAATCGGACTTATTATAAATAACAATCCGAATCAAGATATATTTATTAGGTAGTCTTAGTAGCCCAGTTGTTTATCTTCCTCTTACCTGGTTTTGACATTTCTTCCATGGTTTTGACAGTACAAAGACTGTATCTTGAGTATTTTGAAATGTCTAAACCCTGTTGTTTTTGTATTGTTTGTAGTTGTTTGTTGTAGTTGTTGTTCTAGTAAGACTACCTATATAAATATATCTTGATCCGAATCTAGGAAATATTAAATCAGGGTTTAATTACTTTATAGTTTTCAATGTAAGCAACACCATTTTGTAGGGAGTCGAAAAATTCGACAACCGTAATCAGGCCAAATATTAATAGTGTTGTATTTGATCATACAAATAAGTAAATTTGCTTTATAAAAATACAGCTCTGTTTAAAGGGAAAAAATGTGTGTGTATGTGTATGACTTAGACCATTTAAAACATTTTAAATGCCGGGTACTTTGTACAATATCATATTCAAAGAATCAATTGTTGATTCTTTTCAAAGAATGAAACTTATTGATTCAGTTTTAACAAATCATTTGTTCAACATAAAAGGGTTGATTCGAATTATAGTATGCGATTTAAATTATGACACAAATAATTAAATCGAATCAAGTTAAATCAATATAAAGTAGAATAAATCAAATATTTGTTATTATTACAAATTGACACAAATTTAATGCGAATTGATTTAGAAAAAGAAGTATTCAGTAATTTAAAAAAAAAAATACAGTGTGGTCTTGAGTAATCAAAAGTAATTATACCTTGCAACACTAATGATTAAATGCTTCTTATTATATACCAGAGTTGCGCAAAATTAGTAGCGTGTATAAATTAGCAACTATGGCGGACAGAGTTGAGTTTTAATCACAGAAAGTCAACTTATTGGTATTCACAGCTAAATGCAAAACTAGTGTTTTGGCAAAAACACATGTTCAGCATTTAGGTATAAACGTAGCTTTAGTGAGGGCGTTTTGTGACTTTGCAATAAGTATGTTGTCCACTACGGAATTACAGTCATTATGAAATTTTTGTAAGCAAACCAAAGTTGAAACTTTGACCAACTTTGGTGTGCCTTTTAAACGGGTGCACATACAAAGGCTACCTAATAACAATTGTTAATCCGAAATTGCATTTGTTTTTCAAAAAATTTACATGTACTTTTAAATTTTGCAAGTAAAATTTCCACAATTCATTTGTACACTCAAAAAAGTTTGACTGTTAAGGTCCAACTATAATTACCGAAGTTGAATTAAGGGAATGAGCGGTTGTCTGAAAATATATTAAAGTTTCCTTATTTACAAGTTTGATATAATTTTTATTAATAAAAAAAATTTTGTTTTTTTTCGACCTTTAATTGTGCAATGAAAATGAGTTCGAGGCCATACTCTATATTTCTTTATTAGGATATTGTCCTAACATATAATCCATAGAGATTCTGTTTTCAAATTTATTAATTGACCCTTTCAGGAATGTGTTGATAGATCTATTTCGGAAATTTTCTAGGTTCCCATCATCAGAACACGTTTTGAAAGAGGTAACAATCCCATGCAAAACATCAAATATTCGTATAAACTAGTTTCCTCACTAAATGAGAACTAATATATATATGAGCTCGAAGTTAAAGATTATCACCATTGATCAAAAAAAAAAAAAAAAAAATCCTTTTAATTTGTACATTTGTTTTTACAAACAAAATGTACAAAGGGAGTAGTAAACAAGACCATACTTTGTCTTTTATACAAGTTTGATATAATTTTTATTAAAAATAAAATTACACAATTATGGTCTTGTTTACTAATCCCCTGTACATTTTGTTTTTAAAAACAAATGTACGAATTAAAAAAAAAAAACAAAAAAAGTGTATTGAATATTTACCATACACACAAAAAACAAGTTTTCAATTTATTTTTTTTTTGATCAGTGGTGATAATCTTTAACTTCGAGCTCATATATATATTAGTTCTCATTTAGTGAGGAAACTAGTTTATATGAATACTTGGTTATTTGTATGGGATTGTTTCCTTATTTAGCTTAAGTCAACTTTCGTAAAGTTCCATCTCTATTAATTTGGTTAATTTGTAATCGAAACTCTTTGTACACAACTTAGTCGTGCTAATTTATCTCAACATAATCAAAGCTTAGGGCTTATCATAATTATGAATGTTAAATTTATATGGAAATTTTAGTGGTTAAATTTAAACTCTGGTTATTTTTAGAAAAGTTAGTCGCCCTTAACCCAATTAAACACATTTCAAACAAGCAAAAGGAATTTAATAATTAATAAATAATAATTAAAAAATATTAATAAAACAAATAGAGATAGAATTATTTCTCAAATCTGGCGAAAATATTCAAATAAGTTAAATATGGCTTTTCTTAATTTTGAAAAAAATTTAAACCAAATTTTGCACCGTATTTACAAACGGTAAGTCAAATATCGTTGAAGCTTTACTACAAGGCGAAAAGGTAATTACCGTTAAAATAACTAAAATTGTTGTTGTTTTTAACTGTTTTTAACAACTGAAAATATCGTAAAAGCGACTAACAATTTTCTACTCACCCGGATTTTAAAACAACTATAAAATTTGATAAAAAAACACAGTTTTTTTTAGCAGGTTCCGTTTTGTATTTCCTACTTCCAACTTAAGCAAGATCAAAATTCCAAGCGGTACTAAAGTTATGAAGTTTCAATGCATTGGAGATACATGAAATTTTCTATGAACATATCAATATATTATAAACTAAACGGGAATTTTAAAACCTCAAAATAATTTTCGATTTTTAACTAACTCACAAAAATTAACTGTTTACTGCAAAATTACTGTTTTCGTAGTTGTTTATTAAAATTCTAAAATAACTGCTTTAAACAACTATTGCAAAAGTACAGTAATTTTCTTCGGATGTTTTTTTAAATAACTGTCGTAATAGTTGTTTTGTATTATTTCATACAAAAACAACTGTAATTTCAGTTAATAACAATTACTACTGATTACTACAGAAACTGTCATGTAGCAACTGTAAAACTTTTTTGAGTGTATGAACAGCACATATGAAACTGTTAAATTAACAAAATTTCTGTTACGTTTGAGTTGAATTTTAATTACTTGAAAAAAGCTATTTTGCTAAAAGTTTGCAAAGGTCCGCCAAATAACTTTTTTTTTTGAACTCCTGAACCAATTGGACTTTGTATGGCGTCATACCAAGGTCTTTATGCAAAATTCGTCTCAATGATGTCTCCGAAATGTTCAATTGTTGAGAACGACGGTGAATTGATGTTGATGGCGCTTCACGCACTCTTTCTTCTACAGCAGCAATATTCTCGGGTGTACGCACTGTTTTTAACTTTTCACGCTTTGGTTTATCGATGAGGATGCCAGTTTCTTTCACTTTTTTCACAAGATAACGAACATACGGACCATATTCGTTCAGCGGAAGGATAAAACTAATTATCTGGCAAATCAGACATGAGCTAAGTGTTACCATTCACGAAATAAGCACTAGTTGAAAAAAAAAAACGTTAGATGGCGGACCCTTTAGACAAAAAATTGTTATTTCTACAAAATTTTAGTTTTATTTAGTTGAATGCATATAAAATTAACATACTTATAAAATTAACAGAAATATATGCTAAAAAATAGTAGTGCTTAAAATCATAAAAAAAACTGGTTAACCTTTTTTCATTTTTCAAAATCGAACAGTTTTTGAATATTCTGCATTTTCGAATATTCGAGAAACCATTTTGTGGGTCGGTTAAGGGTGAATAAAAAATATTAGTCAGATAAAAAGTTAGATAGACTATTAATCAAAAAGATTAAACAATCTTTTAATCGCCTTGTTTAGTGCTTGATTAAGCAGTTAATCCAATTTTTAGGAGATTAACTTGGCTATGTAAATTCCCCATTATGTTAGTCCATTACACACTGAGAGAATTATCTGCATAATATCAATACATTTTTGCATTTGATCTTTGAATTGATTTAAATTAAATTAATGCAGTTTTTCATAAAATTTAATGGACAAACTTCATATTAAAACTTTTCATAAGACTAATGAAAAACTTTAATTAAAAATAGTTTTAATAAAACTCTGCAGCTTTTTCATTAAGTTCAAGAAATTTTTCATTCACATTGTGAAGAAAACTTCATTAGATAAGTGAATAAATTTCATTAAAACTAGTCCAAGAAATTCTCTCTACGAAGAAAATGTAAATTTTATTAAATAAATAGAATATTAAGGTATTATTTGGAAAAGAAAATAAATTTATTTACTTGAATATTATTAAATGTTTTATTTCTTGTAGCTATTTAATATTTGTATATTAAGTCAATGTGACGAAAAGAAATGGTACTGTTGTTTTAACTGCATTTGTAGTTGTTTTTACTACATTCGACGATTAGTTTTTAACAGTTAAACATAACTACACATTGCAGGTGATTTAAATGCAAATATAGCGTACACCTTTTCAACTGGAAATGCAGTTATTTTAACTACCATTTGCAGTTGATTCTACCTACATAATTTTCTTAGTGTACATTTATCATAAAAATTTCTGAAAGTTGTTGTTATTATTAACTATTAGCAAAAACTCCTGTCAAAACAATAAAAACAATTAACAAAATATTACTACATACCGTCACCTAAAATGCAAAAGGGCGTAACTAACAAAGTTTCCATAACCGGTTTTATTGATTATTATTATTCATTTGGCTTAACTATATGCTTTCACAAAATTTTGGACTTCCACGGTTAGCGGTTTTATAAATAAAGTTCGAATCTTGTATGTTTTTGTTTTTGCGAATTTTTTTTGGTTGCCCTGTAAAATACTAAAGTAGAGTTGAGTGATTATGAAGCTCTGTATCGAACTACATTTCTCCACAAAATTTGTGGATTCTATGATTAAAACTATCAGTTTTATTAACGATATTGTTAAAATATCTGTGGGCGATTTTTGCTTCTCCTGTAGAAAAGTAAATATGTTAGTTACGCCCTTTTGCATTTCAGGTGACGATACATATTTGAATTATTGTTGTATTATTCTCGATTCCGAGAAGCTAAAAAGTATTTAATATATTATATGGAAAGTTTTGTATATGTTATATAGTGGAAATTAGGCTCTCCTGACCAGGTTTTTAATATTATAGTTTTGAGGTTTTTTATTTGTTTTCTAGTTTTGTGGTATCAATAAAAGAAATATAACAATAAAAATATTAAAAAATTTACTGCTTTTTGAGAAGTTGACAAAATAACGACGCAAAACAACTATTGCTGAAATACGTTATTATTGGTTAGTTATTTATTTAAATGACTGTCAGAAATAGTTATTTTACATTTCCAATAGTAAAATGACTACAATTACAGAATGACTAACATCCCAGCAAAAAATTTCCAAAAAGGTAAGCGGGTTTGTAATCAAGAATTTTGGGCAGAACGCATTCCTTACTAGATTACCTACTCGATTCTTTTAACAGGGCGTGAGACTAAAATAATGGATTCTTTAGAATTGATTATTTTTTTACCGAAGAACCATTTACTTTATATTTTTAAGAACTACATACATTTTTTAATGAAGAAATAGTTCCATTGTAAAACTAAGAAGTAAAACTAAGAAGTACACAAAAAAAAAAAAAATAATAAATAGTTCCCTAGAAAAAATAAGAAGTACTTACATTTAAAAAAAAAGAAGTAGTTCCATAAGTTAATTCAACTTTTACTCACACGTGATTCTCCTAGGTCACTCAAATATAACGATCTAAACTCATACGGGAATAAAATCCTAAAAAGTGAAACATCGAATTGTTGTGATAACATGGGTTTGTCATAATTTTGGAGCTATAAACCACGAAAATATAATTTTTTCAAAAAAAAAGAACAATTCAAAATTGAAAAACAAAAATATGACTCACGCACAATCACCCTCGAATTTTTTTTTTACACTCACTCACGATAACGTCAGTAATTTCAACTTCCACTCACAATTTTCTGCTCACGTGCGCTTCCCTAATTTATACCTAACCACAGTTTGACAAAATTTAGGCAACATGCAATTTCTGTTTTTAGAATTATTTTCCTGCAAATATAAATTTGTTTGAAAAAATATATGAGATAAATTCTTTAAAATTGTATAACTTCTTTTTTCATAATTAGGAACTACTTCCAATAACCTCCTTTTATTAAGAAAAAGTATATGATTACTTCTTGAGTACAAAAAGTTATACATATAAGTTAATAACATTATTATTTTCTTTTAAGTAAATAATTACTTTGTTATTGAGTTCATGCCTTCTGGTTTAAATTTAAAGAATTGACTACAATACTACTTGCTTTTTGACTCTATCGTTGGAATGAGTTTGGTATTGCAGTTACTAAATTTGGCAATGAGATATGTAAGCAAGTGTAGGCATCACCTTCTTTTTGCAATGTGTAATTTTTTCCTGGGATGTAGTTACGGTCCGAATTTTCTGAGTGTAATTTTTTAACAACAAATCGTCGGCTTATTATTGGGTTGACCCACCGACCATTTTTGAAAAAAATGAGTTAGGAATGTATTGTATATAATGTAAACATCCTCTTTTTGATTTCGAAACCCGTTTCGCGTTATTTCGTATCACATCAGAGATATCAAGTAACAAATTTGTGGGTTGACCCACCGACCATTTTTGAAAAAAATGAGTTAGGAATGTATTGTATATAATGTAAACATCCTCTTTTTGATTTCGAAACCCGTTTCGCGTTATTTCGTATCACATCAGATATCAAGTAACAAATTTGTACTACCTGCAGATTTTGCATACAAACATTGAAATAACTGCAACTTCTTTATCGTTTTTCTCGATAACAACTTTTTGGCGTATGGGTCAAACCAATAATAAGCCGACGAAACATTGAAATATGTATGAAGAACAATATTCATCTAATCTTTTTTTAGAAATAATAAAATCGAAAATATATTTGAACGATTTTTAGATAAATTTAGTTTTTTGTTGCTGATTTTAGAAGGAAAGATTTTTATTAGCATTAAAAAAAATCTAAAAAAGCTTCGAAAATTTCTCATTTTTTAATGATATTTTTGTCTACTAATATTTAGCAAATTTTTTGCTGATTTTAGCAGAGTTATTTCCTACTTTCAATTAACTAAAATTTAGCTCATATACAACTAAATATTTGTAGATTTAACAGATTTATTTTTGTTATTCTTATCTTACTAATATTTAGCAAAAAAAATATCTGCTAATTCCAGCAGTTTTTTCTGCAACGTAATTTTTAACTAATTTTCAGTAGTTTTATCAAAAAATGTTACTAATTTTTTTCTATCAGTGTACCTATGTAAAGGGTCCGCCATCTATTGTATTTTTTCAACTAGTGCTTATTTCGTGAATGGTAACACTTAGCTCATGTCTGATTTGACAGATAATTAGTTTTATCCTTCCGCTGAACGAATATGGTTGTGTATACGCTTGAACAACGCTGGGAAATATTGCGACATTACTTTGAAAATCATGGTAATGAGCAAGGAGTGGCCGTTACAGTCAATGGCGTTCGTTATCGGGCCATGTTGAACGAATTTTTGTTCACAAAAATTGAAGAGGAGGATATTGGCAACATTTGGTTTCAACAGGACGGCGCTACGTGCCATACAGCCGAAGCTACACTCGATGTTTTGCGCCCTGTTTTTGAAGATCGCATTATCAGCCGCAGAGCTGATGTCGTTTGGCCACCTCGGAGCTGCGATTTGACACCGTTGGACTATTATTTGTGGGGCGCCGTCAAAGATAGGTGTTACGCCAACAAGCCAGAGACAATTGACGATTTAAAGGACAATATTCGTGAAGCCATTGGTGAAATACAGCTGCACACAATCGAAAATGTGCTTAAAAATTGGACCGATCGTGTAGGCTACTGCATGGCCAGCCGAGGCAGCCATTTGAATGAAATTATTTTCCATTATTAACCGGAAGGATTGTACTTTCAAATAAAAAAAGAAATTTGAGAAAATATTCAGTAGTTTTTTTTATAGCATTTTCAAAAAAAAAGAAGTTATTTGGCGGACCCTTTATATCAAATTATTTTTTGCATTATTAAACTATGACGTAATAATAAAAGTTTTATTTTAGTAAAATTTATATAGCCTATTTAACAGTGGGACTATTGACAGTCTTATGTTATCACTATTTTTACATATGTACATTAGGGTGGGGCGATTTCAACATCTTAATGGGCGCTTCGCGTTTCTGATTCTTGTAATTGTACTGAGCAAAAAATTCCACTAGACCATACGTCTACGGTGAAAATCGAGCTTCCACAATTTGACTTTTTAGCCGTATTTTGTGAAAGTAACAATGTGTGGGATGGACATATTTTAGGAAGTAGGAGGAGCTTATCCAAGATGATGGTATCAATCCTTTCCTTGGAAGATTCTCTAGCAGATTAATGCACCAATCATATTTGTGGATGGGGTTTAATGGGTTAATTTTTAATTTCAAAATAGGGCTTTTTTTGCCGTATTTTGTGAAAGTAACAACGTGTGGGATGAACATATCTCAGGAAGTAGGAGGAGCTTATCCAAGATTATGGTAACAATCTCTTCTTTGGAAGATTCTCTAGCAGATTAATGCATCAATCATATTTGTGGGTGGGGTTTAAGGGGTTAATTTTTAATTTCAAACTAGGGCTTTTTTTGCCGTAAAGTCAAAATCTGGAAGCTCGATTTTCGCCGTAGACGTATGGTCCAGTGGACTTTTTTGCTCAGTACAATCCCAAGAACCAGAAACGCGAAGCGCCCATTAAGATTTTTTTCCTTCCATACTAATCGCCCCACCCTAATGTACATACATATACAAGGTGCATTTAAGGCACCCTACTTACTAACTTAACCATTGTTTTACAAACATTTTCTTTAATTTAAAGATAAGCTAAGATTTTCATGGTAATTTAAGTGTTATGGTAAAATAATAAATAAAAGCTTTAAAACAATAAACAAATCGTTCATTTCTGAAAGTTTAGTTACTAAAGAATGATTGACAATTAAAGGGTTTGAATTAAAATTTTTAATTTATAGAAACGAAATTCCTTTCGAAAGGATTAATAGTGCGAGCATAAATATTTTCGATTACGTTGTTAAAAATATTGGAATTGTTTAAAAAATGTGCAATACTATAAATCTTTTTATTAAATTATTTTTAATTGTTTTTATTGTAAACGGTAAGTCAAAATTAGTTTTGTAATATTTATGTAACATGAAAGGCCTGCGGAGTGACTCGAAAGATAAAAAATTAATGAACACGTAAATACGTTTTTTGTCGACCTAATCTGGTATGTTATGAATTTCACTTTCGATCGAAATTCAAAATTCATTCGATTATAATTTGCTTTAGAAAATACATAATCGAATAAAACCTTTATAAATCGATTTAGTTAAATAAAATATTAAAATTTTTGTTATTTAATGTTTTTTAAAATTAAAATGATTCGAAATAATGACATACAGTAGTGGTCAAAACATTTGGAACTGAGATCGCATTTGTTGTTTTTATTGATTTATTTTCTTCAAATCACACTTAGTTATTAAAATTTATTTTTTACATATTCTTCATACATTGTTTTATGTTAAACAATTAAAAAAAAATCATTCCTTTTAATTAAAACAAAAAAAAAAAAATAAATAATAATAGATGTATTCAAAATGCAGGTGTTCAAAACATTTGCAACTCTCATTGCTCTTACTCTTAACGAAACAGTTTATACTAATAAATGCTAGGATATAACGATAATCGCATTCCTTTTTAATATGAGATTCAGGCCGTTACATTTTTGCAACAAATTTATTATAATTATTGTTCTTTAATAGTTGTAATACGATGTTGGAAGCATAAACGTCGTAAGGATAATTTTTGTAAAAAATGGTAGGAAATAAATACAATTCTGATTTTAAATCAAAAGTTTTAAATGATTTTCAAAATGGACTTTCCCAAAAAGAAATCTCTATAAAGTTCTCCGTTCGAAAATCAACGATTTGCCGCATTGCTAATAGTGGTAACATCCACACAACTCATAAAGGTGGAAGACCCCGTATTACAACTGTAAGAGAAGATCGGAAAATCAAGAATTTTTTTACGAAATATCCCAAAGCAGTTCCCAGAGAAGCTAAAACTGAACTTTTAATAGATGCCAGTCTTCCCACCATTAAAAGAAGAGCCCGAGAATATGGTCTTAGAAGTTATAGATGTACCAAAAAACCGTTTGCGTCAGAAAAAAAACCGAAAAGCTCGTCTTGACTTTGCACGCAGCAATGGAAAAATGTATTGCGGTCAGATGAGTCTAAATTCAACCTCCGGGGATCAGATGGAAGAGCTAATGTTAGAAGCCCACGAGGCGAACTGTTTAATCCCAGATACACAACCGCCACAGTGAAGCACTTAGGTGGAAACATTATGGTGTGGGGGTGTTTTTCAGGAAAAGGGATTGACCCAATTCACCGCATTACTAGCACAATGACGGCCACAATCTATAGAGATCTTTTGAGTTCAGTTATGCTTCCGTATTCTGAATGGGAAATGCCACTCTCATGGATTTCCCAGCACGACAACGACCTAAAACACACGGCGGGGGTTGTAAAAGTTTGGCTGCAAGAAAATTAAATTAATATCATGTCGTGGTCGGCTCAATCTCCTGATCTCAACCCGATTGAGAACATGTGGATGGTTGTAAAACGGAATATCGGCAATAAAGTATTCCGAAATGGTGATCAACTTTTATACGAGTTGGAGAAGCAGTGGAATGAAATTTCTGACGATTATATTAAAAAGCTCAATGCCTAAGAGGTGTTCAGAAGTTATAAAAAATAATAGCTACACTGAGTGTTAAAACCATTGTATGTATTTCCTGTTAATTACTTTAAGAGTTGCAAATGTTTTGAACACTGCACTACCGACTTATTTTGTTAAAATTACTTTTTTTTATTTTTGAGAAGTTATGAATAATTTTTTTGTATTTGTAAAATAATATGCTATAACCGAATTAAATAAAAAAAAAAAACAAAAACTTATACCACGAATCTTTTTGATCAAAAAATTATAATTACCTAAGCCATGATTTCAGTTGCAAATGTTTTGAGCACCACTGTACATACAAATTTTGTCATTTCGATCGAAAGTGAAATTTCCGTGAGTTAAATGAATGAATTGATCCAAAGTGGTAATGCACCAAAAAGTGTTAATTTAGGTGAAATGACCAATCACGTAACTATAGTTATGGTGACAAAACATTCCCTGGTTGGTATCAGATATATCATGTAACTGGAGAAAAAGTAACATAACATCAAAGTGTACTGAAGCAACTAGGGCCGATGCAATTGAAGTTGTTACTGGCATACATGAGACTAGTTAATTGAATGGACGAATTAATTAATGATTTCATTACAATTTCATTGATATCAATTGTAATATAATTATTTTCATTAGCATTTTTTTAATTAATGGTAATGAATTTTAATGATTAAAGGTAATGATTTTAAATTTCATTACCATTAGTAATAAACTAATTAACTTAAGCAAATTGCAATTTGCAGAATGCAAATATGCTAGGTCTGGGAAAGATTCCGATAGAATAATTTTTTATGGAAAAATATGTTTACCCAAAAACGTACGTGAAAATAAAAATTTAATTACTCCGATAATAGAATGCTACATTTGTCCAAAATGGAACAATATGAAATGAAATGGGGAACGATTGGAATCGGAACACTGTACACATTTGTTGTCGGAAACGACGCTGTTCATTAAGGTTTATAAAAATTTTGTCCGTTTTGCGATATCTTGCTTAGTTTTCGAGAAACAAGCCATTTTATAAAATGGCGATATTTTAAAATGCCCAGTATCTCCAAAACTAAGCAAGATAGAGCAATTTGCTCTTATAATATAAATAGGCTAGGTCCGAGAGAGATCCCGATCAATTTTTTAAAAAGCAGCCACAGGGTAATTTCTTTATTTTACTTATTTACGCGATAATACAAACATAAAAATATGTTACCGGATAATAGAAAGTTAGTTGCTCGTTCCATTTCGTTTCCCGTATTCAGTATTACAATTTACACTCCATTTTTTTTTTTGTAAGCAAATGCTTTTTTTGTTCAATTGTAATTAGTTTTTCAGGCATTAGAGTGACTTCATTAGCATTACTGCGACAGATGCATTAGTTAGCTAATGCTAATGAAATTTCAATACTAATGCAAAAAACCCAAGTATGGTTACTGGTCATTAAACTGGTTCGAAGCCGTTAGTAGTGGATGAAAACATGGTTATTAGTGCCAAAGGATTCAGCCCTTTGACTGCTACAAAGCTGACATAAGACTGAAGGAATTTTATCTGTACCGACTTTGTGACTGTATAAATGAAGACGTAACACTTCACTGGTTCAAGAGAACTGAATACGGAACTGTTTAGATGGTGACCAGGGTTGTCAGATATGGCGATTTCTCGCCAAACGTCGCGATCTTAAAACTTGTTTGGCAAATTAAGTTTTAAAACGCTGACTGGTTATTTTTATAGCGATTTTTTCGAGCGAATGGCGATTTAACACATAAAATATCACTACCAAAAAACTAGAAATATATCACCCGAATATGATTTTTTGCTCAACTTATTCGAAAACTTGAGACACCCCTACGGGAAATGAAGAATCGATTGATCCAAAGTGGTAATTCTGTGATATATGATTGGGCGGCACGTCACGAAACTGGTGAAACCAAAATTGTGGTGCAGCAAAAAGTGTTAATTTGGGTGAAATGAGCAATCACGTGACTATAGTTATAGTGACAAAACATTCACTGGTTGGTACCAGATACATATATCATGTAATTGGAGAAAAAGTAACATTACATCAAAGTACACTGAAGCAATCAGGGTCGTTGAAATTGAAGTTCCTACTGGTCATTGAACTGGTTCAAAACCGTTAGCAGTGGATCAAAACATGGCAATTTGTTTCAAAGCACTGCTACAAAGCGGACATAACACTGAAGGGATTTGTATCAGTACCGACTATGTGACAGTGGAAATGAAGACGTATGGCGATTTTACACATAAAATATCGCTACCAAAAAAAACTAGAAATATATCACCAGAATATGATTCTTTGCACAACTTGTTCAAAAACTTGAAACATTTTACAAGATTTCTGAGAACGATTTGTCTTTCTTTGGGAATTGAAACTGAGTATATATTTTGTTACTCTGCTTTATAAGTTATACACTAAATTTGTGCTGAATTGTTGCAGCTCCTACTTTTTATAAAGATATTATTGTGAACTAGAATTATAAGGTAGCATACGAAATTAAAATGTTCATGAAGTGCTTTTTAGAAGTGTTGGAACATAAAAATTCGTATATATCTATATTTTGAATATCCGGACTTTTTGTCTAAGTTTCCAAATTTAAATTGTTATAATGAATTTAAAATTATAGTTTTTTATTGGGTATATACAAACTAAACTAATTTTAAAATTGATTTTTGTTGTGCCTTTTTGAAGGTTATTTGAACAGGTAGTATGACACACTGTTTTGGATAAGTGCAGTGACTGGTTCCGGACGGGCTACATCGCAAACCGGACACGCTGAATGAAAACTGACATGTTACTCGATAATTACTTTTCGAAAGCCCGGCGACATGTACCCCTTAGACCAGTGCAGTGGTACGTCGCAAAACTATTCTAGTCAAACTACCCCTATAACAAAACATGTCGCGCTTAATATGTGACTAGTTTTCCTTCAAAAACTGTTCTCCAGTTTCAGTTTCACAAGTCACGTGATAACTTTTATGCATATCACATAAATCCTAAAATGGTGCTACTTTAACACTACCTACTTCTAACTTGTCCCGTAGCTTATTCATTTCAGTCGGTACGGCGATAGGTTATCTTGGTCAAGTTATTCGCCACGTCAAACAGTGTTCCACAGGTAGCAATTGTCACCTCCTATGATAAGCCCATGTTAAAAGTACCGGTCACTTTCATATAACAGAACCGAAGGTTCATACTAGAGATGGGCGCGTGTTGGATTTTTTCAACACGACACGACACAAACACGAAACCCAAGATGTCAAGCACGAACGAAACACGCACGGCAAAAAATTTCAAAACACGAGACCAACCGACACGCACGAAACTAAATTTAATAAACAAAATTTGCAACTAAAAATTTAATTTATTAATCTATTAATTTATAATTCTCATCATTTCGACGAATAGCTTCTTGAATTTTATCCTTCATTTTGCTCACACGTTTATTTGTATAGCTTGATAACTTTTTTACCAACAGCTTTTCAAACAATGCTGCAGACATTGCATGGCCAACAGCTGATCAGTTTTTACACAGAACATTAAACTAAACCCTCCATCTAGACGAGACAAAATTTTGTTAAGATGTTATGATAAAAAATTTCAACAAAGTGTTTTGCTGATATTTTTTTACTGAATACATATTTTACACCTACTATCATTTCGTGTTTTTCTTGCTCAACACGACACGACACGAACACGAAAGAAATCTATTTTTTCAACACGAACACGTCGTGTTGATCGTGCGTGTTTCGTGTCACGAAAAAAAACACGAATCGCGCCCATCTCTAGTTCATACACACAAACTTCTAGTCACGTGACCATACAAGTGACTGGTTTATTTCCCGCTGGGTCATCACATACCAGAATGCCATATTTAAGCTACGTTTAAAGATTAACAATACTGGAGTACTCTACGCTTCATATTATGTATAGTGACGGATATCGTGTGAATCAAGCTTAACGATTGATTCACACGCTAACCAGTCCACTCCACCCATATCTACTATTTCCAAGTATTTTGTTATTTTCAAAAGAAAACTTACAATAATTCGACAACGCGTATCACCAATAATAAGAAATAGAAGATATGTATGGACAGCGTGTGAATTGCTACTAATTCAATTTGTTTTTTTTTTCTTGACTCCAATGTGTAGCGTGGAGTACTCCAGTATTGTGAATCTACTGTAAGGTAAATATACAACACACAATTTCCAGTTAGTTATTTCAAATTTTTGGAAAACAAATAAGAAACAGTGCTGCCAAGTTTTTCAAAGTAAAAAGCGCAACAAACATCTTAAAATGAGTAAAAAACGTATTTTTCGGTTAAAAAGAAGCAAAATTATTTAAATTTTTTTTTTGAAAAATTTTAGAATTTAATCAATCATGATTAAATAAATAAATATTAAAAAAAAAGTTAAACTTAAACTTGTAATAACCATTAAAATTAAGCAATTGATATCCCATCAAAAAATAGTGCTTACCTAGAAGCGCTTCCGGAAGGTATTATTTAATTACGAAGCGCTTCCAAAGCAAATAAAGAAGGCATAATTTTTGTTCGCGATGTCCCACTTGTCAGTTCTCTTTTAAGCAGGTGAAAAGCGCTTCTTTCATGTGCTCTTAGAAGCAATGAATTCATGTTGACAACATTAATGCTTCATGGTATGCATTCTTCATTGCTTCATTGTAAGCATTATTCACTGCTTCCAATAAGGCATTATGGGAAGCACTACAAAATGCTTTCCCTAATTGCTTTATAGTATGCAAGGCTATTTTTTGCTGGGATAGTTTTATATTGTAAAGTGTCACAAATTAAATTCTCGGCCAAAATATACGATTTTGGTTATTTTTTTAGGCTTGAACATTTTTTTCACTACATTTTGGGAGTAATAAACAAAAATGGCTAAAAAGCACTAAATGCAAAAACGAAATATGTATTTGCAAAAGAACTTAGTGCTATTTTACAATTTGGCACCAACAGTAAAATTTCCGCCTTTTTTGGGTAATCGAAAAGCACCAAGGTGGCATCACTGATAACAAAATTAGAAAAAAAAAATTTTAAAAACTTCAGATTTTATAAGTTATTTTTTTTTTTTGGTATTTCAAAAATATATTTTCTTTCCATTACAATAAAATTGTTTTATTTTCTACATCCTACTTAAAATGTAAATTTTAGATTCCAAACGCTTCTCCAGTTACGACGTTTTTTTTTTTCATTACTATAAACATCTGCAAACTATGAACATATAAATAATAACAGATTTAAATTTAACGAAAATTAATAAAAACTCGACATAATCTTTTATTTCTTAAATAACTTACAAAAATTAACTGTTTATTCTAAAATTACTGTTTTGGTAAAGGGTCCGCCATCTAACGTTTTTTTTCAACTAGTGCTTATTTCGTGAATGGTAACACTTAGCACATGTCTGATTTGACAGATAATTAGTTTTATCCTTCCGCTGAACGAATATGGTCAGTATGTTCGTTATCTTGCGAAAAAAGTGAAAGAAACTGGCATCCTCATCGATAAACCAAAGCGTGAAAAGCCAAAAACAGTGGGTACACCCGAGAATATTGCTGCTGTGGCAGAAAGTGTGCGTGAAGCGCCATCAACATCAATTCACCGTCGTTCTCAACAATTGAACATTTAGGAGACATCATTGAGACGAATTTTGCATAAAGACCTTGGTATGACGCCATACAAAGTCCAATTGGTTCAGGAGTTCAAAAAAAAAAGTTATTTGGCGGACCCTTTAGATGTTTATTAATTGACTAAAATAACTGCCTCAAACAACTGTTACAAAAATACGGTGGGATATATCAAAAAATTTTTGAAAATAATTCGGCCATTTCTTACTAAGTGGTCCGATTGCAATAAAATTTAGAACAGGCATAAGTGAAGTAATATCGAGCTTAAGTTTAAATTTTGAACCTTCCGAACACCCCGAGTGAACTTTTTACATACAAAATTTAGACTCGCAATTTTTTTTTCTTATCCGATTTTAAAAAATTAACATAGTTGTAATCTAGAGACTAACAACAAACATGCTTACATGTGTGGGCTATCTCTAATAGTTCCCGAGATATTTACATTTGAAAATTTAAAATTCCAAATTTGGTCCGACTCAGGTCCAGTTTTTTACGAATAGAGGGACGAAATCGGGGCCAATTTCTTTTTTAAAATATTTAACTGAATAATTTCTGGATTAAATAAAGAAATGAATGCAATATCTTGTTCACTCAAATACTACATTCGTTTAAAATTAAAAAAAAATCAAATTTTTACGATTCCCCCCAATTTACTGCGTAAGTCTCTTTCAATCCCCGCTTTAAATGTAAACATGGAAGTAAATTATGTAAAAAATCTCGTTTTTGACTTTATTTTTATTTTTGGGAATTGTGGGATTGCTTCAAATCTTAAATTCGGACATAAATATCACATTGTTGACTTAAAACTATATATAAGTCTAAAAAATCATTTCATTATGTCTTTTAATAAATATTTTATTGAATAGTGAAAATTGAGATTTTAACAAAAACTGAAATTCTTACCTTCCTATTAGGATTAGCCAAGTTTTTTTTTTCTATAAAGATAGTTAAATGCGATTCTTTTTAAAAATACCGCACTCAAATTTTATATGCATAAAGTTTCCTATTTTGGGTGGTCATATTTCCGCCCTCAGACTGAAGGTTGAAAATCAAAACTTAAGATCGATATTACGTAACTTAAGCCTGTTCCAAATTTCATTCGGAGTGTGTAAGAAATGGCTGAATTATTTCTAAAAATTTTGTGATATATCCCACTGTGCAGTGGAGGATTCATAGTAAGCTTCGTATTTGGTGTATAAGTACATAAAGTGTATTTTCAGGTACGGAAAACAACAGTTGTTGCCGCATTTTAAATATAATTCGTTCATTTCTTCTTAAATTTCACGATCATTTCCTACGAAAGCTATCTTAACGTTTTCTGACGGCAGAGAGGTTCAATACGATTTGGGGGAATGTACTGATTTGCTAAATACTGGAGTTACTGATGCTGCTCGTTAAGTCTTTTTTTATTATTACTTATGTTTTAGATTTATTATCTTTTATGGTTTTTTTTTAGTTTTGCCTTGATGCCTAGCTATGGCGATGGATTGCTAGTAATTACGGTTTTTTGCGTTTTTTTGTAATCTTCGTTTCTCATTAATTTCTTTAAACTGTTTTTCTGCTCGGTATCGTTATATCTGGGTCTCATGGTCTACATCTCGTTTAATTACTTATAATTTTTTAATGAATTTTTCTTTTGATCTCTTTTTTATAATTTTTGTAAATGTATTATTAGTACAATTCTTGATCTCAAATATTGCTTTTGACTGGCTGATAATTATGAATTAGGCTTGATGTTTTTAATTAATTGTAATATATTTGTTAAAATTTTTGTTGATTACTCTTTTAACTTTTCTTGGTTCCCCACTGTAATAGGCTTTTACTTCGATGTCTCGTAATGAAAACATTGGCCCATTAGTTGGTGACAGTTCGTACATAAAAAATGTCTTACAACCACATTTAAATCAATTTAAAGTGGCTCACTTGAACTGCCGTAGTTTAAATCCTAAGATTGATGAAATTAGATATATTTTCAGGCATAATATTTTCGACGTAATCGCTTTATCAGAAACATGGTTAAATAAACATGTCTCAGATCGTTCAGTTGCAATTCCTGGCTATAGAATTATACGTAATGACCGTTTTTCTGGCGATGAGGATCGTCTTATTAGAGGTGGTGGTGTATGTCTTTACATTTCTGACAAAATTAAATTTAAATTGGTTTATAAGGTAACTGATTATAGTGATTGTGAGTCTCTCTTCATTGAACTGTCTTTTGGTAACACTAAACTACTACTTGGTGTGGTTTACTTGCCTGGCGGTAATGTGATGAGTTTTGAGCAGTATCATTGTGATCTTTTTTTGAGATACACCAATATTATAGTGGTTGGTGATTTTAATTGTAATCTTTTCGATATATCTAGATCTGATTTATTTCGAACGGTTTGTATGAGATGTAGTTTATCGGTAATTCATAATTCTAAACCTACTCATTATGATGTGAGTTGGGATTCCATGTCATTGATTGATTTTTTTTTGCTTAGTAATGCTGAGATGATTGGCTTCTCTGACCATGCTTTAATTTTTGCGGCCTTTACTTTTAATGTTGAGAGTTTGCAGGAGTTTATAGAATTTCGTGATTATAATAACATAGATTGGGATGGACTACTTTTTTTCTTGGATCAATTTGATTCCTCCGATTTTTTTAATACTGGCGATGTTGAAAATAAATGTTCGATTCTATGTTCTTTGCTCGATGATTTATATTCGTATGTTCCTTTGGTAAGAAGGAGGTTACGGTACAATGATAACTCTTGGATGGAATCAAGGGACATTCTTTACGCGAGATCTCTTAGAGATCTCGCTTTTTCAGCATTAGATCCAATAGGTCTTCAGTTAATTGGAGCGTATATTGCAGGCTTCGTAACAAGGCTAAAAGCGTTATTCGGAGAGAGAAAAGGAAACATTTCTCTGAACTTTTCAAGGGTTTGGATTCTGCTGGGCTATGGAGGGTTCTAAAGGGCTCTGGTTGTGTTGGTAACGATTTAGTGGTTTGTGAGGGTGATGTTGAAGGTTTAAATAATTTCTTTGGTGGTAATGCTATTTCCGATTATAATGATAGCTTTGATTTTGATTATGCGGATTTGGAGAATTCTTTCTCCTTCCAATGCGTTAGTGAGCTAGAGTTACTCGAAGCTCTTAATAGAGTTAAGTATAAATCGGTTGGAGTAGATGGCATCTCAATTAAATTCATTAAAACATTAAAACTATTTTTACAACTTCAATGTTTCGCTCTGCCTGGAAAACTGCACGCGTTGTGCCTATTCCCAAAACTAAAGTTGTCCATGGGTTTGATGATTTCAGGCCTATCTCCATACTACCTGCGTTGTCTAAAGTAATGGAACATCTTCTTAAAAATCAAATTCTTCGTTCAACCTCGATGCGAATTTATGAATCGCAGTATGCTCTTCGTCAGGGCCATAACACCACGTCGTTGCTTTTAAAACTAACGGATTCTGTCAGGGAAAATGTAAATTGTGGTAAATTAAGTGTTCTAGTTTCCCTAGACTTTTCTAAGGCTTTTAATACTATCAACCATGTTAGAATGATTTCGAAACTTAAAAATGAATTTTGCTTTTCTGCTTCTGCATGTAAGATGATAATGTCTTATTTGAGAGGCAGGTCGCAATTTGTCAATGCTAATGGTATGATGTCTAGCGTACTTTCCCTTCATTCTGGTGTTCCCCAGGGTTCTGTCCTGGGGCCCCTTTTATTTATTCTTTATATTAATGATTTACCTGAAGTGGTAAACTCCCGATTCTGTAAAACGTTTATATTTGCTGATGATGTTTTTTTACTTTTTGATGGTAATCGTAGGTTTTCTGAGCTACTGGAAAGTAACATTAATGATTCGCTTGATTTAGTTTCACTATGGACTTTTAATAACTCTTTATCTATGAATCCGTCTAAGTCTAAAGCTATTGCATTTGGACTTACAAATCGCTTTACTAGTGATATCAATATTTTTTTGGGCAACCAGGAAATTGAGTTTGTGAATCAACTTAAATGTTTAGGCGTTCTGCTTGATGATAGTCTTTCATTTTCATCTCACATTAACTCGATGTGCGGTGGTGTGTGGGGTGCTTTACGCAGGATGTATTCGTCCAACGTATACTTACCTTTCAGCGTTAAACGTAAATTAGCGCATGCTCTATTGATGTCAAGGGTTCTTTATGGTATTGAAGTGGTTTCTGGTACAATTGGAGCTAACTTAACTAGACTTAAGCGGTTAGTTAACACAATCGTACGATTTGTTTATAATGTACGTCGTTATGATCATATTTCTGGTCAAGTGAGTAGTTTTCTAGGCTGTTCTTTTGACAAATTTGTTGAATATCGTTCGCTCCTTCTTTTTCATAAAGTTATAAGAACTGGTAAGCCCCTACCATTGAATGAGAGTTTCATTTTTACACGATCAACCAGAAACCCACAGTTAGTCATTCCTAGGATTAGGAAATCTATGTTTGAAAGATCATTTGTAGTTAGGATTGCTCGATGTTGGAATTACTTGCCATATGAACTGCGTATTTTTTCGCATTCGAACAACGTTTTCCGATTAAAATTATTGGAATACTTTAATGCTTTATGAATTTTAATTTTACTTACTTTTTTAAATTGCAAATGTTATTCATATCCTGTTTTTTTGCGGTTTTGGACTTTGTTGCCAATGATTGGGTGTAACTTTTTCTTTAATAATTTATGTTGCTATAATATTGCTTTGTGTTTATATTACGGCTGGGGAGCCAATATGTTAGGTTGTTGAGTATAAGACTGTTAATTTTTAATATTTTTATATTTTTTTTATATTTTATTTTTGTAAGATATATTATGAAAGTTTGTTATAATTTTTATTAAAAATAAAAATTATGTTTTTTTCGACCTTTAATTGTGCAATGAAAATGAAAATTATTCAAGTTCGAGGCCATACTCTATATTTCTTCATTAGGTTATTGTCCTAACAAATAATCTATAGAGTTTTTTGTTTTCAAATTTATTATTTTACCCTTTCAGGAATGTGTTGATAGATCTATTTCGGGAATTTTCTAGGTTCCCATCATCAGAACACGTTTTGAAAGCGGTAACAATCCCATGCCAAACATCAAACATACATATGAACTAGTTTACTCACTACATGAGAACTAATATACATATGAGTTTGAAGTTAAAGATTATAACCATTGATCAAAAAATAAATTGAAAACTTGTTTGATGTGCAAGATCCACCTCTGGTGGATATTCAATACACGTTTTTTTTGTTTCTCTCTCCTTTTCTGATGATGGGAACCTAGAAAATTCCCGAAATAGATCTATCAACACATTCCTGAAAGGGTCAAATAATAAATTTGAAAACAAAAAACTCTATAGATTATTTGTTAGGACAATATCCTAATGAAGAAATATAGAGTATGGCCTCGAACTTGAATAATTTTCATTTTCATTGCACAATTAAAGGTCGAAAAAAACATAATTTTTATTTTTAATAAAAATTATAACAAACTTGTATAAAAGGCAGAGTACCGCCAAGTTTACTTCCCCTGTTTTGCTTAAAAAGTAAACAAAATATAAAAAGGAGAGAGAAACAAAAAAAAAAACGTGTATTGAATATCCACCAGAGGTGGATCTTGCACATCAAACAAGTTTTCAATTTATTTTTTGATCAATGGTTATAATCTTTAACTTCAAACTCATATGTATATTAGTTCTCATGTAGTGAGTAAACTAGTTCATATGAATGTTTGATGTTTGGCATGGGATTGTTACCGCTTTCAAACCGTGTTCTGATGACGGGAACCTAGAAAATTTCCGAAATAGATCTATCAACACATTCCTGAAAGGGTCAAATAATAAATTTGAAAACAAAAAACTCTATAGATTATTTGTTAGGACAATATCCTAATGAAAAAATATAGAGTATGGCCTCGAAGATATATTATGTTTAAGACTCTTTCTCAGGAGTATTGCTATGTAATACAGTTTTTGGCCTAGAAGGCTTTGCATTATTGATGAATTAATAAATAAACATATTCCCATATGTATAAAATAGAGTTTTTTATTATAAACAATCAAAATAATTATTTATTTCAATTGTTTTAAATGTTTGAAACTTTGAAATAAAAACACTAAAGAAAATGTATACTAGACTTTCCAGGGTTGGCAAAACATTTAGGACACTAATGTTATAAAAATATGATGTTTACACTATAATCTAAAGGATAGCACGAATGTGTTGCATGACATTTGCAAGACATTTTTTATATAACAAGAACTTTTTTTTCGAAACATTCATGCAACCCTTTACTATGTACGACATTACGTGAATGCGGCTAGTATTTTTTTTCTTTAGTTTATTTTAATAACTGTATTATTTTATATACCGATCGAAAACAATTTGTAACAATTTTTCTAAAACCACTAAAAATTACGTTACATAAGATGCTCATAAATTTAGCAGATTTTGTTTTGCTACACTCAAAAAAAAATAGTTAGTAAAGTCAGCAAAAAATGTTGCTGAGTCAGCAAAATTTTAGTCAGGAGGATGCTTGCAAAAAAGTTGCTAATGTCAGCAAAATCTTTTGCTGAAAATCAGCGAGCTGATTTTTAGAAACAAAATTAGTAGATTTAGCAAAAGTTTTGCTAACACTTAGTGGATTAGAAATTAAAATACCCTTGCTAAAAATTAATAAAATTTTTGCTGAATATTAGTAGACTAAAAAAAACTCAAAAAATTTGTAGAAAAATTATACTTTAGTTAATTTATTTGCTGAAAATCATAAAAACATATTTTTGTGATTCTTTTAAAAATAATTTGCAATTCGTTACAAAATATAAAAATGTTCATACTCCCGAATTAACGCCATGAATTAATGTAATATCTAAAAAAATAGAAATAATTATTTGTATATAACATAAACATAAATAATTATATATATATAACATAAACTAATTTTACTACAGAATTGATCCACTTAGAATAAATTATATTCCAAGTACTTCAGAACCAATCATTATGTTGATTACACAGTGCAGCATTTTTAAGGTCATCGTTTGGTTCCTCCTTCATACCCGTTTTTTTTTGAAGTGTATATCGAAACTAAAAAAAATCCGCAAAGGACTTGGCCAGATTACATCGAAATT